>CAJQZP010001449.1:2225000-2242500 GCA_907164705.1 Parnassius apollo | reverse complement strand
AGTGACCATATTAACCGGATGACCACATTACCCTCACGTACTAGTGGTATTAATCACCTCATGAATAATATTATATTGAAAATTAAAAAAAACCGACACTAAAAGAGCTGATGATCATCATACGACTGAAAAACTTAGAACACTCTCGATCAAGACATCTTTAAAAAAAAAAATCGATTCACTCATTTTTGAGCTACGATGCCACAAATAGACATACAAATACACATGTTAAACACACTCCTCTGTTTGTGTCGGGGATCAAAAAGGAGTGCTTCACAGTACTACTCTAATTAAGAGTCCGAGTCTGTGAGTACATGACTTAAGCATCCGTACGCTTAACTTTTAGCTAACCTTAAAACTGTTAGTTAACATTAAACTATCGCCAGTATATAGATAATGAAATTCGTTAATATATTTAACTTCCGACGAAAAAGAGGGGTGTTTTCATTTTGTGTATCTGTATGGCACCGTAGCTGTTAAACCGGTTTTGGGGCGGTTTTGTTTTATCGAAATCGGTTCAACAGTTTGAAGATCGTCAGCTTTTTTATTTCGGAGATTTTTAAAATTTCAAGTTTTAGTTATTATACTTTACACATCTCACTTACCAGCATCGATTAAAGCCTCGTAACATTTCTCTAAAAGCAACCTAGCCATGGGATCCATACAATGTGCTTCCTTATAATCTATTCCGAAGTAGGAAGCATCGAATTTGTCAATAAAATTAATTTTGCCAGTTCGCGTTAAGCGCGTATGGAAAAGTTTCCAGCGGCGTTCATCTTTTGTTATTAAATCCACCTGTAACAATAAGTATTATATAATAATGCTAGCTAGCCTGGTGTATGTTGTTATTCGTTTTCCGGAAAATGGCGCGATATGGATCATATTATTATTTATCATATCATATCGATGACAGATATGATAATGCGAATTTACCGTTACAACCTATTAAAGTCCATTGCTGAACATAGGCCTCCCCCAAGGTATGCCACAAAGCACGGTCCTGAGCCACCTGCATCCATCGACTTCCTGAATGTCTTACCAGGTCGTCACTCCATCTAATATGGGGTCGTACTACACTTCGTCTACCGGTACGAGGCTGCCACTCGAGAACCTTTTTTCCCCAACGGTTGTCGGTTCTTCGAGCTATATGGCCGGCCCATTGCCATTTCAGCTTACTAATCCGTTGGGCTATGTCGGTCACTCTGGTTCTACTGCGGATATCCTCATTTTTAAGTTTGTCACGCAAAGAAACTCCGAGCATAGCCCTCTCCATAGCTCGCTGAGCGACTTTGAGCGTCCTCATACGGCCAGCAGTGAAGGACCACGTCTCAGTTCCATAATTACACTAAAAAAACCGTAATAAATTATAAATTCCGTGTAGTGGCGGTGTAAGAATATCCACTACTCCATATTACTCATCTCGTGGGTGTCGTAAGAAGCGGCATAGGAAAACAAATCAGGAGATGGGCAGCAGCGTCTTCTTAATAACGACTAAAAATAAAAAACTGCGGTTCTCAACCCAAGTGTGGCAAACATGGCAAAAATCCCCTCTGAGGCAATCTACGCGGGAGGCTTATGTTTAGCAGTGGACTTTCATTGGCTGTAACGGTAACTAGCTAGCCTGCTAGATAGTATAGTCTTAAACATGGTATACCTATGTTGCCGCTACATTATGGTGGCTGCACTAATGAGTCAGCTCGACCGGGCAAGGGCCACGCTCTCACAAAATACCAGCGTAAAGTAGCAGCTTAATGCTTACGTATGGTGAATGTAGAGCGACGGAGATTTTTTACACTAAACGAGGCACACAATCAACATTATAATAAGCGGATGCTGTGGCCCAAAGACATCTACATCTATCCTCAATTAAAAATAAAAATGCAATAGTCATGACAGAGATGGAACACCTTGTTTCCAGTCGAAATGTCTTGTTTGTTGTGTTGTTGAATCGACTTGTTTCACCATTCGAAATACTGCAGCACCAAGCTGCTATTTTGCGCTGGTATTCTGTGCGAACGTGGTTTTTTTCTCCGTCAATCCGACCCATTCGTGGTACAACCATTACACAGCTGCAACGTGGCACACCATTTTGGTTCATAAACAGAATTTGCTGTGAACCATCATCTAGATAAAAAATAAATCGTGTGAATAATAATGTCCTCCAGACCGATTTCCAGTTACGGTGGCCAAACTCAATGGAGACTAGCCATATAGCCTCATTCTCAAAGTCCGATGGAGCGGTTATCTGACAGGATCGGAGAGAAATCAGACGCAACGGATACAGCAAGACCTAAGGTTTAACGTGCCTTCCGAGGCACGTTAAACCTTACGGGGATGAAATACGGCCATTTACCTGACTCCTAGCTCTTACTGAGAATTTCTTGACAGAAACCAATCCAACAACTGATTGTGGCCCGATCCGGGGTTCGAATCCGGGACCTCATAATCAGCAACCGCGTTTACAACACTAGATTGACATGGCAGTCATTTTGTGAATACGATCACAATCGGTAAAATCTTTCAGTTGTTACACGATCGATGTGTAGGTATATATATAATCTTAATGGATTATCTATTATTTAGACATCACTAGCTGTACCCCGCTACTTCGTCCGCGTGGAATTAGCTACTACTCGTTTTTATGGGTTTTAATTTTTTCGCACGGAACTCTTTCTGACATCCTAATTTACTCTTTATAATATTAGCTATCTGCCACAGCCAGTAAAATTCACTTAAAATCTGTCTAACCATTTCGAAAATTAGCCAGAACAAACAGACAGACAGACAAAAATTTAAAAAATGTTTTTTACTATTCGACCTACTTTCATATGAATTTAGTAAAAGCTGTTATTTTAAAATTACAAGCAGACAATTCAATTTTATTTTTTTGTATAGATAATTTTGGTTATAATATTGCTCAAGAACTTGGTGTAAATATTTAAATGAATTGAAATGAAAAGACAAATATATTGAACTGCTCCGGCTTCGAACGGGTGATTTTCGGCTCTCGACAACAGCGCCACCTACCGGGTCCGGGAATATAAACCTTCTTAGAACCCATTCAAACACATACAAAAAATTTACCCAAATCGGTTCTATGGTTTCAAAGTCTATAACAGACACAGTAGAGAAACATTTCTTTATGTTTTATATAGATGGATTACGGAAATCGTCAAATAAATATTCATAGTCAACAGTGGTGTCAGTGGTAGCTCAAAAGCGTTACAGGACTGGGGGGAGCTTTGATTCAGGTGGCAGATAATAGAGGGCAGCATTTTGAGAAAAGAAAATTTGTCGGGGGGTGTCAACGCATTTGGATTTTTATTCTTAATCAAGGATAGGTGTAAATGACTACGGAAGACAGCATCCACTTACTGTCAGGTGTACTGTGTGCTCATTTGTCACCTTATTCTATAAAAATACACATCTTATTTAATACGCTGTTCTTCATTAGCTTTAAGTTATATTTTAATTTTTACTGACTACCGTAACTGAATTACTTATTGAGAGATTAAATTTTCCATAATCGATGCAAAGGATTCGTACGAAATGAGGTGATAAATAACTTTAAATCTGCACAAGAAATTAAAAGTGACTTAAGCATCAATAATTTTAACTTAGTGCGTGTTTGAGCAAAATGCCGCGCTAGTCATTATTTTTTAATGTTTTTAGGAGTTATTTACCTGTTAATAAAAAGATATATAAACTAAAAAAAAACTGATAAAAGATCACATAATCTTGATTCCATAATAGCCAATTCCATTTTTTTTTAAAGGGAGTAAATACTTGATGAATCCTCCTACAACTAGTTTAGTAAGTCTCCAAAATAGAAGCCCCCCGAGCGTATCTTAGACGCTCTCTCTCAGCGAGTTCGAGGGGGTTCGCATGGCGATATACGGGCTGGACCGGAGTCCATAGGTGGTGGTGTTCAACTCAAACACCTGTATCGGATCGCTGGCCTTCTCGCACCACAATATCAGCTGATATCGACGGTCATCACGATGGACCACTGATTGTCGAAACATCATCCGAATGTCGGCTACAAAAACCACTTGGTGCCGACGGAAGTGGGTCAAAATGTCGGATTTGTCCTTGATCAATTTAGGACCAGAGTGGAGACACTGGTTCACACCATTTGACGAGGGGGCGGAGCCGTCAAAAACTACCCGAATCTTACTCCCAGGGGTCCTCAAGACCGCATGGTGGGGAAGGAAGTAGTGCTCCTGTGACCGACAGTCGAAGTGGGACGGTGACATGTGACCCAGCTCCTGATACTCGCGCATGAACTCGACATATTTGTCGCGAAAGGCTGGGTCGCGCCGCATACGGCGCTCCATGGAAAACAACCTCTTTTCGGCCAGAGTACGATATTGGCCCAAAGGGGGCCGTGAGTCAAAAAAGGGTAAGCGTAAACTAGTTGTAGGAGGATTCATCAAGTAAGTATTCATTAGTGAACATTTTGATCTATTTAATTTTTTTAAAGGACTAAAATTCGATTTTATAAAGAAATTATTTTAAAATTTGGGCGTATTTCTTACGCGATGTAGGTAGCGAGAGCACTTGGAGTGTAGAAGCATAGGCGGACCGAATGCTCAAGGTTGTTCGCTAGGAGTAGCACCTTAATTTAAATATTACGTTAGCGAAGACCTGATTTGAATTAAAACAATTGAAATTCATGCAGTACTTACTTACTTACTTAACACAATTAACATATTATATCAACAAAGTATAATTTTAAACTTTTTTTATGTAATATTTGACTGGCTTATTGGTCTACGGTTCCAATCTCGGGTCGTGCCAAAATAAATTATTGGGTTTTTCTATCAAGAACTATTCAGTAGCAACCTGGAGTCAGGAAGTTAGCGGTGTTTCACCCACATGGAAAGCCGTTGGTCTTGCGCGTGAACTCTCTCCGGTTGTGTCGGATGAGGGTGATTATAGAGAGTGCACGTGTGCTTGCGCATACACTCGGGCACTATAATCCTGTCCCACAAAGATGAATATCCATTGAGACTTACCGCCGTGACCAAAATTTGGTCAGGACATTATTAACTTTTAAAAAAATTGTTACTATATTCCATTTCATTCTATTACAATCTAACAAAAGCCCACTTCAGAATATTGTCCTCTTCCATAGATTGCTCCATGTTATTATATGTTACCATAGTTTTCACACTTAACAGAATAGTTGATATCTTCTGTTTAAGTTCGACCTATTGAACGCCCCTAACTATTACTCTGACGATATATGGGAAAGTATATTATCCAACACCACCACTACTAGGAAAGGTCACTGTACTATATTTAACAAAATTCGAAATGCTACGCAAAGCAATTTTTACGAACCTTATTAAAGAGGTTTTCTTGAAATTGTTTCACGGAATCTGAATCCGGAAAGTATCCGGCGACACCCGTTATTACCACTTCTTCTTTCGCTGTCCCGTTACTCAGAATTTTCTCTGATGCAGATTTGCTCTCCTGTTCAGTTTTGGGTGCCATTTTGTGATAACTAAAATAATCATAAAAAGGTTTTTTAATGCATTATTTATTATATTTATAGCTTAATCACGTTTAGTTTTACCTTAAACACTTGGTTATTTTGAAAATATTCGTTAAAATAAAAACTAAACATTAAAATTATTATTTAGTCCTACTTCCCGTGGTATAGTGCCAAGAACACTGGCTGCGTTTCCTCGCTAAATGGCTATACTTAGCGAGAAGAGAACCAGCCTTTTTATCACCAGCAGCGATGACCAGTCGCGGGTAGAGTTCTTTTAGGACATTTATCGGATTTGGATACCACTATAAGTTCTACAGCACACAAGTATTAGGTATAAAATCATCTCCAAGACTCATATTTGTGCCATTGACTTCCTTCAGCCGCCTATGATGCCAGCCTAACAATTTTGAAATGGAAAAATACTAGGAATCCACACATGCTATTAATTCCAGTTACTCGACTCCACACAATTAGTCATAAGTTAAGAAGGATCACGCTCTCACAGGATAAGTAAAGTAAAGTAAAGTTACGGCCTATATACGTCCCACTGCTGGGCACGGGCCTCCTCTCATTTCTGAAAGGGTTTTAGGGCAAGGAAATGTCCGCTGCGCTGCCCAAATTCATGTTGACAAACTTCTCATATGCAGGTTCAATTTTTTTTTTAAATTTTAAGACATGCAGGTTTCCTCACAATGACTTCCTTCACCGCCGAGCACGTGATAAATCAGCACTTAAAATTGCAGTTAATTTCATTGGTGTCGGTGGAGATCGAACCCGGGTTGCCCGCGTAATCTCACAGAATACCAGCGTAAGACAGCAACTTAATGTTGCTATGTTTCGTATGGTGAGTGTAGAGAAGCGGAGATCTTTTTACTGGAAACGAGAAATTCTATCTTAGTCCGTAACAACGTATCTGCATTTTGAATTTTATTCGAGGATAAATGTAGATATTAATGGACCACAAAACAAAGACTCATTGGAATTCACGTTTTATTCGGCAAGAGCTTAAATTATTTAACATTGATTCCGGAATGAATACTTAAATGAAATCACCATTCAAAATAACTAATAATTATAAGAAGTTAAGGTTTGACCTTACCGCATTTAATTATACAAAATTAATCAGTCCGTAAATCACTTCGTCACATAAGTGTCCAAAAAATACATTATACAATAATGAAATAAAAGTCTCTTTTATTTTTTTATTTTTTTGTAATTACACTTTAAAATTATTTTCTACTTCACTCTTACTAAAAATATTGCATAAAAATAATAGTAAATACTGAAAAAATGCTGAAATTACCAGAATTGAAAATAATTTACCGTATAATAGCCGCGTAGGAATATCCACTACCCTATATCGTCCCACGGATGCCGTAGGAGGTGATGGAAGGAAACAAACCAGGATATGGACAACCGCATATCTCTGAATGCAACTCAAAATAATAAAAACCTGCGGTTGTCAACTTGGTTCCCAAGCGTGATAACTATTGCAGAATCCATCCATTTATTTGAAGGCATTATGTTCAACGTTGAACTTTTATAGGCTATAATGGATAAATGGACCAGAATTGAACAGCTCTTTTCTTATATCATTGGAACAAACACACGGTTCACCTGATGGTAAGTGAATACTGTAGCCCATAGACATCCACATTTACCCTTAATTAAGATTCAAAATGCAAATGCATTGTCATCCCTGAGGACTAAGATGGAATGCCTCGATTCCAATAAACAGGGTCCTCGGTTCTCTACACACACCTATTACACGTCTTCTGTGAGAGCATGGTTCTGCCCCGGTCGAGCCAACCCATTCATGCTACAACATTCATGATACAGCTGCGGCGTGGCTCTACCACGTAATTAAAGTTCTGTTGAGATCAATCAATATACACAATATAAAATTTGAAGGACAGTTGGTATCGCAAATGTTTAATTTTCCAAGAATAATTTCAATTCGATCAATTTATTTATAAGCAGACCGCAATAGAGACCAAAAGACACTTACACTTCAGTAGCGAAGCACCACACAGACAAGTACAAGTAGATGTTTTTGGGCAACAGCATCCACTTACCATCAGGTGGACTGTATGCTCGGTGTTACGCTTATTAATTTGACTTAATTTCATATTAGGTACTTAAATCTTCTCCATCGTAGTAATCCGCTGTTGGACGTGAACCTCTCCGACAGTAGTGAGGATATGCTGTGATCATCACGCTTCGCAGGTGGATTTACGACCTTTGACACTGCTGCCCGTCTTCGGTCTGGGCATTTTATATTTGGCGTAAACCATCCATAAATCCCACTCGGTGATAAGATATGATGATACCCCAGATTGTAAATCGCACTGTCTTAGCGTAACAAAAGCCTATTCACTCGTGCATTTAAGGGGCTCAAATTGTGTTCAGACAGATAGACTGACGCCGGAAAATTATTTCATTCATTTGCTATATGCGTTACGAAAGCCGAAGCAAACCAATGTCCGATAGTGGAAATGGAAGGGAGGAACTAAATCATGTAATTCCGTTGGAAGCCATTCATCTACCGAAAGTCATTCGATCTTTCTGACATATCACATAGTCGCCTCTGATGACACTCCGCGACAAAACTGGGTGATGGATACTCAGCCACCACTCAGCAATTAATATCACCACATTTATAATAAGATAAGTTTCACAGTTAATTAAAAAATAGGCCGTCTCGGCTAGGCAGATGTGAATCATAGTTTATAATAGAATTTATAATTAATGAAAATCAAAGAAATATGTGGTAATATAAATAACAAAATACTAGCGGTAAACTCGAGTAGAAAGATACACTCAGTACATAACTTGCACAGAGAAGGAACAAAGTAGTATACGCTCATGCACACACAAGAGAGTCGAGAGTGGTGGAGAAAGGTGGCATGACGGCATTAGAGAGCGTCATGCCGTTTGCTGTCACGGCATACGAGTCGAATTAAATAACGTCGCTAAGCACACTTTCGGTGTTTAACAAGATATATTTAAATATATAAATTGAAAAGAGAAGAAAGAATTGCTTGACTATATTCCTCCCACTCCGTTCCATCGAATCACCAGACGCTTGACTGGTCTCCACTCCGTACTTTGCATTCGAACCAAACAGTTCGTTCGTCATGCATAAAGCAAAGATGGTAAATGACCAGCACCTGTTTTTGATTTAAATATAGGTATGTCTTTAAGACAAGATATAAGCTTTTGTTAAGCTTAGTGAGCGAAATTTACATCTTTTTATCATTTTTGTACGTGATAGAGCCACGCTGCAGGTATATTATAGTTGTAGCATGAATGAGTCGGTTCGACCGGGAAAGGAACATGCTCTCATAGAATACCAGCGTAAAATAGCAGTTTAATACTGATGTGTTTGGTATGGTAAGTGTAGAGATCCGAGGATCCACAGCACCCACTTACCATCTGGTGGACTGTGTGCTCGCTTGTCACCCTTATTCTACAAAAAATCAGCACTTAACGTCAGTTGTCACAGTAGTAAATCACTGGCTTAAAGTAATTCAAAAATAAAGCTTCTACTAAGAAAATTTAATTATGTCTAAAAGAATGTAAGTACCTATTATGAAAAAAGAATGTACGAGTAAGTACCTATAAAATACCTATCCTACCTTAAATGAAACTCGAGTACGAACTGTACCTACGAGAACGCAATATAAAGACTTGTTGTACACAGGAAGATTTCAAACAGCTTTATTAAAAAAAAGTGTTATGGGGATGGCACCAGTCATTTATAATAAAATTCCTAATTTTGTAAAAAATCAACCGATAAGAATATTTAAAAAGAGTATTACTTAGTTCTATTACTCAGTATCGGACTTTTTAGATGATTCCTATATAAAATAACGTTCAGTAAATTAATTGTTTTGTATAATCTGTTAGTATTAATAATTTATAATGTAATAAGCTACCTGCAATATTAATTCATAAATCGATATAATGTAATAGTAATAATAACTCAATTCTTTTAATTATAATAATGTAATAACCATTTATAATCATAATTATCATATTAAATCTATTAATAATTATTTACTAGTGTAGTATAGAAATAAATTTTAATTTAATTTTTGCATGCCAAAATGGTAGAATGTACGGATCTTTTATGTACTCTGTCAACACCCTTTTTGTAAATTACCTACATTCTATGCAAATAAATCAATATTCTATTCTATTCTATTCTATTCTATTCTATTCTATTTATTAGATAAAGTTATCACGGGAGAAAGAACAATCTACATTGTACTACTAAAAAGCGACTTATGTGCGCTTCTTCTTTCTAGAGCCTTCACAGTTATCGTTACCATTACAGCCTATTAAAGTCCACAGCTGGACATAGGCCTCCCCCATAGACCGCACCATAGGGGGATATTTGCCATAATGGCCTCGCTTGGCGAGCGGGTTGCCAACTGCAGTTTTTTTGGTCGTAGGAAGACGCTGATGCTCATCACTTGATTTGTTTCCCTCGGTGTGCCTATCATGACACCCACGGAATTATTTAAGGTAGAGGATGTTCTTACACTACCACTACTTGGTATTTCCCTTCAGCGTTAAAAGTTAAATTTCACAAGTAAGATTAGTTGTAAAACATTAGTAGTTTTATTCTAAAACACTCAATGTAATATTTGACACGTGTTTAAAACGGTTAATTAAATAATAGCAATAAAATTTGTGGATAGTTTACCGCCAATTAATTTTAGGTACCTCGTGAAATTCCGAATCGATGCTCACCCGTGTCTAACCACTAATTAAACCGCGGGCAAAAAGTTACTGAATTAAATAGCGATTTATAATTCGTATGGTTTGTGTTGTTACTTAATTATTCATTAGGGTTTTTAATTATTTGCTATTTTGTCAGTGCTTTTCGCATATAAAACGTTTTGTTTTTCACCATATTGAATACAATGTTTACGTGTGTGTTAGAGCCGTGCTACAGATGGTTGTAGCACGAATGGGTCGGCTCGACCGGGGAAGGATCACGCTTTCACAGAATACCAACGTGATATAGCAGCTAAATGCTCCTGTGTTTTTTTTGGTAAGTGTAGAGAAATCAATCAGGTCACGTGCCCTGACGCGATTTTATCATTTTTTACCCATTACAAAAAGGGTACAACGCCGCTAAAGAAGTTTTCACTTCAAAAAAGTACTCTAATATGCACAAGCATATTTTTTATTCTAAGAGAATATAATAGTCATAAGAATAATTATTTTCCACGAAATATTACAAAACTAATGATACTGACCTCAAAGACCTAAAAACCATTAGATATTTAATTATTATTGTCTACACATACCTACTAATGAGACAATACTGGATAGATAATAAAATACTCATAAAACTCTGTGATGCCGTGAACACGCGACAGCTCTATGAAAAGTATGAGAGTACCTACAACACATTCAAACAGCGACATTGAAGCGGCGACCACAATCATCAAAAGTGGATTATTGATTGTATATTGATTTCTCCTATTCATAATCCTGAACAAAGTCTACTGCAGGACATGTGCCTCTTCCACAGTAGAGAGGTTTTGTTATAATCACTAGGCACGCTTAGCGGCTTTGATAATCGCACTACTGGACTACATCCCTCACCTTTGAGGCTGCCTCCCGTGGTCTGGATATTTTGTATCTGTTCCGATATGAATAAGATCCAGTTATACTATCTCTACCATCTATCGAAGGTCACAAAATGAATAGAATAAAATAATTTTTATTCTATTTAGATGACAAAGATACCTATTGAAAGTATTGGATCTTTACATATGAAATTAGCGTTTCTTCGTACTGACCACATTGATCTGAAATATCTCCTCTTTGGTTAAAAAAAAGTTAAAGTTAAAGTTACAGCCTATATACGTCCCACTGCTGGGCACAGGCCTCCCCTCATTTCTGAAAGGGTTTTAGGGTAAGGAAGTGTCCGCCGCGCTACCCCAATGCGTGTTGGTGAACTTCACATGTCTTCGAATTTTTTTTGTTATTTCTCAGACATGCAGGTTTCCTCACGATGTTTTCCTTCACCGCCGAGCACGTGATTTTGATTTTTTATCCAGGTTAAATGAAGATGTCTATGGGCAACAATATTCATTTACCATTAGGTGGACTGTGTGCTCGTTTGTCACCTCTATCCTATAAAAAATATACATATTACGGTTGTAGCATGAATGGTTCGGCTCGACCGGGGTAGGACCACGCTTTCACAGAATACCAGTGTACTACAGTAGCTAAATGCTCCTGTGTTTTATTATGTTAAGTGTAGAGAACCGGGGACCCTCTTTACTAGAAACGAGGCATTTCATTTTATTACTCACGGCTAACAACCAATCTGCGTTTTGATTCGTAATCGAGGATAGATGTAGATGTCTATGGACACAGCATAACTTACCGTAAGGTGGATTGTGTGCTCGTTTGTCACGCTTATTCTATAAAATAACATTAAAAAAATTGGACAAAAGATTCTGTGTACACCCTAACAAAAGGTAACAAACGGTAGACTAAACGCCTTTAGCCATTCTTTCAAAAACAACTCTGGGCGTAGTGAGATAATGTGATTGGTGCAGGTATACTTAAAATTAATTCAACTGTTCCATTTACTAAAATAAACAATATTTTCAAAACTTAACAGAAAGCTAATAAATAAAATGAAAAAATAATGTCCTCCAGACCGAGATTTGGTCACGGCGGCCAGTCTCAACAGAGATTAGCCATCCGCGCAGAACAAGATTATAGTGCCCGAGTGAATGCGCAAGTACAAGTACACTCTCTATAGCCTCACTCTCATAGTCCGATAGGACGATAATCCTACACGACCAAAGAGAGTTCATGCGCAGGACCCACTGCTTTATGTGCTTTCTGAGGCACGGGGGTGAAATGCCAGCTTTTATCACTGGCTTTGCTGCTTATTATTGGAAATTTTATCACAAGTGGCTTTGGCCACTCAAAATCGTCAGTTTAATAAACTGACCCTTCCAAAATTTTAAGATACTAATGCCCAAACACTCAAACACTGCTCAATTTTTTTTTAGTGACTCTGACACCAGGAGACCAAACTACATCTTAAAATTGATAAGCGTTTGAACATATATGTGTATATATATATATATATATATATATATATATATATATATATATATATATAGGTTTATCTGTAAAGAAGTTCTCAGAAGCAGGCAAGCCAATGAAAAAGCTGGCATTTCACTATGGGTGGCTCATAAACATTTATATCATATCTATCATCAATTACGAATCAAAATGCAGATGCGTTGTCAGCCATGAGGACTAAGATGGAATGCCTCGTTTCCAGTAAAAAGGGTCTCCGGTACTCCACACTTACCATACGAAACACAGCAGCTTTAAGGTACTATTTGATGCTGGTATTCTGCGAGTGCGTTGTACTTCTCCGGTCGAGCCGACCCATTCGTGCTATACTACTAATATAACTGCAGCATGGCTCTACCACGTATATATATATATATATATATATATATATATATATATATATATATATATATAATAATGCAGTCCATCTTAATAGAAGTTAATATGTTATTAATATTTTTAGAGAATTAACGTTGTACCGTATTTATCATTTGTAAAACTGACCTGACAAACGACAGCCAGCCAGATCTCAAGCAACAGAGGGAAAGAAATCAGGAGATGGGCATCTTTTTAATACAATTAAAACGTCAAAAACTGTGATTGTCACCGCGCCTGCTAACAGACAACTAAGGCAAATGCTCCCTTTACGAGAAAATATATGAGGAGATCTATATTCAGCCATAAACTTAGATAGGCTAGTGGATAAATAATCGGATGAAAATATTTAACAGGTAGATGGATAGGTATAATTTTTGTATCTTAAACTGTAATTAAAAATATTCCACCAAGTTGTGTAATTTTAAATTCATAATAACCCTTTATATTCAAAAATACCGATTAACCTCTGAACCCAATCATGCGTGTAATATATGTAACACTGTAAGTGGTGTCTTTATTTGTAGATTTAATATTTTTTTTTGTATATTTTTAATAGTTCTTATTATTCGATTTCAGTGTATAAAAGTATAATTCTGAACATTTTTTTATAGAATAAGGGTGACAAACGAGCACACAGTTTACCTGATGGGAAGTAGATGCTGTAGCTCATAGACATCTACATTTTTCATTTAAAAATTGAAACATAGATGCTTTGTCACCTCTGAAGACTAAGATGGAATGCCTCGTTTCCAGTAAAAAGGGTCTCCGGATCTTTACACTCATCATACGAAATACAGCAGTATTAAGCTGCTATTTGTTTATAGGACTCTTCCATAGATTGCCCCGTAGGTAGGATTTTGTTACAGTTGTCACGCTTGGCGGGGGGGAGGGGCAACCGCATGTTATGAGGAGTATGTTGCTGGCCATCTTCCCTTCTGATTTCTCTCTGTTGTCTCTTACGAGTGATAGTGTGGACTCTCTTATTCCGCCATCTTGAATCGTTGTGATTTGAATCTCGATGAAAAAAAATCGACACTAAAAAGAGAAAAACACATATACACATACACACACAAGGATTTAGCGTAGACAGAGAAACCTATAGACAAATTGACGCCTTCTTTCGCATTCGCACACGAAAAAGATAGATTTATGCATACGTCTTGTATCCCTTTCTCCATGCCGGTTTTTTTGTTTAGAAAAATACACTTTGCTTAACAACTTTGACAGTTCGTAGCGATCTAATGAGTTAAGGAGTAGCGATTTAAGTGAGAAAAAAGTGCTTTGTGAGCTTAAGATTGGTGAATCTTGTTCTGTTCAGTTCTTAGAACAATTAAAAATTTTATCTAAATATGTTTAAAAGTCATAAAGATTATTGTATAACCTAAAACTACGTTATCGTCCTTTCTTACTCGAGGCCACGCTAATCATTAGTCTATAGGTTTCTCTGTCTAGCATTCGAGAGAAAAAAGGTAGATATAATTTATAATTTGTTACCATAACTCGTGTCGTTTGTTGAAATTGAAAGTCTGTATTATATTCAATATTATTATAAAATTAAAAATAATATTTGAACTTGGTTAAAATATTTTAATTAACAAACCCTACAATTATTCTATTAATGATACTCCGCATTCATCTCATTCTCTGAAGTTTAGTTTTCTGAAGGTTTCACTTCTACCCATTGAGTTACACAAAACTAGAGGAGCAAATTACATTACCGCGCGTTAAAAAAAGTGTAACCACTATCCAACCTCGACGACGTAGCTTTGAAATTACTAAACATTTTAAATAAACATATATCTATCTCACTTACACAAGTTGCGAAAACAATAACTTCGCTAAGATTAGATAAAGATAGACACACAAACATGCAATGGCGGGTTGGTGTGGCTTACCATATGAAACTTTACCCAAAATACGCAATAAAAATGAGTTTTTTTAAGCTGCAATTGTTTTTATATTAAAAAAGTATATTTTATTTTAAAGTCTTCATTGCGTACCCTTAGAAAAAAAAAGGATACAAAGCTTATCAGATGAATAGAAGTAAACATAGTGATGAAATAAAACATGTTTTTATAAGTGTTTTTATTGTACTAATAAATCAAACAACATAAAATAGGTAATAAAATATAATTAATATAAAATTTATATGAAATTATAAGTAATATAAAATTATTAATATAAAATAGGTAATAAAATATATTTGATAGATTATTCATGAATAAATTAAAATAAGAATAATTAATTATTATGTATGAAAGTTAAGACGTAGTTATTATTATAATTTCCTAAATATTTAAAATCAAATTAAGTTATTCCATTAATAATATAGTCTCCCATTAATGTAGGATAATCACAAAGGCGGAAAAGTGGCAATATTGAACCTAAATCGTAATATTCGATAATTTTATTTAATTATTTGAAGTTTTATACGTTTATATGAAAACAAGAATTAAAAATTGTGTATTGAAAGTGATTCCGCTTGTTTTATTACGTTTTTGTGACCTTGAATTGCATGCTTGCATTACGCATTTATTCATTTTTTGTCGAGGCTCAACTCAGTCGGTGTCACATTGAACACTGAACTTACGTTAGCTAGGCATATGGCTGTGGCCATATGTGCAGTGGCAATGCTTTGGCGCGGTAATTGCTAATCTAGTTTAATATATAAATCTATGCTTCTACCTGTTTTGAACTGCACACATGTTTTTCTTATCGTATGTCTGTTCGGGTTGTATTTAATAATTGATTTTAAACTAAGTTCCCGTTGAGCAAGACTTTACTGGACAGAATCGGATGACAGTGAAGAAAATTATAAAAAAGTGGTATTAATTTTTTTTTTAATACCTACCTTATAAACATTTCCCTTGTTTTAATAGTGCTAATATAAAGAGCTTAACCATCTTTGACTGAATCACCACTTACTATCAGTTGGAAAAGTAGTCAAACACTGGCATATGCGAGTAATAGTTAAAAGGGGGAATATTGTATGTATATTTGGGTCGTTGTGTAGTGGCGATGTAACTGACAGATCTCCAAATGCATTCGGCGGGACTTACGTAACTTCAACACAGCTCGTATTGAAGAAGCAATAAAGCAGAACCAAGGCTCCAAAATCTTTGCCAGGGATCGTCTGCCAAAAGAGCTAACTGTCGAAGCTGAAGACCGAAGTAGATAGCATCGTTTTCGGAACACCTGAGATTTTGAGTGAGATTGAAAGGTTCTTTGGAGCAACCTAAGGGTGAAAAATAATACAAAGGCAAGTTTTACCGGACACAATTCTGATAATATTGCAGACGTTACACGACCAGCACCTTAAAAAGGGCAAGTCCCCGGGCGAGTCAGGAATTATAGTGGAGCTTCTGAAAACGTGTGGAAAACTTTGGAGTCCTTCAGAAGCACTTAAATTCCGTCTTCGATGGTGTCACTACTCCAGAGACGTGGAGCAGAAGTGCGGTGATTTTATTCTTCAAGTAAGGCTACAAGGCTCTCTTGAAGAACTACAGTCCGATTTCACTTCTGAGCCGCGTCTACTTGCTATTTTCGAGAGTCATTACGCATCGACTCACACACGAGCTTTACGACTTCTAGCCTGCCGAACAAGCCGGTTTCCGAAACGTCTTTAGTAACATAGATCATATACCTGCACTCCGGCAAATTGTACATAAGACGGACGAGTACAATCTATCAATTTGCTTGGCTTATGTGAACTATGATGAACCTTTGATTTCGTCTAAATTTGGGCCCCGCTACAGTCCTTACAGCGGTGCCAAGTTGACGTCGGTATATAAGGGAGGGAGGGAAAAAAAAAAACAAAAAGATTATTGAATACATAACTCACCTTCGATTTACCGACTATATAGTCCTTATGGCAGAATCGCTGGATGATTTGAGTTGTGTGATAATGGCACCAATAGTGTCTCACAAAGGATGGGTTTTAAAATTAACACGGACAAAAATAAGGTGATGTGTAACGTCCATGTCATAGCTATGCCAGTAGCTATTGAAAGTACTACGTTCGAAGTTTTTAACGAGTATATTTACCCAGGACAAATAGTCCAACTGGGCAAGTCCAACTTCGACCGAGAGGTCAATCAACGGATTCAACTCGGCTGGTCAGTGTACTGAAAATTACGACAAATCTTCTTGTCAAATATACCTCAAAACTTGAAAACAATATTGTACAACCAATCCGTGCGACGTGTTCTTTTAGCTGCTGGCCGTATGAGGAAGCTCAAGGTCACCCAGCGAACTATAGAAGCTATGTTCGGGATTTCTCTGCGTGATAAACTTAGAAATAGGATATAGTGCGTGGTAGAGCCCTGCTGCAGTTATATTAGTAGTATAGTTGTAGTACGAATGGGTCAGCTCGACCGGAGCAGGACCATGCTTCTGATTGTTTCATATGGTGAGTGTAGAGAACCGGAGACCCTTTTTACTACAACAGAGGCATAACATCCTAGTCCTCTTGGGTAACAATGCATCTGCATTTTGATT
>CAJQZP010001449.1:1867500-2220000 GCA_907164705.1 Parnassius apollo | reverse complement strand
ATACGGGTTTGTGTCGGATTTGAATGGAATATAATAGAATTTTTAATGAATACATATAACATTTACTTATCATTGAAAGTTATTTTTTAATACATCGTAGAGCTGTGGTAGCTCAGATGGTTAACGCTCGCTGTAAATATTACAGAACGCGAGTAACCAGGGTTCGATCCCCGCCGGCACCAATGAAATTGTTAATTGCAATTTTAAGTGCTGATTTACCACGTGCTCGGCGGTGAAGGAAAACCTGCATGTCTGAGAAATAAGAAAAAAAATTTTTCGAAGACATGTGAAGTTCGCCAACACGCATTGGGGCAGCGTGGCGGACACTTCCTTGCTCTAAAACCCTCTCATAAATGAGGGGAGGCCTGTGCCCAGCAGTGGGACGTATATAGGCTTTAACTTTACTTTACTTTACATCGTAGACCTCAAAGGTGTAACGCATTTGCATTTTGATTCTTAATCGCGAATAAATGTAGATGTATAAGGGCCACAGCATCCACTTGCCATGAGTTGGACTGTGCGTTTGCTTCTCGCACTTACTGTGTAAGTAAAAGTAGAATGTATTCAGTCTCTAAGTTTATATGTCTTTAATTGTACACTATTACTTTAGAAATAAATGATCATATACTGAATGTATAGTCTTCCTAATAACTACTCAAATGTTGGCAACCCCCTTGTCAAGCGTGGCAACTATAGAGAAATTCCCCCTCCTAAGCAATCAATGGGGGAGGTTCACGTTGAGCAGTCGACTTTTATGTGTTATAATGGAGTGAAGAGAACCGGCGACCCTGTTTACGGGTAATGGGGCATTTTATGGAAGTCCTCAGGGGTGATAGCGCATTTTCATTTTGATTCTTAAGCGTAGATAAACGTAGGTGCCTTTGAGCCATCGCACTTACTTACTATCAAGTAGACTGTGTCGAGCACACAGTGTGTTTATCACCTTTATTTTGCATTTTACAAGTTCTCTATGTATTATTCTAAAATGATCTTAAAAGAAATTAATTCTTTAATAGAGACTATCTTAGATCTTATAGACATTGTCTATGAGTCCCTAAAGCTTGCTTTATATGAATTTTTAAACTCAGAGATGAGAGCTTGTTACATATGGAGCACTAGAAAATTATGGTTATTGTTCCTCCTAAATGATTTTATTTATTTTTTGGCGTGTTTAAAATTGCAGTATTACTCACACGCTGCAGCCATGTCATGGTTATAGTACAAATAAGTAAGCTCGACCAGGATAGGACCACGATATTTATTGATTTATTCATACGTATTCTGTGAGATACCAGCGTAAAATAGCATCTTAACGCAGCTGTGTTTCGTATGGTTAGTGTAAAGAACCAAATATCCTTTTTATTGGGAACGACGCGTTACATCTTAGTTCTCAGGGGTGGCAAAGCATCTTTTGATTCTTAATCGAGGATAAATGTAGATGCCTATGAGCCACCGAGTCCTCTTACCATCAGGTGGATTGTGTACTCATTTTTCACCCTTATAAAAATATGCAGAAGGTTCACAATCCTACTTTATTTAGTTTTTTGATCCGATTTTAATGACCTTTTTCCTTATGAATTAGACTAACATCTCAAGGTACACCATTTAAATTTGAGGCAGGAAATTCCACACAGATAAAGGAAAAATAAGGTATGAAATTTTAATGTAACTATTAAGACGATATACAAGTTGTTATCTTAAAGTTGTAATATTATTTAGTCCTCACAAAGAAGTCAAACAATTAAACATAACAAGTGGTAAAATTAAAAATTTTGTACATTCGACTTTAATATAAATAAAATGAGAAAATCAATGTATTCAAATTCAATGAAATACGCATTATTAAAATTTAATATTAATAAAAACTACTAGTCAAATCTTGATGAAATTGATATGGGACCACGAGAGAAACAGAAACAGAAACTTTTTTATTCAATGTAGATTACGAGTATAACAATACTTATTGAAAGTCACTTTTTTCATTCACCACTGGTTCGCAAAAAAAACCTCTGTCCTGGGAAGAACCAGCAAGAAACCCAGCGGGACTATTTTTTTTTTCAATAATAGCTTACAATCATGGTTACAATTTACAACACAAAGCAAATTAGAAATAGCTTGGTAGCGATCACCCTTCCCAGAGGTTATTATCATCCATAAACTCCCTAATATTATAATAACCCTTTTTATACAAACTTAGTATAACATTTTTGAACTTTGTGTATGACAAATTTTGTATATTTTCTGGGATTTTGTTGTAAAATTTTAGCTAGTAAATTATTATCATGTAAAGAACGTAAATATATTGTGAGCCTCTCTGTTGAGCGAACTGTAGAAATGGCATGTGTTGAGTTTGAGCACCTCATTGTTGTGAGCGTTTACAGACCCCCATGTTCTTTATATGATACTTTTGAAAAAAAATATGGAGGAAGTTTTAGTTAAGCTTAATAAACAGAATAAATCTGTTGTAATATGTGGAGACTTTAATATCAATCTCCTAAAAGATTCTTCCACCAATATTAAATTTAGATCATTGTTTAAATCTTATGGTCTTTTTAATTTATTTTTGGAGCCAACACGTATTGCTGAATCTAGTGCAACATGTATAGATAACAGTTTTACAAATGTTAAGCCGTTCAATAAATGTATAATTCAAAAATTGAGCTCTGATCACTGTGGACAATTTGTTTCATTACCTTATGTTCACAAAAAGCAAGTAGACAAAAAAGTAGTGTTTGTTCCAGTAAATGCACATCGCTTGGAGAAGTTTAGAAGTAACATAGTAAAAGAACCTCCATTACTTTCATACCAAAATAATCCAAATTTTTTGTATGGAACATTATTTAAGCTAATTTGCAATGAAATTAATAATACTTATACTTCTAAAACATTCTCCTTGAATTGCGATTGGCAAGGCATTTAATGAATGGGCTACAGTAGGAGTCCATAAGAGTAGACAAAGGTTATATGAACTTTACAATGAAAGGTCATATAATCCTAGCGTCGAATTTAGGGAATATGTAAAAAAATATTCCAAAATATTTAAAAGAGTGTGCTCCTTAGCCAGTTCATTGTATTTGAGCAACAAAATAAAGACTGCTTCTAATAAAATTAAAATGACATGGAGTATAATTAATAGTGAAACTGGTAAGGTCAACTCTCAATTAAAACTACCAGTTAGGACGTTGCAATGGTTTCGAGAAATATTTTACTGATATTCCTATCTTAACCACTAAGTCACTGAATTCTTCTCCTGCCGTCTCCGAATCATTAATTAAACAAAATGTAAATGTGTGTACAAAGAATTTTACATTTCACAAAAAAATTTTACATGTTTTTACATGTTTTACATGTCATCAAAAGATATTGTAAAATATTTTAAGACTATTGATATTAAGAGAACCGCCGATCTGTGAGGGATTTCTGTTATTTTTTTTATAGAAGAGGGGGCAAACGATCATACGGCTCACCTGATGTTAAGTGACTACCGCCGCCCATGATCAACCGCAACACCAGGGGAATTGCATTATAACGTGGTAGAGCCATGCTGAATTTATAGTAGTATAGTAAGGGTGGGGTTGGTGGGCCGCGTTTTCACTATCCTATTGCGGTGCGTTGCCGGCCCTTTAGAAAGGAGTAAGCTCTTTTCTTGAAGGTCCCCAAGTCGTGTCGGTCCGGAAAAATCGCCGGTGGTGAACTATTCCACAGAGAGGTCGTGCGCGGAAGAAAACTCCTTTTGAAACGTACACGAAATTTGGCGGCTGGGATTAATCCGAACAATTCCTCAGAGCACTCCCCATGGTATATGCGAAAGAAAATGCAAAGAGAAAAGAGATACAACATATCTTCACAGCGCCAGTGAATCGAGCCGATCGGAAAGCACTCGGTCGTCGACGATTCGAACCGCTCTGCACTGGATGCGGTCAAGTGGAAGGAGCTGGTACTGGGGAGCCCCAGCCTAGAGATGGGAACAGTTAAATTATTGTTACGTGATAAATTATTCATTAATAAATTTAAATCATATCTTATTTTATTCTCTTGTGGCCAACCCTGTATGTAAGGCAATGTAAACAAGATAATTTTATATACATTTAAAGTATTGAGGTAATCAATATATTTTATTAATTGATTTTTGTTTACATTGCCTCTTCTCCCAACAAGAATTATTAATGTGCTATTAGGACAAAACTTACTAGTTAAAACTTTGTTCATTATATGACTAAAGGATGCTCTAGGCATACAATAATTACTAGTCAATTGTCCTTTTAAATGGTTATTTAACATCATGCCCAAATTTTTACCTATGTCATCACAATACATGATAACTTTATGTTTTTTTTAATATTTAAACTACTTTTTAAGTTTTTATTCTTTGTTATGGCACCATCATAGAGTTTTGGTGAAAATAAGGAGTCATTGCTATTTACACATATTGTCCCCGATGAACATGGTATGGAGCGTTGATTCTCACTCTGATGTTTTATTTTATTTTTTTATTGTTATTTTAAGGAGTCAAAGCGTTCTTCGTTGTATTTACATGACTTTACCAGATCATTCGTGGCCAATATGTGTTCTTTTATCTTAACCTGAGCCGATGCATATGTATTTGAGATAATTTGTAAGGAGTTTATAAGCGACAAAACTTCTAAATTGAGACACTCTATTTCAGTTTCATAACAGTTTTTCATATTTTGAAAAACTGTTATGAGACTGAAAAAGAGTAAATTGAGAAACACCAGCTTTCAAATAAAAAATGAATCATCAAAAAAGCCATGCTGCATAGCATGATGCTATATCAGTAGCATAGTTGTAGCACGAATGGGTCGGCTCGACCGGGGAATGACTACGCTCTCACAGAATACCAGCCCAAAATAGCAGCTTAGTGTTTCGTATGGTCAGTGTACAGAACCGGAGACCCGTTTTTTTGGAAAAGAGGTTTCCATCGTAGTCCTCACGGGTGACAACGAATCTGCATTTTGATTCGTGGCCAAGGATAGATGTAGATGTCAATGGGCCGCAGCAACCATTTACCATCAGGTGGACTGTGTGCTCGTTTGTCACCCTTATCGTATAAAAAAACTCAGGGAAAAGTTCTGAGGTAACACACATAACAAAAAACAAAAAAAACATACAGTCGGATTGAGTACCTCCTGCTTTTTGAAGTCAGTAGAAAATAATATAAGACTTATAAATAACTTAAGCAACATGCATTGATCATGAGCTGTAATGATCCTGATAATTATTTTATTTTATCCTGAAGAGCCGTGGTAGCTCAGGGGCTAAGTGCTCGCTGTAAATTTCACAGTACGCGAGATATCTGGATTCGATCCCTACCGGCACCATTGAAATTGTTAATTCCAATTTTAAGTGCTGATTTACAACAGGCTCGGCGGTGAAGGAAAACATCGTCAGGAAGTCTGCATGTCTAAAAAATAAGAAAAAAAATATTTTGAAGAAATATGAAGTTTGCCAACACGCATTGAGTTAGTGCATCGGACATTTCCTTTCCCTAAATTACTCAGAAAATGAGAGGAGATCAGATCCCGTGGGACGTATATAGGCTGACTGGTGGTCCTGTTCAGGATATTAGGATAAATATATTATCCTAGATTTATTAGTCATCGATCCTTGATACGAGCAAATTAATCAAATTTCCAAGTCATTTGGTCATTTACAAGTTCGTGAAAATTACACACAAATTACACACGCGAAGCGTGCTTTAATTTAAATATTTTTTAGCTCGGACCTTTAAGTTTCCAACACAAAGTGTTTGCCAGAAACCACGATGTATGTAAGCGGCAGGAGCTCTAGAGTAATGATAATGTGGAATTCTAAATAAAATCAAATTCACAATGAATTCTTATATTTACGTGAACACTACACATTGAATACTGTTTTTACGGATTTTATCGCCTTTAAATGTGTCGCAAATTAGTGTAATATTGTTGGTTTGTTTTTTAATTCAATATGTTTTAATCCAATTAGATTTTCATCATATTATGTACCGAACATGACAACTTGCAAGATTTATTGCGTTTAATTAATGTAGTAATGTATTTACAACGTCCATGTACATTAATTAGATTATAATATGATTAAGACGCGTGATATAGGGACATTGACTGCCTCGTTGATCTGTGATCGTAAACGTGTTGAACTCCAGGGTTCGAATTCATGGTTAGGCCAAAAATCCGTTCATCATCATCATCATCACAGCCCTTCACAAGTCCACTGCTGAACATAGGCCTCCCCCAAGTAATGCCACAAAGCACGGTCCTGAGCCACGTGCATCCATCGACTTCCTGCATGTCTTACCAGGTCGTCACTCCATCTAGTGGGGGGTCGCCCTACACTACGCCTACCGGTACGAGGCTACCACTCGAGAACCTTTCTTCCCCATCGGTTATCGGTTCTTCGAGCTATATGGCCGGCCCATTGCCACTTCAGCTTACTGATCCGTTGGGCTATGTCGGTCACTCTGGTTTTACTGCGGATAACCTCATTTCTGAGTCTATCACGCAGTGAAACTCCGATAGCCCTCTCCATAGCTCGCTGAGCGACTTTGAGCGTCCTCATGCGGCCAGCGGTGAAGGACCACGTCTCAGATCCGTAAGTCATCACTGGCAACACACCCTGGTTATACACTTTAGTTTTCAGAGATTGAGGTATACCTGACGAGAAGATGTGTCGTAATTTCCCGAACGCTGCCCAGCCGAGTTGAATCCGTCGATTGACCTCTCGGTCGAAGTTGGACTTACCTAGTCGGACTATTTGTCCCAGGTAAACGTACTCGTCAACAACTTCGAGCGTAGTGCTCCCAACAACTACCGGCATAGGTGTGACATGGACATTAAACATGATCTTTGTTTTGTCCATGTTCATCTTAAGACCTATCCGTTGGGAGACACCATTGAGGTCATTGAGCATAGTGCTAAGGTCCTCCAGCGATTCTGCCATAAGGACCATATCGTCGGCAAATCGAAGGTGAGTGATGTACTTGCCATTGATGTTAATACCGTATCCTTTCCAGTCCAGTAGCTTGAAAACGTCTTCCAACGCAGCGGTGAAGAGTTTCGGGGATATAACATCACCCTGTATTATACCTCTATGCAGTTGGATAGGTTTCGTACTCTGGTTCTGTACTCGAATAGCCATCGTAGCGATACTGTACAAACACTTCAGCACTTCAATATACCGACAGTCAACTAGGCACCGCTGAAGAGACTGTAGCACCGCCCAAATTTCGACGGAATCAAGGGCTTTCTCATAGTCCACATACGCCAGGCAAAGTGGCTGATTGTACTCTTCGGACTTCTGTACAATTTGCCGAAAGGTATGTATGTGGTCTATGGTAATGAAGCCTTTTCGGAAACCGGCTTGTTCGGGAGGCTGGAAGTCGTCGAGTCTGCGTGCGAGACGATTCGTAATAACTCTCGAAAACAGCACGTAGACGCGGCTCAGGAGGGAAATCGGTCTGCAGTTCTTCAAGAGAGCGTTGTCGCCTTTCTTAAAGAACAAGACCACCTCGCTTCTGCTGGGGGCCACCAGGGGACGGAATTGAAGAGCTTCTGAAGGACTTCCCGGTGTTCCACCCGCTTTCAGAAGCTCCACTGTAATTCCATCCTCGCCCGGGGCCTTGCCGTTTTTAAGGAGGTGGAGAGCCATTCTAATCTCGCTCAGACTGACGTCCGGGATATCATCGGAATAGTTCGAATCGGAATAAAAAATCCATTATTGTTTTTTTTTTTCGAAGTCAGGAAGTTGGCGACGTTTCACCCCCGTGTCTCGGAAAGCACATAAAGCCGTAAATCCTGCCCCTGACACCATTTCGGTCATGTCGGATTACCGTTTCATCGGACTATGAGAGTGAGAGACTGTCTGACGTGACAGAAATTCTCTTCGGTAGATATTATACGGAGATTACTGTAACTTTCTTTCGTGAGACAGAGATTCCACCACGCCATTTTTGTCGTTAGTGATGTAAGAAGCGACTGTGGGAACATTCACAAATATTATAGTTTAAGAAGAGAGCCATACTGCCGCTATATTTTAGACGTAACACGAATGGGTCCGCTCGACCGAGGAACGACTACGCTCTCACAGAATGCAAGCATAAGATAGCAGCTTAATTCTGTTGTGTTTTATATGGTGATCTTAGAGAACTGCAAGCGATGCATTCCATGTTACTCTCCACAAATGACAACGCATCTGTATTTTGATTTTTAAATAAGGGTAGAGTAGTCTATGGGCCACAGCATCCCCTTAGCATCAGGTGGACTGTGTGCTCGTTTTTCACTCGAAAAAAATGACTAGTCCTGCTATTATCAATCCACTTGACAAAAGTGACTACTCAGACAAATCCACCACGGTATTAATCATACAACGGTAGATGCCGGAAATGGACTTTGACGATTGATGACCCTGTTGGATATAGGTCTCTCTAATTGATATTGCTTGACGTATTAAGGGGATAGAGTAAGTCAGCTCAAATTCTAATTTCGTCCCCACTTGCCCGCGCGCCGTATGCTATGTACTGACATGTTTGTAATAATTAATAATAATATATTTAATACTAATTTTCCGTCGTCCTGTTGCGTAATGTATATTCTGATCGTAAGCGACACAACCTTCCCGTTCAATGGCCGAAGCGAAGTGACCGTGCGGCAGGAATCACGCTTCGAAAGGCCGATAGGTTAGGTAATTTATTTTTACAGTGAAAATAATGGTTTTCTTTTTTGTTTTAAAAAAGTAAATAACATAAGCACTGCTTTATAGTTAGTTCAGTTAGTATGCAAAGTATCATGATCTTATTTAAAGTATTTTATGAATAACAGCGGTTTATTGTTTATTTTGGAGGTAATTTGGATTTTTTTTCGAGAAAATTTTACGAAATTGTGTTTTCGTCTAACATAATCCTTAACATTAATTCTCAACTTTACCATATATTTATTTCAAAATTAATGCTGCAATATTTTCGGCATAACGAAGGATCTTGCTAAGCCATTTGAGATTATATTTCCCCTTAATGGCGAACATTATACCAGACATGTCGCACCTTCGATTTTGCTCCCTGCTGTCACACTATAATGCTATAAAATATTGTGACCACTAAAAAGACTCTCTAGTTTTCGTAACTCACCACATAAACTGAAATAATGTTTAAAAAAAGTCCCGTAGGGTTTCTTGTTAGATTTTTCCAGGATATGAGTACTTTTCCAAACCAGTGATAAAGCTTTAATGCCTTTCAATAGGTGTTATTTTAATGTACATTAAATTAAATAGATAGGTTCGACTATAGAATTACCAAGCTCTCAGAAAATAAAAGCTTAAAATAGCAGCCTAAAATAGCAGCTGAAACCTGCTATGATTTATATGGTGAGTGAAAACTGAAGTCCATTTTTATTGATAACAAGCATTCTGTCTTAGTACTTAGAACCGATAATGTATCGACATTTTTGGAAGTCAGACGGTAGGTGTCTACAAGCCACATTATCCACTTACCCTGAGGTAGATAGTGTGCTCGTTTGTCAACCTTATTTTATTTAAAAAGAAACGGAGCCATCAACTTAAAAAAAGTCTAACAATTTTTTCCTCTTACCACAAGGCATTTTCTATTTATTCAAGCTCATTTTGAGAACGTGTTATGGAAAAATAAGAGAGCGTATTTCTATGTACTCGTGACTAGGTGGCGTTTGTGGCGCTAGTGCATTTCATTACTTATATTAAAAGCTAACGTACAGGTTAAGTAATGAAGTTAGTTTAGTGAAATGTTTTCTAAGCAAGGAAACTTTTTGAAGCAAAAATATTCTTCATATTTAAACTCACGCTTTTAAATAATAATACTGTTTTAATGCTAAGAAAAGTAAAAAGTTGGTTTTCAGAGGTATAAATAATAGTCCAACATATGTCGTGTGTTTGGTCGATAAAATACTATATCTTTTGACGACTCTGCCGTCCACTTGAGTTATTCGTTATCTCGCCCGACGAAAACTCGCCCGATCGGGCAACTTGGCACCTTTCGAATTTACCTAATATTTCTGTCGTCAACTCGCACGTTCGTACAAAGTTCGTACAGCCAGAAAAGAAAATTGAACTAAATTTTAAAGACGACTTCAAATAAAATGACATTGTATTAAATAAAAATTTAAACTAAATTTTAAAAACGACTTAAAATAAAACGACGTTGTATTAAATCTTACTCGTCTGACCATAAAAATATGAGGTAACTTAGTACAGTCAACTAAAAAATTCCTTTTGAAAAACGTATAATGTTTTATAGTTGGACTTTAAAATAACATAAAATGTCATTTATTTATTTATTTACACTTTATTGCACCATAAAAAGATTACAAAGGGCGGACTTAATGCCATTAGGCATTCTCTCCCAGTCAACACGGGACGTGTGGAAATTATGTGATAGATGACAAAATAAAATGAACAATAGAGTAAATCAAGGAAAAAAACTACTGATAAACTTAAAAACAAACTAATATTATATATACAAATTCAATAAACTTATATACTCCAAAATATAATACAGATAATATATAATATATACATACATATTCATAGATACATAAATATATACATATTTTAAATACAAATAGATATATAATATAAACCTATAAATAAAATAACAACAAAGGTAACCAAAATTAACCATATTAACTATCATCTAATATTTTCATAAAATGCTTATGTACCAATCTTTTAAAAGCAGTCTTATTAGATGTTTTTCTGACGTCATCGGGCAAGGAGTTCCAGAGCAGTGCAGCCTGAATAGTGAAGGATTTACCAACAAAATTAGTAAAATGTAGAGGGATACTTAGTTTGTTATTATATGAGGAACGCAGAGTTCTATCATGCGTTAGGGAAATATATTAAAATTTTTCCTTGAGATAAGAAGGAGTGGATGGATCATTTAAGATAGAGAAGAGAACAAGCAAAATTCTAGAGTCACGCCTCTGTTTAATAGTAAGCCATTTTAGGCGAGAGCGATAGTGAGATATATGATCAAATTTACGGAGATTGAAAATGTATCTGACGCAATTGTTGAGAAGGCGCTCTAGCTTGTTGAGAAGATTTTGGTTTAAATCCGGGTAACACACGTCTGCATAATCAATGATTGGTAGTATAAGTGACTGTACAAGCATAATTTTAGTCTTAAAGGGGAGAAAATTTTTCAATCGATAAAGTGAACGTAAAGACCCAGAGACTATACGACATGTTTCGGAGATATGAACCCCCCAGGACAGAGTACTATCGATATGGAGACCTAGATTTTTAACTGAGGGAGAGAACGGTATCAGACGATCATTATAATAGACGGGAGGTAGACTAAATTCAAATTCAAATTCAAATTCAAATTCAAATTCATTTTATTCATTTGCGATATATGGGTTACAATAGGTCTTAATAATTTAACAAAATACAGCCATATTCTACCTTTCGGTATGCAAACTACTTAAATATTAGATTTTATTTATAATTAAAATTATATGGAAAATGCCGATAATTACATTAACATAATATAACCCTATTTGTATATTTGCGCTACTAACATAATAATAATTCACAAAATAATGATAAAATACATGTAATAATTAAAATTGTAATGTCCAAGTAATACTACTAGCGGCATCTATTTTAGCAAGCAACCTTGAGCTACCCACAATCATCGCTTGGCATTTCGTAGGGTTGACAGACACTGCAAAACGCATAGACCAATCACAGACTGACTTGAGATTTGAATTCAATTTGTTTATCGCATAATGGATGTCAGAAATGTCAGACTGTACATAAATTTGTAGGTCATCAGCATACAGATGGTACGAACAATCAATATTAGATGTGATGGAATTAATAAAAATAGAGAAGATTAATGGAGAAAGTATACCGCCTTGCGGTACGCCAGAAATCAGGTCAACCCACTGTGAATTCATTTGCTCCACGTGGACAGACTATTGACGTCCGCGAAGATAAGATGAGAACCATTCCAGGACTGACGGTGCAAACCTATAATAAGAAAGGATAGCAAGAAGGATATCATGGTCAACTGTGTTAAAAGCATTAGAAAAGTCAACGAGCACTACAACTGTAACTTTCTTGTTTTCCATTCCTTCTCTAATGTCTTCAGTTATTTTAAGTAAGGCAGTTGTAGTGCTGTGACCAGGATGAAAGCCGGACTGAAAAGTACTCAGCAGGTTATGTTTATATATGAAATTGGAAATTTGCTTATGAACACAGGCTTCCAAAACTTTAGATAGGAAAGGTAAAACTGATATGGGACGGAAGTGATTGGGAAGTGTGGGATTGGATACTTTAGGAAGGGGTCTAACGAAAGCGTTTTTCCACTGACTCGGAAACTGACCCGAGTCAAGCGAAAAATTAACAATATGTGTCATTGCGGAGATAATGTGTTCTAGAATATTAACAATCATGGATCTGCTAATATCATCGCAACCGACAGCCTTGGATTTTATTGCCAGAAGGATCTTTCTGATTTCATCCTGATCTACAGGGTTAAAAAGAAAGACTGGTATGTGTGGAGATGGAATTGAGGCTATGTAAGCGACTGTTTGGGATCGGATTGAAAGGTCCAACGCAGAAGCAGAAGCAAAGTGAAGATTTAAAGCATCGTGAGAAAGCGATAAACCACAATCCAAAGAGGGTGTTTTGCCCACACCTAGAGAACTAAGAAATTTCCACACATCAGCTGGCGAAGAATCACTTATATTGCTATGGATAAATCGGCGTTTTGCAGAACGTACCATCTGATTGCATCTGTTTCTGGCCTTCTTAAAAGACAACCAGTTTTCCTCAGATCTGCTCCTCTTGAACCGGGAAAATGCTCGATTTCGCCTAGTCATGGCCTTCCGTACCTCTTCAGTCATCCAGGGAGCTGGTGGCCGTCGTAGTTTCACTTTACGTACAGGAGCATGGATATCATACAAAACATGAATTATGTTATTGAAAATAGTTACTTTATCATCTACTGTTGATGCAGTTGCTAATGGCGTAAAATCTATAAGCGATGCGTCTTTCAAAAGCTTATCCATATTAATTCTACTAAAATTACGTAGGAATAGTACAGTAGGTCGATATTTGGGAGGTTTAAGGTTGTATGATACATAAATAAGATCATGGCGAGAAAATCCCGGCGCTTCAAGTTGCCCATATGACAACACCCTGTCAGAGGAGTCAGTTATAATGAGATCAATCAGAGAGTCATCAGTGTCGATATTATGATGAGTTGCCTTTAAAGGAAGAATGTTGAGATTGACAGACTCAATGATTTTACGAAGCTTTTGAGACCGGACTGAATTTTTCAGTAAATCCGTGTTGAAATCTCCCATGATTATGCAGTGGGTGTACTCAGAAGCAATGTTATCAAGAGCCTCTTCTAAATTGGCGAAGTAATCAGTGGAAGGAGGACAATACACTGCTCCAAGAATCATCCTTGAGCCCTTTACATCAAGTTCTATAAAAAGAAATTCTGCTGAAGCAGTGTAAGGAGAAGGGGATGCTAATATGATTTTGTAAGAAATAGTAGCGTGGAGATATATTGCAACTCCACCTCCTCCTTTATCTATACGATCATTCCTAATCAGCACAAACCCAGGAAGAGGATACAATGCCGAATTTAAAGACGGTTTCAACCAAGTTTCTGAAACTAAGATAGCATGTATATTGTTGTTAGAGAACGATGCTTCTAGCTCAGAAAAGTGGCTGGGAATGCTTTGTGCGTTAATATGGCACACATTTAACGTTCTATCAAAAAAAGTGAAAAATGCTATTCAATTGGCTACTTAAAGAGGGTACACTATAATACGTCTGATCGTCAAAAGATTCAAAAGAACTCCCTGACTCAATAGAATAAAAAGAATCAGAGTCAGACATGATAAGTTAAAAGCATAATATACCCAATATAAAAATAAATAAAATAAAAATATATAAAAATACGATATTAAATAAAAATAATTATCAATAATATATATAACAAAAATACTACCAAGATATAAAAATAACAATGACTTAAATAGTGATAAATCATTAAACATCATCCCACCAGTTAACTGTTTACATAATATAATCAGTGCTAAATAACAAATAAAACAATTGTACTGAACTATCAATTAAAAAAAAAAACATAAGCTAAGTAATTAAATAGCGAGCCAACACAGTGATTCAATTATAAACAAAAATAACATAAATATTAAAATAAGACAACTAAATATTTTAATAGCAGGGCACTACAGAATTAATCGAAAAATTAGCAATAAAAATCAGCTTAATCTCAAGATTTTGAAACCCAATTAGTTAAAAACATCCAGAAAATTTAAATCTCACAAGAGTACATAATTTAGCTGTGTGGCAAAAGGATCTGTGCCCATGTTACCATTACTGTGTTGACAGTAAAAGTTATTATCTATGGTCAACAGTCTTTGCCTTGTCTTTGCAACTGTCTATGCCTAGCTCTAGCATCTACGGACTACAATAACATTTATCTATGCTATTTGGTTAAATTTTAACACTTTTACATGATAAAAATTATAAACACAAACTAATTTACTAAAGTTTACAAATATAATTAAAGTTATTACAGTATAAAAATAAAAATAATAAAACTAGCTAATAACATAAACTATTGGAATACGAATAAAGGAAAATACTAAAGACAAGTTATAGCAAAATAGTTACATACAATTGGACTACAATCTATTTATATTCTTGTCTAATGCTGCCGGTTAATAAAACTAAAAATAGTTATTACGTTACCAGACAAAGTAAACTATAAGAGAAGGAAAAAAATACGAAAGGAGATGAACATAACCAAAATATGATAACAAGAATAACAAGGATATCTTGGAAAGTTAATAGCAATGTAGGAATTACTTCTTGCCTACCAGTCGTCTAGATCTCTTTACGTCATCAATTTGAGTTACCGCTGAATTCTGAGTGCGACGTGCTGCATCATTTTGCCGATTCGAAGAGCTCTGCTGCGTTGGGGTGACCTTTGTATTAGGAGCCTTGTTAGAACTCTCAAAGGAACCATCCATGGGGTACTTGGCTATTAGATCGTCCAATTCCTCCTCAGTGGAAATCTTCGTTCGGCCTCCCGAGTGCTTTACATAGATTGCACCATCAATTGTCCAGACATTTCTAATTCCGAAATGCTTACGGGCATTCTTATGTATGGACTGACGAAATTTAGTGAGGAATTCACACATTGAAATGGCAGACCCTTTAAACTTCGATTTTAAATTCCAAATCGCAGACTTAGTGCTATGATCATTAAAGTGCACAAGAATTGGCCTTGAACGAGTACTGGATTTAACACCAAGTCTGTGGCATTTCTTGAGAGAGTCATCAGTAATATGAGTTAGACCCAGATACTTGTGCAACAGTTGTAAAATTTGCTGTTTTAGGTCAACTTCAGAAGCCTCAGCTAATCCATAAAAAAACAGAACTTTTCTCCGGTGATACATACTGATTGCATCGACACTTTTGTTGCATTCCTGAATTTGCTGTTGCAGCAGGCTGAACATGGAACTAACAAGTACCTTGAATGAATCAAACTCCTCCCGAAGCTGTAAAACTGTTGGGTTAGTTGGAGTAGTTGCAGCCTTCAGACGTTTCTCAAACTCCATCATCTTCCTGGTCAAGCTCCCTTCCAATTCCTTTTGGATATTCACAACTTCAGAGACATTTGCCATTGTAGTAAAGTGAATTAACCGAGGAGAGATAGAAAAATAGTAATTTTTATTTAGTGTGACAGATGTTATGGAGGGAAGATGAATATAAATATTTTAACTAGATTAAATGCACATTCCTATAATTGATAATAATGCTAAAACTTATTCTTCCAAATTGGAGTTAAAAATTAAACAGCTAAGTTAATTATACTTATTTTTAAATGTAAATAAAACACAAGAGATAATTTCAGCTCTTATCTGTTTTGCACCTACCCTCGAAAAAAACATCATTATATCATAATTTTAGATATATTTCACAAATCAACATTTCAAAAATATAAAAGCATGTTACATCAAATAATAATCAAAGTCAAAAAAAAATTAATTATATAATTATTCTCAAAAGCACTTAGCTTGTTTATTAGCTAAGTATAAAAATACTATCCACAATAACAAAATATAATCAACGACATCACGAAATATGTGGCGTGTTATTAACTAGATATAAAAATACGATTGTAAATTAAAAAATAGAATCAACAATATCACAAAAGCATTTGGCTTGTTATTATCTAAGTATAAAAATGTTATCAAAAATATAAAGTATAATCAACAATATTTCAAAAGCATTCTAAGTATAAAAAACAATAATATATCAAGAGCATTTGACTTGTTATAACTACTTCTTACAACATACAATAATTGTCAGTATAATTACAGATCACGATTTTTGTTCTCATTTATTGTCAAATAATTATAATACAATACAATATTAAAAAATTATAATACAAGACTTTCGATACATAATTCAATACTTATGTTTCCGAGTCTGAGTTCATTAATTGTGGTAGCAATATATTTATCAATAGCACACGTTTCTTTCTGTTTTGTCGTAATATTTGATCCTTTTTAAGTATAAAGTTTGATAATAATTATCTTCTCGTTGTAAGATAGTCAAAAAATGAGCAATGATTTTCTGACTATCTGCTGCTGCTGCCACAAAAGCCATATTTTTTAAAATATTTAACACTGCTCTGTTAGTATAGTACTAAAATAAAACTAGTAGTAATAAAATATAAAGGTATTTCATAAAATGATAATTATTTACTTTACTTTGACTAATTAATGTAAAAAATGGGCATATGAGAAAAAATTAGGCACTTATTTTCGACATGTTTTATTTCATTAAGAACACATTAATAACACTGTGTAAATAAATTAAATAAACTTACCTCCAACGTACATAAAAATCACTAAAAACACCCACATTTTAATAAATATCGCTGCTTAATATGCGCGGGCGCAGTAAAGTACGCTTTACTGACTGACGTCACAATGCCCTACGATTTCGATAAAGATAAAGGGTTAGCTAAAAGAAATAGCGCTATCCTTTTGTGAGCATAAACCTGTTTAGATTCGGCAGTGTAGAAGAGCGCTGTTCTCTTTACGGCCGAAGTATTTTTTGTATTGTTATATGTATATATATCTATTTCGGATATAAAACAATGTGTTTTTTTTTAATTTAGTTTCAATTTTTATTTAATATAAAGTCGTTTTATTTGAAGTCGTTTTTAAAATTTTGTAATTTTTTTCTTGGCTGTACTTTGTACGAGCGTGCGAGTTGACGACAGAAATATTAGGTAAATTCGAAAGGTGCCAAATCGCCCGATCGGGCGAGTTTTTGTCGGGCGAGATGACGAATAACCCGTCCACTTCGTTCTTTCGTTGATAAGTTTGGTCGTATATATAATAATAATAATAATAAAGCCTCTTTATTCCTTAATAGAAAATATTTATAATACAACAATTATATGTACGCTTAGAAAATATAAAATAAAATATATATTTCAATTAAGGACCCCTCTTTGGGTAAAGGCCTCCTCCATCTTTTCCCACTCTTTCCGGTTCTGTGCTATTTTTAACCAATTTTTTCCTGCTGTCTTTTCAACCTCATCGACCCATCTTTCTTTCGGTCTTCCTTGCTTGCGTTTGCCTGTTGGTCCTGTCCACATGGTTACTCGTTTAGTCCATTTGGTATCTGTGGATCGTGCTACATGACCTGCCCACTTCCATTTCAATTCTTGAGAGTAATGTAATGCGTCTATCACTCTCGTTTTCTTGCGAATGTCATTGTTTTTGCATTTATCTTTTAGTTTTAGGTTTAGGATACTTCTTTCCATTGCACGTTGACATGTTAGTATTTTATTCCTTGTTTGTCTATTGAAGATCCATGTTTGGCAGCCATATGTGAGACAGGGAAGTATGCAGGAATCCATGACTTTCTTTTTTAAATTTAGCGGTAGATCTGCTTTGAGTACCTCTTTATAAAGAGGTTGGTCGTATATATACTTGTATGTTAAAGCACTGCTTGATATTGGAACCCAAGCCTGCTCATCTCTTGTGACCCAGTTAACCTTGTGTCTTATGACACAAAACAAAAATATTGTTGTTAGCAATAATTTTAACAAAATACGTCAATGTGTAAAAGTAATATTATAGTCCATAACTAATGTTTCAAAATTGTATGTCATGCAGTCAACTCTGTTACAGCATTTCGGTTATGACCTCTCAACCTTTAATTTGCAACCAAACATACAACTTCCTGATACTGAATTCAATAAAAAAGAAAAGAGCCACTCTGCAGCTTATATTAGGGTTGTAGCACGAATGGGTCGGCTCGACCGGGGAAGAACCACGCTCTCACTGAATACCAGCGTAAAATAGCAGCTTAATATTAAGCTAAACTGTGCTTCGTATGGTGAGTGTAGAGATCCGGAGACCCCTTTTTTACTGGAAACGAGGCATTCCATCCTAGTCCTCAGGGGTAACAACGCATCTGCATTTTGATTTTTGATTAATCGAGTATAAATGTAGATGTCTATGGGCCACAGCATCCACTTACCATCAGGTGGACTGTGAGCTCGTTTGTCACCCTTATTCGGTAAAAAAATCAACTTATTATTCGTGTCAGACTTTTATTTCAGCGTTTTACTTCGAAGCAATATAAAATTAAAGAATGGATTAATTTTACAAAATACTGTTTTTGGATGTGTCATTGGTGGTAGGATTTTATGTAATCAATTTGATAACCTGTTTGTTAACATTGTATCACTTTCTGCTATGAATAATAATAGTAATAAATTCTGTTGGGTTGTTAATTTGTTAATTTGAGTCCTTATGCCCATCCACATAATGAATTTTTCCGAGGTTAAACGTGCCGATAACTGGGTATGTCACAAAATATGGGTTCCTTTTCTTTTCCCCCTAACCCTCGGTCGTATGGTCTCCCCTGCCGAGGACTTCCATCTGGTTGGCTTTTTATTTATTTACGTTTTCATAATGATTTCTTATGAAAACGTAAATAAATAAAATCTCTCTTTTAATCAATATTTACGTTTTGTTTATGTATTTCATCATCACCATCATTACATCCCTTCAAAAGTCCACTGCTGAAAATAGGCCTCCCCCCAAAAATACTACAAAGCACGGTACTGAGACACCTGCATCCATTGAATTCCTGCATGTCTTACCAGGTCGTCACTCTATCTAGTGGGGGAACGTCCTACACTTCGCCTGCCGGTACGTGGTATTTATTTACTTCACTATATTTACATTTATATGTTTATGTGTATTTATCATTTATACAGCCCAACCAGATTATAAAAACTATTTAAATATAATATTTAATAATAATAAACTTAAACTAACTTAAATCTAACTTAAAAAAATTGCAGGTTTTCTAACCATGTTTTCGTTCACCGCCAAGCACGTAGTATATCAGCACTATAACTTGCATTTCACAAAAGCGCGCTAAAATCTAATTCAGATTAATTGCTATTGTGAAATTTACAGCGAGCACTTAGCCCCTAAACTACCTCAACTCTTCGGTGAGCGTGATCCTTCCCCGGTGGAGTCGACACATTCGTGCTATAACCATAATAAAACCGCAGCATGTTTCTACCACGTTTAATATGCTTACATCATTAAATCTTTTCTATACGATATTAAAATATTTTTTTCTTTCACAAGCTTGTAACGTACCATTGTTTGTCATATTGGTCAGGTGCCTCGATTTCGGCAGTAAAATGATTGCAGCAATAGATCCTTTAAAACTTTGATTTCTATCGTGGATACTGATGTAAGCATATTTATCATCCCACTTCGACGCGTTAGCGTACTTACTGATAATCGTTGATGCTTATATAATTTAATTATTATTTAATTATATACCTTTCTCTTACCGTTGTCATATTAGTGAAAAAGTTTATGGATTATCATCATTATCATCATTACAGCCCTTCACAATTTCACTGCTGCACATAGGCCTCCCCCAAAGAACGCCACAAAGCACCGTCCTGCGCCATCTGCATCCCTTCCTGCACGTATTACCAGGACGTCACTCCACAACATGTTGGGGCCGCCCTACACTTAGCCTACCAATACGAGCCTGCCATTCGAGAACCTTACTTCCCCATCGAGTCGGTTCTTCGAGCTGTATGGCCGGCCCATTGCCACTTCAGCTTAGTAATCAGTTGAGCTATGTCGGTTACTCTGGTTATGCTAGTTTATGTATAAAAAATGTTATATACCACGTTTTCGAAACGATCTAAAAACATAAAATTCTTTTATTATTTTGTAATCAGATTTTGAGCAACGTTCGAAATTTCAAATTTTTTAACTCATCGGGAGTTAGTTTAAAATCAATCACTAAAAAATTCACTTCGGACAGACATACACGAAAGCGATTCAATAAAAACTTAACTTGACACTTAAAATTGACAATAAAAAACACTTGGCAATAAAAGAGAAAGTAACTTTTAGTATTTCTGAAATTTAAGTTGGTTTTATGAGTAATGTATATCTAGATAGTGTAGACTATACTTATCGATATATTATATGTACTACGCACTAGATTTCGCATTCCGTACACTCACTATGTTCAGTACTAATTAACGGATTGCAGTACAGTTCAGTAAGTAAATGAACTGTACTGCAATCCGTACACCTTACTTTAGTGTCATAATTGTGGCTTCGATATTCATGCAAGGTGGAGCGGCGCTAATAATACGAGAATTCAAATCGAAGTTTGAATTTGGACGTTAAATAACAATTCAGTAGTAAAATAACTAAAATTATTTGTTGCTCAACTGAAAAAAAAAATGGGTAATAATATCGTAATACCACAATAGAAAAATATTTCTTCATTTAAATGCCACGCCATCTACAATCATAGACTAAAACATGCAGACGTTCCATTACAAAATAACCGAATGTAGGTAAAATATTTTGCTAAACAAAGACTTGATATGTTGTTTATGAAATATTTTTCATTTTTTTAATTATGTTATAACCAGTTTATATTTTGAATGTTTATTTTATGTTCTTTCTTTTTAGTATCGAATATGTAATATATATATATATATATATATATATATATATATATATATATATATATATATATATATATATATATATTATATATTATATATTTTTTAGCACCCGTGACCATGGGTGCTGGAAAGCACCCGAAACGTCAGGTATTAAAAATAAAATAAATAAAACGCGATAAAATCCGTAAAAGTAGTTTTAATCAATGTGTAGTGTTCACGTAAATATAAGAAATCATTATCATTAAAATGTTATTGTGATATAATATTATGTAATATTATAGTGAACTAGCACGTAGGCAAAAGAAACGACAATTTAAAAAAAAAGTACTTTATATAATTAACAATATAATCTAAATAAACAATTTTTACATACTGATCATTCTGCCTAGGTATAATCTATGATGACAGAAACTGCCCGCGCAGGCGCAATGCACGCTTATATGGATGCGCATGCGCAATTCTACTGTCTCCCGCGCATGCGCGAACATAAAGAGTAGCGCACATTATTTGTTTATAATAGTTTCCTAGTATGAAGTAAATTTAACTCATTGACTTATATGTATACTTCTTAATAACTTAATGACTATACTATAGAATGGCTTCCAGTACATAGTGATACCGGGGAAATTAATTAAGCGATCTCAAAATGGTATAAAGGTTTATTTTTTATTTATATTTTATATAATAAGGTTGACAAACGAACAAACAGTCCGTCTGATGGTAAGTGGATGTTGTGACCAATAGACATCTACATCTATCCTCGATTATGAATCAAAATACAGATACGTTGTCACGCTTGAGGAGCAAGATGTATTATCTCGTTTTCAGTTAAAAAGGTTATCCATTCCTATAACTGATCATACAAATCACGACAGTATTCTATGAGATCGCGGTCCCCTGGTAGATCCGACCAATTCTTGCCGGAGCTTATGATTTTAAATTTAAATATATGTTATGCACGCTTAGTTAATTTTAAGCAGTTATTTTGAATTAATTCTTTCTTTTACAAATCTTATAACACCCCCACACACAAATATATGTATTGTCTGCTTACTTATAGGTTGACTGGTAACTTTAAACTTCGTTGCAAAAGAAATTTTGTACAACGAAGTTTAAATGAAATTTATTACAGGCTTCACAAGTTCACTGCTGAACATGGGAATCCCCTAAGGATTGCCACGATCCACGATTCTTAGTCATCTGCATCTATCAACTTCCTGTATCTCTTACCAGGTCGTTAAAAAAATAAAAAATAAATAGGAGTCCAAATAAGAAAGGAGAAGACATACAGATATTGAGTAGACAAAAATTTATTATAACTTTATGGTTCCTGGCATCCATTTCGCAAACTATTTTACCTCCCCTGCATGAAATCTACACAACGCGAAACGAGGACTACAATATATCACTGCACATTAAGACATGTGTCCCATTGATAGAAACTACTACATCGGATTTAGTAGATTACAAACATACCACTGCAATACTTCAAGACCGAGGACGTTCATTCTGCATAGATCGGACCATAAACAATAATTAAAAAGCTGAAGGTACTCCGGATTAACATTGACATCGGGACGTCTATCACCTCAGTGCGTGACCCGTGACCCTGGGTGCTGGAAAGCACCCGAAACGTCGAGAATTAAAAAAACATTTAAAGTTAAACGCGATAAAATCCGTAAAAGTAGTTTTAATCAATGTGCAGTGTTCACGTAAATATAAGAAATCATCAAGTGTCCCTTTTTTATATGCAGCTGTAGTTATCATCGGTATTAACCATGTTATTTCTCGTAGTAGTCAGGGAGTCAGGTTGTTAAGCTGTGGGTCATCTTCAGTAATGCCACAAAGCATGATCCTGAACATGCATCCATCAACTTCTTGCACGCTTTACCAGGTTGTCACTCCAATAATGAGAGGCCGCCCTACACTTCACTTACCGGTACGAGGTTACCACTCAAAAACCTTTGTTCCCCATCGTTAAGTAGTTCGAACACTGTGGGTCCTAAGTTCTCAAGAATCGAAGAATCTCAACTGGTATCATAACTGTGTCACGAATGGGTTTTATCCACTCTGGAAGGACCACGTTCGTAAATAATAGTCTTGCTAATATTCTGTTCAGATTAGTTGATAGACAACCGAAGACCATTTTACTTGTATTTAGATATACCATTTTAGTCTCAAGGGGTGACATCGAATCTGAATTCAGTTAGTTAATCGAAGAAAAATGTAAATGTCTATTGGCCAACAAAAGTAAGTCGATGCTGTGGCCCATAGAAATCTACATCTATTCTCGATTAAGAATCTAAATGCAGATGCGTTGTCTCCCATAAACACTAAGATGGGATGCCTTGAGTCCAGTGAAAAGGATTTTTGGTTCTCTACACGTACCATGCGAATCACAGCAGCAGCACGCTGGTATTCTGCGAGAGTGTTCCTTTTCCAGTTGAAACGATCCATTGGTGCTACAACTATAATATAGTTGCTAATAAAATTTGGCCACTTTTACTGACATCATATGTACACCTGGGTGTAGGTAGATGATGTGATTTATAGATATAATTTCGCCATCGCTTAAAAACTGATGGTAAAACCACCATCTATCTGAAGCCTTGAGTGTTTTTATTATGTTCTGTAGTCGTCCCTTACGACATCGTAGCGCAGATGAATACTTCGAGTAATATTTGGAAATTGCCAGACAATCGGCTTCACAATTTTCTTCACCCTATAAGAAGAAGAAGTTGGGATCCCTAACAAATAAATAAAGCATTTTGCGTTTCACATTAAATATTACAGAAAATTTACTTTATGGTCCTCCTGTTTTAAGTTACTACGTAATTAGCTAACCTAACAACATTTTATAGTGACCATATCAATGTTAAAAATCTTTTGTTTCAAATAAATAGATTGCCTTGGCCATCGCATGAAAACACAATGTATCTCACAAGTAATACATATTATATTAAATTAGATTGCTCAGTGCGATTGCCAAGTCAATCTATTTATTTGAAATATAAAAGATTTTTAACATTGATATGATTACTATAAAATATTGTTGGGTTAGCTAATTACGTAATAACTTAAAACAGAAGGACCCTTAAGTAGGGACTGAATAAATTAACCGACTTGGTATTACATGAATCTCACAACTTTTTACGGTAGAAGAACTGAGTAGCGAGACTTGGCTAAAAAAAGTTATGTTTTTGATGAGGTCTTATTTCTTTTTGTAGATAAGATAGTACTAATTTATTTTCTTTCCGGTCCCTTCTACTTCTTGAATACCAACAACGTACCTATCTACACCTATTATACATATACAAGTACACTGATTCATTCACTGCAAATGAAACTTTGTAATTCTATATATTTATATTACTTATGCAGTTGGTGTATCTAGAAAACTGGACCGAAATAAAAAAATATTATAGTTTTTCCTTGATTTATACACTAAACAATAATTGTATTCTAAATTTGAAGCTTCTTTGTCTGCTAGAAGTGCCTTAGAGTTTTGATAATCGGTCAGTCAGTGAGTGACAAAATTAAGAAATTTTGAGTAGTTATAATTCTTAAACTACTGGTTCAAATTGAATGAAATTTGAAATGTACAATGTTCATACAATGCCTACTAGGCTTCTAGTTTTATCCACTACGAAGTTATAGGGGGTCGAAATGGCCTGAATTGCTTCGGGAAAAGTATGGTACGGCCGTGCTGCTTTCTTGCTCGATTTGGCGGGGGCACTAGCGTACCCCCAGAAATTATTATGGTAACCAGAAACTGTCAAGTATGATGTCATTCCAAAAATATCGTGATATCAAATTTATTATTAACTTTGGCCTCAAAGAATATGTATGTTAACAAAAATAGTGATTTACATTTTGTTATTACTAGGAACAAGGACAAACTATAAGAATTAGGCAATCAATAAGTATTCTTTAAAACAATTTTAAACAAAAAAAAGACGTGTGGCACTCGGGGACTGCCGCGGTAAAGCTATTGCATAGCATTTTGTATCAAAGTTTTATATTATGCAATTATAATTATTAATATAAGGACTACGTAAATATTCAGTACAGCAAGATTGGAAGAAAAATGACGTCTAAATATTTTTTCGTATTTAGTAAACGAATAACTAGTTAGTAAATTAATCATGATATATATCTTTTTTTTTTCGCCGGAAACTAAAATGATATTGCTTTTTTTCGTAACTGCAGATTCTGTGGATTTATTTCATTATTTTGAACAATATACGAAATTTAAATGACTAAAATTAAATCTAATCTGAACCAGAATCATAAAAACTGTATTATTCGTGCTTAACGAATCTAATAAATATCTGTTATTTTTGTCTCCTGCGAAAAAAAAAACAGACTATAGGAATCTATCAAATACCTACATAAACAAAATATCACCTATAAATAAAATATTACAAAGCGGAATAACTAATAAGAGTGGCAACGTCGCACTATACAAAGTAATTGCGTAGGTGGCACAAGTCGCGGGCTCGAACTCATTGGTGGGCGCGGCAAAAAAGCACGTTGTCTCACCTGGCATCGTGCTACTCGTACTAAATTATTAGGCGCTGCGTTATCGCTTTATACTATACCTCTATGGCTCTATAGATACCTAATATAGATTGCTTATTTTATTATGTTTAGTTTTCCCCCGGGTGGTCATGCAGCGATCACTCAAGAGTTCACGACGCCGAAGTATGAACTGGAACAGTCATCGCAGTTTATATCCGTACTAGCTGTTGCCAGCGGCTTCAAACGCGTGAACTCGAAAATTATCCCACAGGAACTAAATACCTGAATAAACGGTATCAAATGTGTTATTCCAGACTATAACCTATCTCTGAGCTAAATATCATCTAGATCCCTTCAGCTGTTCTGGCGTGAGTGAGTATACATCTATCCATCCAAACTTTCGCATTTATAATATTTAGATAATAATTGTAATTAGTTCTGCCTACCTATAAATTGTTTTAAAAAATACTTACCTATCTTCTTAATTTTTTTATATACACACAATATCACTAGATGTAAACAAATGTTTTTATCAAGACAAGTGACCCGTCAAGACTGTTTCCTTAATACCGACGTACTTAGACAGGTAGGTAGGCAGTTTACATTTTAGTGTCCACGACGCAGCGACAGTTTGTCAAATTTTGTTGTATAGTAGGTTATGGGTATTTAGGTAATAACAGTAGGTAGGTACCTATCCACCGAACCATCAACGCCGCGCAAGTGATTCTCGTCCCACCTGTCCGCGCAGTAACTTTTTTTACGACCGCGCGAGACTGTCGCAACAAAAACGATTACTACTGAAAAACTAATATAGGTACCTACCTAACATTCAAATAAAAATATTCTCAAAAAGCTCAACAAATTCAGAATTTAATTTTGTTAAAAGAAAATTGGTCAAATAAAAAATAAAGGATGAAAATAAAGCATATGGGGATATAAAAATAAATCGTGTTTATTTTTTATTTCGAGTTTTACAAGAAAAGTATAATATTTACTGGAGACAATTATTTTATTATTATAATAGTACATGATATTCCCTTTATAATGACACCAATATGAATAATATCTTATATCTATATCTACAAATAAATAAAATTGAAGTGTCTGTTTGTAATGTTAAAACAACAGCTTTTTATTAAATACATATGAAAGTACTAGTAAAAAAAACCCAATTTTTAAAATTTTTATCTGTCTGTCGATCTGTCTGTCTGTCTGTTTGTTCCAGCTAATCTCCGAAACAGCTGGATCTATTTTGACGGGACTTTCACTGGCAGATAGCTGATGATATAAGGAATAACTTGAACTACTTTTGTTTTAGAAAAAGAATTAGGGTTCCGCGCAAAAAAATTAAAACCCATGAAATCCATATTCCACGCGAGCGAGATCGCGGGGAACAACTAGTACTCAATATAGATAAATGTATACTTATTTTTATTTATTTATTATTTTAATAAATAAATAAAAATAAGTATTAATAATTTCTAGACACATCTCAACAGATATTTCGTTAATAAATTGCTATCAATACTGAAGCATTCTTTTATATTTAGCATCCATTTAACACAAAAAACTGATAAGAATACTTTATAAACAACATATAATCAATAAACGATAATCGCGTATAGTGAATTTCGAGGTAAATTATTATATGTAAACGTTTTTGAATCGTCGTAATGATACATATTTACAAAAGAAAATATCTTCACAATTAATTTGATGTAAAATAACATTAGAAATAACGTATAAAAACGGAGAAATTATCAAATTTTTGATCGAGTTCCTAACCAGTACACAAACAAAAATGGCGAATAGTCATTTTCACATTTTTTTAGAAATAACGTATAAAAACAGAAAAATTATCAAATTTTTGATCGAGTTCCTAACCAGTACACAAACAAAAATGGCGAAATGTCATTTTCACATTTTTTTTCTATATAGTTATTTGTTACAGAGTACACAGATAAAATTCACTCTCATAGATGACAAATTTCAAACACCACAATCTCTAATTTTTTACTCTGCTATCTTCAGCGCTGTACACGAACGGAACGATGTCGTTGAGAGCCGTGGTTGCTCACATGGTTAACGCTCGTTATAAGTATCACAGTACGGGAGCAACCCGGGTTCGATCCCCACTGGCACCAATGAAATTGTTGCGTGCTGATTTAGCTATCAGTTGGAAAGTCTGTTTTACTGGGCCGTTTTGTTTTGTTACACTGACATCTCGCAAGTAACCTAGGGACCTAGGAGGTTGTCGGTTGCTTATGTTTTATTTTTCTTTAAAATTTTCGTCGGTAAAATAATATATTTATAAAAGTAAAAAAAAGTAAAGTTACAGCCTATATACGTCCCACTGCTGGGCACAGGCCTCCTCTAATTTCTGAGAAGGTTTTAAGGCAAGGAAATGTCCGCCACGCTGCCTCAATGCGTGTTGACGAACTTCACATGTCTTCGAAATATATATTTTTTAATTTCTCAGACATGCAGACCCGAGTTCGATCCCCGCCGGCACCAATGAAATTGTTAATTGCAATTGTGCTGATTTACCACGTGCTCGGCGGTGAAGGAAAACATATTGAGGAAACCTGCACGTCTGAGAATATAATTATAATCGAATGTAAATCAAATTGACATAGGTATGTACAAATTAAATTAGCGGAACATTAATAAAATTTTGAGATCGTTTTTTTTTCAAAATTTTATTTATATTCCGCTATTTTTGTCTGTGCTTATATCAATTTGATTTACATTCGATCTCTAAATTGTAGTTTGCGAGGGTAACGGGGATCTATCAGCTCCGGCAAAACACATTTCTGATAAAAGCTATCTAATTTTAAAATTTTGTCTGCCGTCCAAAACGCATCATCTCTTTCAATAATATCAATTTCTATGCCAAACAGAGTAGTATCGAAATCCAAAGTTCAAGCAGGGGTCAATGTAGCGTAGTAATTTAGAGCGCAGGTATATCTATAGTCATACGAACGTCACAGGCCGCAGCTGACTGAGTCGAATAAAACTAGAATAAGCGCGCGTCACCGCGCATGCATGTGTGTAAGTGTCGTCCTCCCGCACCGGGGAAAACATTATTCAGTGAGATACACGATAATTCATATAAACACGCGCGCGTAAAAAAATACGAAAAGACCTATGGAAGAAGGGGTTTTATGAAAAAACCACTGCCACTCCAAATTTATTGAATTCTTCGATAATTGAGCTGTGTCGGTACCGACTTTGTCTTGGAAATTTTACACTGCTTTTATTACTAATTTACGCCCAAAGTTGTGTTAAAATTGGCAATAAAAACGAATCTTTGATAGCTCGTAACTTTTTAATGACTTTTTATTTTACTATTCTGTTTCCGTACAGACAAAATTAATAATGAGACAAAACGATATCATGTTTAACTGTCACTTGTATGTACTGTTGATGTAGACTGTCAAACAGCGGAGTAAAACCCCTCCGAAATTTCTATGGAAATAATGTCGACTTGTGTCACCTTAAGCAGGAGAATGAATTAAAATCTATGTATATTACGGGGATTCTGGATAATTTGTAATATGGAAGGGAGTCCTGATTGGTTTCCCTCCGTCTGGCAATATACGAATATTTGTATATCGATATATGGTAAATTTTCAAAGAAATGAGTTAAACACTATCTTTGAAATTGTATAACGGAACAATATTCGCAGTCATAATGTATTAAAATTGCTTACAAGTGGTGGACGCTACAATAATGCGAAATGAAAGGACGTAGAATCAATATTGTGATATATATATTTTTTATTAGAGATGGGCCGAATGTGATTTGAATCAAATCCGAACTTCGGCCGAACTTCGGTTCATTTTCGCACGCTTTCTCGAGAGCGACGCGTCGTGACTTGTTTACGCATTTACTTTAAATACCCCGCCCGCACACCGCAGGAAACATATACCTACGAACAAAAAACGTAAGAAACTTCTGCCAGATAAGGCAGATCTTTGGTGTTTTTGCACCATAACCTGACTCTGGTAAATTTTAAATATGACTAGATAGACAAGAAAAGTTGGTTTAATATGATTCTTGAAAACAAATACCCTTTAATTGTAATAAAAAATACTTGAGGTTAATGAATGTTAAATCAAAAACATTATTTTTTTATTTAATTTACGGACTCCTATCCAGATGTTTACTAGGAGAATACAAAGTTTATTTCATTTTTGTAATATGGCTTATTATTAATTAGGCAGGGATTTCTAAGATTAATAACTAATTAACTAAGATTAAGGTTAAGAACTAAGATTAAGATTAATGATAAGATAGGAACTGATTTAATATAAGGTTTACATTTACAATGTTCCGAAACTAATAAATAAATAATTGACTATGAATGAGTAAAAATAATATCTTTTATTTTACAGTATCTAATGTTATTATATAAGGTCCTTCTAAAATATATGCCACGGTTGTTTGTATGGAGACTTGGCCAATCAGCTGACCTTTTCCATACAAAGTGCAATTTTTTTTTTGAGAATTGACTATGGGTTCCTTGGGGGAAAGTGGTACAGTATCATGAGTAGAACCACCAGTTGCCGCCATGGCATATTGTAGTTTAGAAGCAACTTATATTTCAGTTAAAATAAGTGCAAGTAGGTATTATTTTTCTTGTACTGAATTTCGGATATATATATAGAGAATCTAAATTGAGAATTTAAACTATACGCGTGTGTGTGTTTGTGTGCATATAAAGAGGGCTACTTTTAATATCGCTCATTTTAATATCAAAAATTTAGGTTATCTTTATAGCAGTATTATATTTTCAATTCAAAATTAGTACTGCATTTGTGATAATAATAAAATGTATGTATATAGAGTACTCACTCATTTTCTTTTACTATTATTTCGTGACTTTCTTCATTAATAATAAATGCACTTTGTTCATTCATATTAAAACACTTTATACACAAACACCGTGTCGAAGACTGCCGAAAAAAGAAACGACGTTAGACAATGCACGACCTTCAAGCCACACCTCCGTGCCCGTCGGAGTGGGGAGCGTGAGGTTTTTTCGTTACGGCGGAATAAATTTCTGGATTCGGTCCCCACGCTCAAGGCCCGCGATAGAAGCTATGCAATAGCTTAAAATTATTTTGTTACACTTTATCAAATACTAAATAAATGCCCAATAAATCAATAATTTTCAATGAACGATATTACCATGAACAGATGTAAAACGTCAAAAATGACTTACAATATTAATTATAATTTATAATGCATATTGTATTTTTTCAATGTGAAAAATATTTATTTACATAATATTCGCAATAATAATGTCCTCAGGACCAAATTTCGGTCACGGCGGCCAGTGTCAACGGATGCTAGCTATCTGCGCAGGACAGGATTATAGTACCCGAGTATATGCACTGGTGCACTCTATTCTCTCATTCTCGTAGTCCGATGGAACACTAACAGACACGACCGGACAGAGATCAGGCGCAGGACTTAACGTGCTTTCCGATGCACCGGGGTGGAATACCGCCAACTTCTTGGCTGCTTCTGAGAACTTCTTAACAGAAAAACGCAATAATTAATTTGGCTCCACCTGGGATTGGAACCCGGGACCTTATGATCAGTAAAGGCTATAAAGAACATTAGACCAACGGGGCAATCAAAATTCAATTACCACCATATTATCCAATTACCAATTGGTATCATAATTCTCCCTGCAGTATAGTGAAATTAGAAAAAAACCAACATTCTTATCACCAGTAGTGATTACACCGACAAAAACAATTATACATACATAAACACTCACGCCTGTCACACAGAGGGGTAGGCAGAGACTACAGACTTCCATTTGGCACGATCCTGACACACCTCTCTCGCCTCCATCACATCCATATACCTACGCATACATGCTCGTCGGTTAAGGGTGGTACCTAACTTGGCCCGTTTTCAATAAATCGTCAATTTTGTCGATAAATTTTTACCTAGGACGTCCCTTTACGACTCTGCCATTCACTTCTACAACATAAATTTTCTTTGTCAATCTTTCCTCATTCATTCTTTCCACATGACCAAACCACCGAAGCATCCCTTTCTTAATCCTGGTCACAACATCATCTTGCAAACCACACTCTTCTCTTATCACACAATTTCTCACCCTTTTTTTTTTGCGGATGGAAAATCATCTAATGACCCCTTTCGCTCTGGGTGGAGCGTAAGGGAGTGTCAGACTTTTACTGACTAAAAACCATCCGTGTTCCTTCAGTGCCCTTACGTTCCGGAGCCGCGGTATCTCTTTCGAACAGCCCGCAGCCCCGGCAGGCGTTGGCCCTTACGGGCCCCTTCACGCTGCTGACAGCTCTTTGAGGCGCGCGTGGAACAAAACGCGCCGTTGACACGGCCTGTCGTCGTTAGACGGACGGACGGCGAGCTACCCACTGCTCGCCGTCCACTGGCCCGCGCCTACGGTAGCCGGGGGCCACGACGTAGCCCCCGACGCCCGGGGCGCCTCCCGCGGCGGCCGGGGAGGAAAGCTGCTGCTCTCTCCTTCTCCCGCTCCGCCACCTCCTTCGCTAGTATCACTGCTTCGCAGAAGGTGGTGACGGCATCCCATTCCGTCTCGCTCCGGACCATGGCTTCGACCAGGGCCGGACGCGAGAGGGTCGCCGCCGCCTATCGCCGCTACGAGGACACGGCGGTGCTCCGCCCAAGCAGGGCACACCTCCACGGTGTGTTCCACCGTGTCCTCTGGTCCATCCTCGCAGTGGGAGCACCCGGGCGTTTCCTCCCGCCCGATTCGGTGCAGGAACCTCCCGAACCACCATGTCCGGTGAGGACCTGCGTCAGGCGGAAGGTGAGGATGCCGTGGCGTCTCTCAAGCCACTCCTCGAAGAGGGGTCTTATCGCCGCTATAGTAGCGTGCCCAGCACGGGGTTGCGACAGTCGCTCTCTCCATGTCGCCATGAGATCGTGCCGGAAGTCTATCCGCTGCGCGACAACTTGCCGCGGCAGCGGGGTTTCCCCCTCGGCATAGTGCCTCCGCGCGCCATTCGTGCAGGCATGCGAGGACTACCGCCTCCAGATCCCATGGCGGCAATCCGGCAAGGAGGCTCGCCGCCTCGCGGGAGATCGTGCGGTAGCCGCGAACCATTTTCACGGCGACCACCCTTTGGGGCGCGTTCAGGTGGTGGACGGCAAGCCGCGCCAAACCACGCGCCCACACCGGGGCCCCGTAAAGGGCCATGGATCGCACGATCCCCGCGTAGAGCCTCCGGCAGGAGGCGTTTGGCCCCCCAGGTTCGGCAGGAGCCGCCTGAAGGCAGCCCCGGTCCGTTCCAGTTTGGGAGCCAAACATCGGAAGTGCTCAACGAAGTTCCATCGGCCGTCGAGGACGAGTCCTAGGTACTTCAGCGTCGACTCGACGCCGATGGATACCCCTCCTACCATCACTGAGGATCCTGGTGGTGGCCTGTTCCGAGGACCATGGAAGTGCATGGCCTCGGACTTGTGCAGAGCCACCCTCGAGACCCAGTTGCCGAATCCTCTCAACGACTATCGCAACCCCGCGTGTCATAGTTTCCGCCGCCGCCTCGTACAACCCCCCTTGAGCCAGTACCAGCGTGTCGTCAGCGTAGCAAACTACGCTGACGCCGGTAGGGAGGTCGGCGCGCAGCACCCAGTCGTAACCGATGTTCCACAGAGGTGGCCCACAATTTCTCACCCTGTCATTCAGATTCAGCCCTAACATACTTCTTAACGACCGCATTTCTACTGCGTTCATTTTACTCTCGTGCTTCTTCTGCCACACCCAACTTTCACTACCATACGTTAAAGTAGGGACCAACACAGCATTGTGAATTGCCATACGTGCCTTTTTCGACACAATTTTGATTTTTCACAATAGAGTGCAGAGCCCCATTTACTCTATTTCCCGCATTCACTCGTCGTTCTATATCCTTATCATATCTCCCATCCAAGCTAAATACGCAACCCAAATGTATAAACTCATCTACTTGATCAAATCCCCTTCTATTCTTATTTCAGAAATCGTTTTACTTTCTTCTCTTTCAAAAACCACAACCTTCGTCTTACTTGCGTTCACTTTCATACCCCTTTCTTTAAATGATCTGTTCATTAATGTAACCATCATTTGAAACTCGGCCGCCGACGATGCAAGAATAACTTGATCATCGGCGTACAAAAGGCATTTGACGGTTAACTCACCCATTCTTAATCCGCATTCTTCAACTTTAAAATTTTCCAAACAACTGTCCATAAATAGGTTGAACATTCACGGGGAAGCCACACAGCCTTGTCTGACACCTTTATGGATGTCAAACCAGTCCGAGTAGATCCCGTTGATCCTAACACAAGCACTAGAGTCCCTATAAAGAGACTCCAATGCCTGTATCAAGCCAGCGCTCAACCCAAATGAGTTCAGTGTTTGCCATAGCACATCCCTATCCACTCTGTCATAGGCCTTTTCCAAGACCATTAACGCACAAAAAACCTTTTGATTTTTGGCCAATAACTTCTCCGCGATCATGCGCATGGAAAAGATTTGATCTGTACATCCCATTCACTTTCTAAATCTCGCTTGCACATCCCAAATTTTTTCATCAGTTTCTTTCACGACCCTTTCAATCAGTACCTTAGCATACAGTTTTCCCACAATGCTGAGAAGGCTGATGCCACGGTAGTTTTTACCTTCCTGCTGCGACCCTTTTCCTTTATATACTGGGACTATTAAGGCTTTACACGGGTCTACCGCTACCCGCTTCAGTTCCCAGCATAAATTAAATAAGGTGTGCAGCAGGCCTGCCACCACCTCCTCTCCAGCCCTTAGCATTTCGAGTGAAACTCTATCATATCCGGCAGCCTCACCTGCTTTCATGCTTTTCATTCCTTTCATTATTTCATCTATACTTATCTCGCTATCTCTTTCCTCTTCTTTCGGAGTTTCTACTTCATTTATTTCACACGTTGTCTCCTCACTCATAAACACGCTTTCAAAATATTCCTTCCATCTCTTTAAACTCAAAACTTCATCATTCAGAATATAGCCAATCTCGTCTCTTATAGCATTCATTATAGGCTGTTTTGAATGTCCCCTGGCAGTTCTTACAAGTTTCCAGAACATTTTTATATTTGCCTGGAAGTTATCCGATATTCTTCTATCATTCTTATCCATTCTTTCTTGCTTTTTCCTTTCAACTACTTCTTTTACTCTCTTATTTCGACGTTTAAACTCTGCCTTTTTCTTTCACTATCATCATTCGTACCGCTAGAAGTACCTGCCTTTGTTGCTAGTAAATCTCGCCATGCTCTCTTCTTTGCTTCAACTTTCATACGTATCTCATCATCCCACCATAACGTATTATTTTTTAGTATTTTTAAAATTAATATTTTTAAAAAAATATTCTATTCAAATTCCATTTTTTCTGTTTATATATTGCATCATACATTGATAATAATAATCACTGGGAATGAAGTGATCGCTACCAAGCTGTTTCTAATTTGCTTTATATAGTTACTAGCTGGTGCCTGCGACTTCGTCTGCGCAGGATTAGTATTTAGAGTAGCTTATATTAGCGTAGCGTAGAAAAGAACAACATTATGACATTAAAATTATCACATAAATAATTTTGGGTCCAGTAGACCCCACCTCATCTGCCGTGCGTCGGACCGCCCGCCCTGCCCCCGCACCGTTCGCCCGGCACCGCCGAGTATTATTTATTGTTTACAATTTATATTGAATAAAAATATCTCCATTTACATTTTTAACTTACGATACCTCCTACTAAATATTATTTGAAGTACTTTAAAAGTTGAAGTACTCTAAAGTACTTCGAATAACATTTGGAAATAGTCGCTGAAGGATCATCATATTTCTTCCGATTTATACTATATAAAAAGCGGTCTAGGTGCGACCCGAAAGGTCCACACGACTAACATCCCAGTGGAAAGAAAAAAAATCATATGTTTTAATATTTTATACAATTTTTCATTCGGCACAAAAAATGACTCGACCGATTTTGCTTAAAATTTAATGAGGTCTTAGTTACATAATTACGCGTTAAATGAAACTGGTCCCATGTTAATATCACTCTTTGTTCTCGAAATACACGAGGCGAAAATTGAATGCAAACACACATACATACTTACATGTGCCCACACCCACACACCGACAATCTCTTAAAAACGATACTATTCGACTCTAAAGACCTTGAAACGTGGAGATCTGTTAAAATTTCCAATTTGCAAAATCGGACCCATTACAATAACTTCCCATAGGGAGGTTAATAATACAGGTTTCTTTAGTTAAAGAGGATCCATAATTTTATCAAAACTGTTTCACCAATTCGACTAAGCAATTTGCATTGGCCATTTATATTCCTAGAATTTTCTCAAAGACGGTACCAAAAAGATGTTAAAGGGTATAAATAAACAAAAACCATTCCCTCCCTCCTCAGCCCTTGCGTCAGATTTGATAAACTACAAATGACACCGATAAAATAATTTATAATGTTAGTTGTAAGTTAAACGTACAACCTATACTTATATAAGGCTCAGGCCTCCTCTCATTTCTGAGAAATTACAATGAACATATATTATATTCAATTCTATTCCATTTATATAAAATTGCGTCGGACTATGATATTAAAAGCAATTACTTATCCTTTGAGATACACACGATTTAATAAGTAATCCTAATTTACGTAATGGATATTAATTTATATGTTAAAACGATACACAACTCACATTATGTCGAAACTTTACGAGTATCAAAGGCATCAAATGTCTAATGAGATTACTCACAATATGTATAATATTAATTGCTATTATCGGACTAATCCAGGTATATATATTAGATGGGGTATAATTAATTTAAAAGTTTATTATAACAGTTGGCAGTAATTTAGCTAATAGAATAAATGTGACGAAGATCATATAGTATAAGTGATGGTGAGTGCACACACTTTGTGCACTACATTTATCCTCGATAAAGAATCAATATTATGCAGATGCGTTTTCACCCGTGAGAACTTAGATGAAGTGCTTTGTATCCAGTAAAAAGGGTTCTTTACACTCCGAAACTCATATCTACTGTTTATTTTTTAGAATAAGGATGGCAAACGAGCACACAGTCCACCTGATGTTAAGGTATTGCTGTAGCCCATAATCATCTACATCTATCCTCATCGAATCACATCTATCCCTCGAATGCCTTCTAAGGTCTTCCAGTAAGATGGGTCTGCGGTTCTCTACACTCACCATACGAAACACAGAGCTGTTACTTTACGCTGGTATTCTGTGAGAGCGTGATCCTTTCCCGGTCGAGCCGACCCATTCGTGCTACAATTATACTACTAATATAGCTCTACCACGTATAAAGGCTTATCGGTAGAAAAGAATTTTAGGACTTCCTTTCTACCTAGAAGCCTGTTTGGAAATGCGCTACCTTTTTACTTAATTCTGCCGCCAAAAAAGAGCTTGCGCTGCTGTATTCCAGTCCAAAGGGTATTAGGAGCCAGTATTACTTGCTGTGGGGCCTTACATCTTAGTCCTTTATGGTAATGCGTAGTCTTCTTTGTTTGAAGTTGGTGGCAGGTGGCCATGTACAGTAGCCGCTTACAAGAACTGGACTATTAGTTTATTTGTCACATCAGTTTTATTTAAAAAAAAACTGTCAGTCGTAAGATTGAACGTCAGAAGTGAAAAGTTCTTAGCTTCACAAACATGTAAATATTATTTTTGGGCTGTTGAAAATATTTTTAGAAAGTATTTTTTAAAGTTACAGCCTATATACGTCTACTGCTGGGCACAGACCTCCTCTCATTTCTGAGAGGGTTTTAGGGCAAGGGAAATGTCCACCCGCTGCCGCAATGCGTGTTGGCTAACTCCACATGTCTTCGAAATATTTTTTATGATATATTTTTATAATATAATATAATACCCGGGTTGCTCGCGTAATGTGACTTTACAGCGAGCGCTAACCATCTGAGCTACCACGGCTCTGGAAGTATTTTTTTACTAGAAACTATCTGGTATCCGGCGCGGTGCTACCGCAGAAGATATAATTGTAATAATATCCTTTTAAATTTGGAAGAGTTGTATTGTTTGATTACGAATGATATTATATAATTTAATGATATATAACGTTCAAATAAAGTTGTCGGTACGATACGCGCGCCACCTACTGTCATTTAATTGCAACTTTAAACCTTCGCGCAAGTGCCGGTAATAAGTTGACAAAGGTTTAGCGCAATCTGGTGAATCGTATGGTAAAATGCTAAAAAACAAACATAAATTTTTATATATTATATTTTTTATCACGCATTAATAAAGTAATAAAATGATTTCTTATATTTACGCGAACACTACACATTGAAATAATACTAGTTTTTACGGAATTTATCGCGTATATTTAACTTTTTTAATACCCGACGTTTCGAACGCTTTACAGCACTCATGGTCACGGGCGGGACTGAGATGTTCAACGTCCATATGTCATAGTTAACCGCGGTTACCATAGATTAAAATTTAACTTTTGTTCCGATCTTTGCAGTATGAACTGATATGGTATCCTGAGGTCTTGCAGTTGTATGCTTGGGTTAGGATTTAATTTTATTTATTATAGGATCTCAAGTAGGTGGTAGCACCCAGCCATCTTCTCTATTGAAATTAGGATGTTTTTTTGATTTCAATAGCCTCGCGAATCATCCTTGGAAGGAATCGGTGTTCCTTCGCGAGGATTTGTGGTCTTTCAAATCTGATGTTAAAAAATAATGGTTGGGGCCGTCTATGATATAATCACAAACTGCAGACTTTCCGGAAAGTGAAATGTGAAGCATCAACGTTCATCTCAGTCCCCCGTGACCATGGGTGCTGGAAAGCGCCCGAAACGTCGGGAATTAAAAATAAAAGTAATTAAAAGTAAAATAAACGCGATAAAATCCGTAAAAGTAGTTTTAATCAAATACAAATTATTTTTTTTTAATTTAATCAATTGGATTTTCAACATTACTTTCATAAATTTTATGTATCTGACCGTGACGTTCACGCAAGTTCTGTGCTTTTTCCCCATCCCAAATGTGCCCAACGTGCCTAAAGAAATTTTCACTTCAATCCAGAATGCGAATCTCAATTCGCCTGCTAAGCGTGACGGATAAGGCAAATCCTCTCTTGAGAGCCCCATGTCCAACAGTGGACTTTTATGAGCTAATAAAGATGAAGTTATATGTCAAACCCTCTTCGGAACAAATTTTACTTCAACTTATGGTCTCAATTTGACCGCATTTTCAGTCTCTTACAAAAATGTATTTCTCACTGCATAAGGGTGACAAACGTGCTCGCAGTTCACCTCATGCTAGGTGAATGTTGGGGCTTGTGGATATCCATCCTCGTTTAAGAATCAAATGCAGATGTGTTGCTACCCCTGACGACTAAAATGGAATGCCTTGTTTCCATAAAATGGGTTCCCCTTTGTCTACACTCACCATACGTAACATAGCAGTATTACTCTGCTGTTTTACGAGGGTATTCTGTGAGAGTGTGGTCCTTCTCAGGTTGAGCTGATGCATTCGTGCTTAGGTGCCTTAATATAGCAGCGTGGCTACACCACGTATATTACAACTTCCGAATTATATATCTAATGCCTTTTCAATTATTAGGGTATACTTTCTTTTGTTCCTTATCCTTTAAGTATGTTATGATGTACAATCTAATTCTAATTTGTTTATTTGTAGTTTTGTCTCGTGTTCAAAACAAATACAGTCACAGAGGGCGATGAACTCACATAGGTCAGTCAAATCCGTCTGTTTAACCGCTCGACTTGGTAACAATTTACAGTATATAGAATTGAACTCGATTTAAATAAAATAGATAAGCGTTTTCAACTATTTGAGCTTAGAAAAACCAAAATCCTTACATTTATTTATCGCAACTCATCTTACTAGTTACTTGTTTGTGGCAAAAAGATAATAATAGTGTCCTCCAAGCCGAATTTCGGTCACGGGACCAGTCTGAACGGGACTAGCGATCTGCGCAGAACAGGATTATATTGCACAAGTGTATTGCGCAAGCAGAGGTGAAATCTCTATACCCTTACTCTTAGATTCTTATGGGGCGGTAATTGTATATGAACGGAGACTAACGGCTTTACATGCCTTCCGAAGCACGAGAGTGAATCACCGCAACATGGTGACACCGGGCTTCTACTGAGATTTTCTGAACAGAAAAACTCTATAACTGATTTTTTAGCTTCGGACTCGAGACCTCGTGATAAGCAATAGACTTAACAACCACAGACCAACGAGGCAGTGAAAAAACAGAGACAACAAAGAAGAAAAGACATTGAATAAAACTATTTTTACCGATTTAGCACCCATGGTCACATCAAAGGAAATCAAAAATAAGTAAAATTAAACGCGATAAAATCGGTAAAAATAGTTTCATCAATCTTTCCAGTTGTTTATTTGCCACAAAAAGATAAGTGACTCTTCAAGTCCATAGTATTAAACCCTTCCCAGTTTGGTTCGAAACGGAACCCCATACTGGATAACGGTCAGACGAAGCAGGCCCTAATAAGGCGCAAACAGGATATGATTGGCGCTAGGGGACACGTATTGATATCCATAAACACCGACAGCAGTATAAACATGACGCCATATTGTTTTTTATTAGGCACGAGTAGGGTTCACATAACAATTTCTTATATTTACGAGTTACGAGTGCTTTACAACACCCATAGCCACCGCAGACTGAGGTTATTGACGTCCCGATGTCACTGTTAACCCGGAGTACCATCAGCTTTTAAATTATTACTTATGGTCCTATCTGCGCAGAATGAACTTACTGTGTCTTGAAGTGTTGCAGTGGTATGCTTGGGTTTAGTTTTAATTTTATTAATTATAAGATGCCAAGCAGGTGGTAGTACCCAGCCTCCTACTCTATTGAAATTAGGTTGTTTTTAATTTCAATAGTCTGACGTTTCATCCTTGGTAGGAATCGATCTTCTTTCACGTGGATTTGTGGTTTATCAAATCTGATGTAATGGCGAGGGTGTCTAGGATATATTCACAAACTGCAGATTTTCCAGAACGTTGATGCTTAAACGCAAAAAAAAAACTGTATAAGTAGTTTTAATTAATGTGTAGTGTTCGCGTAATAATAAGAAATAATTATACGAATACTATACATTAAATTAAACTATTTTTAGAGATTTTCTCGTGTTAAATTTACGTTTTAATTTTAAAAATAATCTCGAAAAAATTCGTAAAATTAGTTTATCTAACGTGAAGAATTGTCAATCCTACTATATAGCATCTTACTATTAAAGATGTTTGAATTCCGTAATTTTAAAAATAATAGACAAAACTATTACATTACAACTGTTTTTTTTTATTTTATCTATGGATAGTAGCTTATCAAAAACTCACGGTTGAACTGCGATTTCCCGTAGATTGCCTCTTAGAGAGGATGATAGAAAATATTCCTTAATTCATTTAATTTAATTATATGATAGGGTGACAAACGAGCACACAGTCCACCTGATGCTAAGTGGTTACTTTGGCCCATAGACATCTATCCTCGATTACGAATCAAAATGCAGATGCGTTGTCACCCGCGAGGACTTAAATGGAATGCCTCGTTTCCAGTAAAAGGGTCTCCGGCTCTCTACACTCACCATACGAACACAACAGCATTAAGCTTTTATTTTATTTTTTACACAATTTTTTGGTGTGTTGTGTGTGTTATAAATAAAGGTAAAAGAAGGGGGGAAGGGGAAGAGAAGAAGGGAAAAAATTAAAAAAAAAAAAATTGGGTTTGGCTTGATAGCCGTCCATACCGTCCCCTTGCGGCTAGAATATAGGCTCTCTCACAGATATAGGTTTGGCTCTAATCTGTAACTGTATGTTGGTCTGAATAATAAAGAGATTATCATAATTACGAGCTCGTAAGACATTCCATTATAGTCCTCGGACAAAAAAAATACATTTGTATCCTTCTCCGTTATAAGTTGGTCGAATTGTCCATGGTATGAGGGTAGCCACGATCACAGCCATGTTATTAGGAACATGCTGCCCATACCCTGTTTCATAACACTATATTGCTTCTTATGATACCTTTGGGATGATATGTGGTAGCTTATATTCTTACTCCGCAGTACATGGTAGATCAATGTCTTGTCACTCTAATTCACACTTCTAATTACACCAGCTACCAGATTAAAACCAATCTCACCAGCCTCGAACACAGGCGCAAAATAGACGGCCTTTCGGTTTTCTACAGGATTCATTTTGTAGCGTGTGCTCAGGACTTACGACGCTTAATTCCTGCCTCTACCTTCCACCATCGGACAACGAGACGCTCGGCCAGTCTCCACCCTTTCATTGTCTACTCACCAAGCATTTGAACCGAACGGTTTGCTACATCGTTAGTCATGCGTACAGCAAAGGAGTGGAATAAGTTACCGGCATCTCTCTTTCCATCCGATTATAATATGTGTACCTTTAAGGTAAGAGTGAATAGCATTTTGTTCATTTAGTGCACTTCAGTATCTTCGGCTGCATCACCATTTACCATCGGGTGGGATAGTAATTAAGCGCTAGCTTAGATTAGTAGAAAAAAGTTTTTAAAGTATAATAACAACACAAATATATATTAAACTTAAAACTGTTTAAGCGTGAAAACAAAGTTGGAGGGAACTGGAGAAGTAAGTAACCTCCTCCGCTTAGAAATGACGCGGCTTTTATCGATTCGCCTGCAGCGACTTTTGAAAACTTTACCAGTAGCCAGTTAGCTGTCTCTGTAAAGTTTCAATTGCATCGTAAAATTATTACTATTATTGCTTTTCTTTGGAACTATATTCTTTGGAAGAAAAATAACCATTGTCTTAATGGTTATGTCATCGTGGTAGATTTGGGGCACAATGCCATGACTCTAGCACTGATAATGGTACTTTTTACTGAAACAAGAGTTACGAACGGGGCACACTACCCACTTGTAGTTAAGTGGTTTCTGTGGTTTATATACAGAGAAGGATAAAATTTTAGAAAATTTATAACATAAGTATGAAAAGGGGGCCTAGTTCTTATTTTTATAGAATATGGCTGACAAACAGGCTCACAGCCCACCTAAAGGTAAAATAGATGTTGTGGCTCATAGACATCTAGATCTATCCTGAAATAAAATGTAGACGCATCGCCATCGTATTCTATGAGAGCGTGGTAAAGAGGCAGTCCACCTTAATCGTTGGGTACGACAAAGCATTTCGATTCTTAACGATGATACGTGTAGGCACAGAAAAAATAACAGTACTACGGTGTAGGTTGCGTCTATTAGCCACAGCATTTTCTCGCCATTATTTAAAATGTTAATGTAACGTTTGTCAATCAAAATTCAGATGCGTTATCCAGAGGACTAAGATAGAATGACTCACATGTAAACATACTGACTTTCTATACCCTCTAGACTGGAAAACGGCAATACAAGGCTGCAGAAATAGTTAAGAGTGTGTCGCACCTAGCCAGATGAACTCCTAGGTAGGAAAAGGAATCTTAAGTCTAACCTGGATAAACAACACTCTTAGGAGAAAATACGAGTACATTGTGTTGTCCCGGTAGTTTGTGCGAGCACGGTACTAAGAAAGCCGCAGAAGCGTTCTTCCTTTGAAAACTGAATGCTCCGCACACTGAAGCATTTCATCTCAGTTTTCAGTACTTTACAGTACCTCTAGTTACGTGGGGGGGAGAGATACTGAGGTGTCATACAAAACGAAGGCCATCTTCAACATTTAGATATTAATTTTTGATCTGATTTGTGCAGAACATGTTTAACATCTTGAAGTGTTGCCGTAGTGTGCTATGGTTTGATTTTATTAATTATATGATCTCAAGCAGATGATAGCACCCAGTTATATTTTCTATTGATTTTTCAATAGCCTCACGAATTGTTCTTGGTAGGAAAAAGTCTTCCTTTGCGAGGATTTGTGGTATATCAAATACTGCAGACATCACAGAGCGGCGATAAAATCTGTAAAATTATGTTTATTCTCCGTGTAGTATTCACGTAAATTTATGAAATCATTAAATGAAGATAAATCTCCAATCATTTTAGATCTACGTAATTTTAAAAATCAAGATAAATGACAATATAGTGCGACCAACCTAGACGCACTTCTTGGCAAAAAGGAGCGCTAAGAGGTGTCTGCCTATGGAATAAGAAAAAAATATCTCTAGGCCTTTTATTAGATTTATGTAAGTTGAAAAATAAAGATAAATGATAAAATGTAGGGGCGCCATTGAACTAATGTGTAATACGTACTAAAACAGTCACTGCGAATAAAATATTGCCTCCTTTAACGTGTCCCGTACTGCCGGTACGGAACACGTTAAAGGAGGCAATACGTCCATGCCACAGAGTAGCATGTTATGGCAGACTAAATAAGTTTGAGCTTTATTTGCCCCCATGGGCTCTACTGCGTGTTGCAAACGACCTAGTCTTTGCGTCTTTTCTAGTATATAGTACATAATTCTATAGCGTACATGACACGCTCATGCAGCTGTCAATCAATTTCATCAATCATGATTGATAGAAAACGGATGGTGACTGATGGGCGTACATTACACGCTCATGCAGCGTCAATCAATTTCATCAATCTGATTGATTCTGTGCGCTTTGCAGGCGTAATCACTGCATTTCACGGTAGGTAATTCGTCAATCACAACCGTGATTGTTGTAAAACTGACAGCCTGCATGAGCGTGTAATGTACGCCTATGATTAATTTGCACCAAATTATTTTTTACTGTTTGACTCGGTCAGTTTAAAATTATTTTATCACCAGCTACTAGTGATAGTAATATCTAAAGATTGGATTTTTAAACAGTGTTACATTAATAGGATAAGATATTTTTATTTAACGTGAAATCTCTTGTGTACGTTAGTTTAGGGTAAATAAATATACATTTGTTCGTTTGTTTCTTTTTTTTTTAGTGTTGATGTAAGAATATCTACCACCCCAGATCCTCGCAGGAGGCGGCGTAGGGAAACCCAGGCAGCAGCGTCTACGTGTTAACAATTGAAAATAATACGAAACTGTGGTAGCCAACTCGCCTGGTAAGCATGGCAACTACCACAACTATGGAGGAAGTCTATGCTCAGCAGGGAATGTTCAAAAGGTTGTAACAGTAATGCCTGACTCGCCAGACATTGTTGTTTTGCCCTCTTTGCTAGATGGCGCTAAAGATTACACTCCAATTTACTCAAGACCTATAAAATTTACTAATTAAACTAGACCCATACTAAATTTTATAAACTCGATTACGACTGCCATTATCTAGTCCAGGTAAATGCAGTCGTAATCGAGTTTTATTTATTTTTTTCGTTTTTTTTTTTTGGCACTAAGCCAATAAATGGTGAATTAAATAATATTATCCGAAAATATAGAACTTGCTAAAGCCCCACCTATCTCCTCGACTTAATAGTGTATCACCATTATAGTCGGCGAAGGATCACGATCTCACAGGATACAGTTGCTGTGTTTTGTATGGTAAGTGTAGGGAAGCGGATACCCTCTTTACTGGAAACGACGCATTCCATATTAGTCCTCAGGGGTGACAACGCATCTTAATTGAAGATAGATATAAAAACCATTAGGTGAACTGTACATTCGTTTCCCACCCTACTTTAAAAAATGGTCAAGGTGTTTAAATGTTACACGATCACTAACATTATAATATCATCATTATAACCGTTACCGTCACAACCGTCCACTGCAGAACATAGGCGAACCCCACAGATTGCCTCATAGTTTGAATATTTGTCATACTTGCTTCGCTTGGCAAGTTGATTGGCAACCGAAGTATTTTATTTTCAGTCATTATCAAGAAGACGCTGCTGCTCATCTCCTGATGTGTTTCCCTCTGTCGCCTCTTACGACACCCACGGGATGACATGGAGTAGCGGATATTTTTATGGACGCCATACACGGTCAGTTCAACTGATCATTCCAACTGATCAGTTTAAACTAAGACTGTTGATATTTTTTAAAATATAGGATATATCGATAAATAAACTTACATATAAAACTCCGATAATGGTGTATTTATAATTATCGGTATGTCGAAAATCCGATAATTTAAAAAATTCCAACAGTCTTAGTTTAAACTGATCGGTTGGAATGATCAGTTGAGCTGACTGTGTGGTGGCGTCCATTACACCGCCACGACACGGTATTGAAATGAAATGAATTGAATTATTTTTATAGTCATCATCAATACTGCCTATCCAATTCAACCGATGGACGTAGGCTTCCTCCATATATTGCTTTATAGGGGGACATTTTCCAAATTATCCAAGCTCGGCAGACGGTTTAGCAATCGATGCTTTTTACTAATTTAAGTTGTCGTCGGGAAGATGATGCTATACATTTTTAATTTAGTTTAGCTATATCGCCATTTACGACACTCACGAGTTAATGTGGGTTAGCGCATCCTCTTACGAGAACATTACATGGAAATATAAATTATTGTAATTAAGCGACCCACCCCGGCTTCGCTTGGATAAGATCATTTATAATGTGTACACCATTTATTTTATCTAAAAATAAATGGCGTTGAAAACAGTGTCCAGTTTTTAGGAGGAAATATAGCATCCTAGATGCTCCCTGGTACTGTTTTTTATCTGTTTGTTAAGTTAGTTGCCTTTCGTGGTAAAGCCACTCTGCATTATGTGGTAGATCCACGCTGTAGCTATATTATAGTAGTAGCACTAATGGGTTGGCCCGACCGGGGCGGGACCACGCTCTCACCGAATACCAGCGTAAAATAGCAGCTTAATGCTGCTGTGTTTCGTATGGTGAGTATAGAGTACCGGAGACCCTTTTACTGGAATCGAGGCATTCCCTTTTAATCCTCAGGGGTGACAACACATTTGCATTTTGATTCTTAATTCACATTCAGATGTCAATGGGCCACAGCATCCCTTTACCATCAGGTGGACTGTGTGCTCGTTTTTCACATATATGGTAATAAAACCTTTCACCAGCATTGATTGAGCTACTCCGAAGAAGCGCCGATAGACAGACAGACAAACAGATATTTTAAAAATGGTTGTTTATGTCGTAATAGCATGCTAATATTCGCCTGAGCTTTGTAGAAGCCAGTTATCTAGTTATCACACACATACATTTCAATTTTATGCAAAATGCATATTATTATAAGATAAGGGTGACAAACGAGCACACAGTCCTGATGGTAAGTGGTTCTAAAGCCCATTGGCATCTCTACATCCATCCTCGATTACGAATCAATGTGCAGTGCATTGTCACCCCTGAGGACTAAGATGAAATGCCTGCTTTCCAGTAAAAGAGTCTCCGGTTGTCTACACCACCATACGAAACGTAGCAGCGTTAAGCTGCTATTTTACGCTGGTATTCTGTGAGAGCGTGGTCCTTCCCCGGTCAATCCGCCACTATTCGTGCTACAATTGTACTATTAATATAGCTGCAGCGTGGCTCTACCATGTAACATTACTTTAAAAGATAAATAAAATTGCATTAGAAAAGTGTTAAAAGAAATACCCGTTGTACTTCTATGCTCAAAATAAATATTCGTTGCCATGTGGGGAGCGAGTCCCCGCTGAGTCTCCCGTAATAACTGTTACTAATGGGCGTCATATCACACAGTAACTTCATGGTTACTTACGAAACATTATAGCAGCAATATTTCGCAAAGCAGAATTAAAAGCACGTTAGTACTTTAGTTAAAAGTTGCTAAATACTTTATATTAACTATACATTATAAAAGAAATTGAAGTTTCTTTCGGTAATATCGAAATAACTTCCTTTTATTAAGCTATTTGAATAACATTAAAAACAAATAACCATTTTATTGTCTATATATATATATATATATATATATATATATATATATATATATATATATATATATATATTTATTGTGCGATGATCATGAGGTCCTGGGCTCAAATTCCGGGTCGAGCCAAAAATTTAATTATTGAGTTTTTCCGTTAAGAAATTCTCAGTAGCTGCCCGAATTCAGGAAGTGGCGTTTTCTCACCCGCGTGCTTTGGAATACACGTATAAACGTTGTTCCTGCGCCTGATCTCTCTCCGGTCATGTCGGTTTACCATCCCATCTGATTATGAGAGTGAGGGAATAGAGAGTGCTTGCGCACACTTGTGCACTATAATCCTGTCCTGAGCCGATGGCTAGTTTCCGTTGAGGCAGGCCGCCAAAAATGCGGTCTGGAGAACATTATGTCTGTCTTTCTATCTGTCGTATCTACGTGAGGGTTATATGGTCATCTGGTTAATATGGTCACTTTCTTATAATTCAAAAACTACAGCCTTATCTGAATAAAGAGCAACGAGTATATGAACGACAACTCTTCATCAGTCCATCAAATAATAAAGAGTCAAAATAACGCTGTCTTATCGACGCCATTTAACATCAAGTTATACTCATAGTAAATATTTTAGTCGATTTTTGTATTGTGTAATATAGTTAATTTTTATTAAGTTGATTTTCGAAGTATTGCCAATAATTTTTAAAGCGTGTTTGCTATTTTCTTATTAATATATTAGTTATAGTATACGACACTGTGTTTCTGTATCTGTCCTCCTCCCAATTTCGGTTTTATAAGGTGGCAAAGCTTAAGGTAATATTGTCCTTATGTACCTTAATAAGTTTTCTAGATGGTATATGTGGATGAAATTTGAAGATGGTTATATCGCAACGTTTTATCCTAAGATCTATTGAATAGAATAGAATAGTATTTGACATTTTTATTAAATTTAAATTACATGTAATTCTTATTGAAAGTATTTTTTGACTTTACCGAAATGTTACATCTGTCCTGGGAATAACCAGCAAAAAAACCCAGCGGAACTTTTTTATCGAAACTTTTTAATCAAATATCAGAAGTCATAAGGCAAGAAGCCATCACTAAAATCTACGTATATTTATGTTATAAATTTGTATGTTGCTGTGTGCGTTAATGGTCTGTGTCAGAAGTATATGTTGCCATCTGTAACAATTTTTAATCTTTCATAAGATTCTCTCTCAGAACAACAGTGTAAAATAGCAGCTTAATGTTGCTGTGTTTTGTATGGTGAATGTAGAGAATCGGAGACCTTTATCACTGAAAAGGAGGTATTCCATCTTAGCTCTCAGGTGTGACGACACATCCACATTTGCATGGCTATCAGACGGACTGTTGTGTGCTCGTTTGTCACCCTTATTCTATGAAAAATCTACAGGGCAATTCGCATAGTCGCCTTTAAGGAAACCCACACAACGAAGTCAAGGTATTTCCTCTCCATAGAATTCTGTTTACGTACCTTCTTTTTTAATTTTAATAAAATACTACCTATGCTATCAACATTACTAATATTCTCTTTAAGCACTTCTATTAGGCTAAAAAGCTTGTGTTAGGAGTGGTTCACGTCAGTGGTCGAATGATTCGAACTATCAACCTTTTGAGTTCGCGATCCGCAATAACTGGTTAAACCAAACCAATCGTTCTAAAGCCATTATACGTGGCTCTAAAACGTTAACTTTAAACAAACCTAGGAAAAAACAAGAAGTTGTATTAATAAAACTCCTTCTTTTTTAAATTGACTAAAAATAAATAACCAGAGCGATAAATTCGCTACGGTGTGATTAAATACCTACAGCCGCCCTCATTTGTCGACTTAATGTAATTAATATCAGAGTGTTATTATCGTATAGCATGTTCAAATGTATGAAAGATATGCTGCGAGATAATACGCCATCTCTCATTGTGTAAATTATGTAAAGCTTCTGAATGAGACGATGCTTGCTTCAGACGAATAAGCGGCTCTAAGCTCTTAATAAATTGTCACCATTTTGTATTTACTGCTGAGCAGGCATTTTCAATAATTTTTTTTAATTAAATTTTTATTATAATTATCGATTATTCTCGATTAATAATCAAAATGCAGATGCGTTTTTACCTCTGAAGACCAAGATAGAACGCCTTGTTACCAGTAAAAGAATTTCCGGTTCTGTACACTCACCATACGAAACACAGCAGCATTACGCTGGTATTCTGAGGGATCGAGATCCTACCGCTCGAGATAACTCATTCATACTGTAACCATAATATAGCTGCTGCGTGGCTCTACCACCTCCTCATTGTCATTATCAGTTTCTAAAAGTCTACTGACGGGGAAGAACCGAACCGTTGTCGGATGATGTTGCCTTACTCGTACGACAGGCGGACTAACAGTCGCAGTACGAGACATTTCGCACCTTGGACGTTCTTGTCGTTGTTTGCTTACACCGCCATCTATCGGAAGCCTTAAGATATGTCTGGCGTATCGGATAGTTGCCTCTTACCAAACTCATGGGACGGATTGAGGTGATGCTTTGTGATGTATTCCTTATGCTGACACTTCACTGTATAAGCGTGACAAACGAGCACACAGTCTACCCGATGGTCAGGGAATGCTGTGGCCCATAGACATCTATATCTATCCTCAATTAAGAATCAAAATGCAAATCGTCTACGTACTAGAATAGGTGCCGAGACTTAGTTGTTTGCAACACGCTTTAGAACCCACGGGCTCTAACTTTTTTTAACCTGTTCCATAAAAAGGTACTTTCCCCTGACCATGTGCCCCGAACCGTATCGCAGACTTTGTTTGCGGTGTCTGATCTAGTACGTAATACTTAATACTTTAGGGGTTGTCACCTCTGAGGTCTAAATAAAAATGATTCGAAAACATGTGACATCTGCCAAGTCGCATTAAAGCGCTACCACTCTTTATTGCGACTTGGCATTAATAATTCCTTCCTAACATTTTCAGAACTTAGGAAGCTTGTGGAACTTATACTTTTTACATACATTACAGAAGGACATAGTAGAAAGACCGAGAGACGAACCACTACATTAAGAAGAAAGAAAAAATTAAGGAAACACATTTATTTTTAGGTCAGCACTACTTAAAAACATATAATAAAATACTAAAACGTGTAATTAAAAAAACAACAGGTTTATTTTAATCAAATATAATAAAAATAAGAGATTTTTACTCGTAACAAGAACAAATATTTTTTTCTATAATATTAACCACATTGTAAGACATCAAATAGTTGTCAAGTCAACTTCATATACAACATAAACATAAATATTATTAAAAAAAAATCTTTGAACACAGTTACATATAACGTTCCAAGTTACTTAACAAAAAGGTGCCAAACAATAGCGTCTGTAAACTTTGCCTGTACTAACGAAGTTACCCGTACATAAGAAAGTTTTGTAATAAGAGCTCAACTTAACAAAGATTTATGGAGACGAAGCGTTAGCAAAGTTTATGAAATATTTTGAAGGTGATCCATCGCCTCGTTTGAAAGCTGTCATGGAGACGGTTACTGTCATGGCGTCGAAAAAAAGTGCGAAGGCGTTAACCTCGGGCTCGCTACATGTAGTTTCAATTAACGGTGAAGGCGCAGCGTGGCTTTGTTCGGTTTTTATTTTCTTTTTTTTTCTGCTCCAACCAGCGAGTTTATTTTCACTCGAAAACTTTGTAACCGGCCAGAGTTGTTTTTTGTTTGTTTTTCCCGCGTATTTGTATTTTTTAATATCTATTTATTTTTAATTTGAGTGCCAACTATGTCATGTGTTTTTATAAAATTATAGGAATAAACGTGCATGTACTCCTCCTGATGGTTACACTATATATCAACCATTCAACATAAACGCTGCAGTTGGGTCACAGCTGGTCTAAGTAATACATCTTCTGCTGTGAGTAGAAGATGTATTACCTAGACGTACTCCCAAATAGTACAGAGGTCCTGTTATGAGTAAATTAAAAGGTTCTCCTTATTATTTGTGTTTATATTTGTCAAAAAAGCTCTAAAGAGCCTACTAACTATGTTGTAATAAAAATTGAATAAATCTTATTTTGCAGATTTTATTTTATTTAATGTTAGCTTGTTTTAAACTCCAGAGATTTCGAATGCTTCCCATTACTTATGGTTAAGGTCGGGCTATGGTGGCCGCGGGTGCTGCAAAGCACCGGAAGCTTACGTAACTTAAAAAAATAAACGCTATGAAATAATTTACAAAAACTGTCTTTACATATCGTATGTACGCGTATTTATTTATTTTTTTAAACGTTACCCCTACACTAACGCGACCTCCAGCGCAGCCACTCATTGCTAAGCCACTGCGCCACGGAGTCGTCAGCGTATGAGGATGTAGTGTGTTACATAAACATAACATAAACACTCACGCCTGTCACCCAGAGGGGTAGGCAGAGACTACAGACTTCCATTTGGCACGATCCTGACACACCTCTCTCGCCTCCTTCACATCCATACACCTACGCATACATGCTCGTCGGTTAAGGGTACTCCTAATTTGGCCCGTTTTCAATAAATCGCCAATTTGGTCGATAAATTTTCGCCTAGGACGTCCCTTTCCGACTCTGCCATTCACTTCTGCAACATAAATTTTTTTTGTCACTCTTTCCTCATTCATTCTTTCCACATGACCAAACCACCGAAGCATTCCTTTCTTAATCCTGGTCACAACATCATCTTGCAAACCACACTCTTCTCTTCTTACACAATTTCTTACCCTGTCATTCAGATTCAGCCATAACATACTCCTTAACGACCGCATTTCTACTGCGTTCATTCCACTTTCATGCTTCCTCTGCAGCACCCAACTTTCACTACCATACGTTAAAGTAGGGACCAACACAGCATTGTGAATTGTCATACGTGCCTTTTTCGACACATTTTGACTCTTCACAATAGAGTGTAGGGCCCCATTTATTCTATTTCCTGCATTCACTCGTCGTTCTATATCCTTATCACATCTCCCATCCCTGCTAAATACGCAACCCAGATATACAAACTCATCTACTTGCTCGATCAACTCCCCTTCTATTCTTATTTCACATATCGTCTTACTTTCTTCTCTTTCAAAAACCATAACTTTCGTCTTACTTGCGTTCACTTTCATACCCTTTCTTTTAATGATCTGTTCATTAATGTAACCATCATTTGCAGCTCGGCCGCCGACGACGCAAGAGTAGCTTGATTATCGGCGTACAAAAGGCATTTGACGGTTAACTCACCCAGTCTTAATCCGCATTCTTCAACTTTCAAATTTTGCAAACAACTGTCCATAAAAAGGTTGAACAGCCACGGTGAAGCCACACAGCCCTGTCTGACACCTTTATGGATGCCAAACCAGTCCGAGCAGACCACGTTGATCCTAACACAAGCACTGGAGTCCCTATAAAGCGACTCCAATGCCCGTATCAAGCCAGCGTTCAACCCAAATGAATTCAGTGTTTGCCTTAGCACATCCCTATCCACTCTGTCATAGGCCTTTTCCAAGTCCATGAACGCACAAAAAACCTTTTGGTTTTTGGCCAAAAACTTTTCCGCGATCATGCGCATGGAAAGGACTTGATCTGTACATCCCATTCCCTTTCTAAATCCCGCTTGCACATTTCCAAATTTTTTCATCAGTTTCTTTTATGACCCTTTTAATCAGCTCCTTAGCATACAGTTTTCCCACAATACCAAGAAGGCTGATACCACGGTAGTTTTTACAGTCCTGCTGCGACTCTTTTCCTTTATATACTGGGACTATCACGACTTTGCACCAGTCTACCGGTACCCGCTTTAGTTCCCAGCATAAATTATACAAGGTGTGCAGCAGGCCTGCCACCACTTCCTCTCCAGCCCTTAGCATTTCGAGTGAAACTCTATCATATCCGGCAGCCTTACCTGCTTTCATGCTTTTCATTGCTTTCATTATTTCATCTATACTTATCTCGCTACCTCTTTCCTCTTCTTTCGGAGTTTCTACTTAGCATAGCATAACATAAACACTCACGCCTGTCACCCAGAGGGGTAGGCAGAGACCACGGACTTCCATTTGACACGATCCTGACATACCTCTTTCGCCTCCTTTACATCCATATATCTACGCATACATGCTCGTCGGTTAAGGGTACTTTTAACGTGGCCCATTTTCAAAATATCGCCAATTTGGTCGATAAACTTTTTTCTAGGGACGTCCCTTCCCGACTCTGCCGTTCACATCTGCCATATAAATTTGTTTTGTCACTCTTTCCTCATTCATTCTTTCTACATGACCAAACCACCGAAGCATTCCTTTCTTAATCCTGGTCACAACATCATCTTGCATACCACATTTATCTCTTATCATGCAATTGCTCATCCTGTCATTCAGATTCAACCCTAGCGTACTCCTTAAAGACCGCATTTCTACAGCATTTATTCTACTTTCGTGCTTCTTCTGCCACACCCAGCTTTCACTACCATACATTAAAGTAGGGACTAACACAGCATTTTCAAAAATTACCATACGTGCCTTTTTTGATACATTCTGGTTCTTCACGAGAGAGTGTAGTGCCCCATTCACTCTATTCCCTTCACACACTTTCTACTTCATTTACTTTATACGTTGTCTCCTCACTCATAAAACGCTTTCAAAATATTCCTTCCATCTCTTTAAACTCAAAACTTCATCATTCAGAATATAGCCATTCTCATCTCTTATAGCATTCATTATAGGCTGTTTTGAATGTTTTGAATAGTGTGTTACAAATTTAATATTATGTGTGTTTTTTACTAATTGGCGGCAGAGATAGGCAAGAGGGTGATCCATACTCAGACGGACTCCTAAGTAAGGATTGTGAGTGTGATAGGTGATTGTGTGTGACCTAATATCGGAAATTATAAAACAAGTGCTACGATAATGATCTAAACCTCAGTGTAGAGAAAACGCTGTCACGGATCGCTTAATAACTTGGCAACATAAGAGAACATATTTACAATGTAATTACAGCATTTGGATTATTTTTGTTGAAATATGTTAAAAATCAAAGTGTTTCATTAGGATGAGTGTAGAGAACCGAAAACCCTTTTAATGGAAAAGAAGCATTCCATCTTAGTCCTCAAAGCTAATAACGCATCTGCATTTTGATTCGCAAACGAGGATAGATATAGATGTCTACAGCAACCACTTACCATCAGGTGGACTACATGCTCGCTTGTCACCCTTATTCGATTAAAAAATCAACTTATTATTCGTGGCAGACTTTTATTTACTACTATAAAAAAACTTAGCGGTCAGCCTCTGCAAAGTCTAATTCAACTAAGAATATTCTAAACATTCTTGTGAAACACGTATCGTATTATAGACGGTGGTGTGTGTATGTGTTGTGTCGTGCAAGGATTAGTGATGAGGGGCATAGTGCACGAAATTGAGGAAAGATATGAGGTGCTCTTCAAACTAGGTAAGACACATCACTTTATTTTATTACGCGCATCACGTTGTATACCAGTTAATTGACTACAAAGAGTCAGTAATTTCGTCATGAACAATGTATACGCTTTTCAATTATATCCCAGAGGATATGGGGAACTTATCTGTCAAAAAATTTAAAAATTTTATTATGCAAAACTGTTTAGTAAGGGTTATTACACTACTAAACTGTACATGATTGATAATAGCCCCTGGGAATGAAGCGTTCGGTACTACGCTGTTTCTGAAAGTTTTCATACTAGTTTTATAAAATAATATATTGTAAATTTTTAACTTCCCGCTAAGAAACTCGAAAATTTTCAAAAATCGGGAAGATACTGTTTTAACCCCGTCTTTCGTAAGTTAAGTTTCATCAAATCTTGACGTTTTGACAGGAAGCCACCCTGACAATTTTTCGATGGTATCTGTATGTCTGTATGTATGTGTATGCGTGTGTGTGTGTTTGTGTGTGTGTGAAATTAACTAAGCGGATTTCCAAAGTGTTTTATCAAACTTAGATTTTCTATGAATTTTAACTAATTCGGACCGGTAGATTTTGAGAAATTTCAAAAATAATAATTATGATTTTTTTTAAATTATTCTGATATATCATATTCAACGTCATAGATAATATGGTGAAATTTGGAGCGCTTTGCATTTGAAATAAACGTGAAGTTCCAAGGGCAATCCCTGAACTTCACGCTGCAAGGTAAACCAATTTTTTTTAAAGTCCCACTAGGTTTCTTGGTGGTTCCTCTCAGGGCAGAGCTTTTTCCCTAACCAGTGATAAAGCTTAAACGACTTTCAATAAGTATTATTGTAATCTATATTGAACAGAAATAATTATATTGTATTCTAACGCCTGATGCTGTTGATTAGCTTTTAGCCAAATAAAAATACAATTTGATAAGTCGGAGCTTTAATTTTAAGCTTGTCCAGTGCCAATGCAGCGTTTAATAAAAAAAAACAAGCAAGTTCTTTTAGTCTTTACTGCCAGGAAAGCTTTGGCCAGTGCTTCGCAAAGCATCCCGTTCATTTCATTTATAGGTACTCTGCGTTTCATACCTCCACCGAGCGTCGTGGGGAACGTACGTGTCGCGCTACTCACTGGGGTTCTAGCGAGATACGAAATTGACTCCTATTTTAGACTTTAGATCTAAGTTTCCAAGTGATTTTGTGGTTTGTGTCACAAGGAAGTTAGTTAATGTAAGTTTTTAACCAATTCAATTATAATTACGTTCCATGAAATAAAAATTTGACACGGGATATAATTTATGTAAAATTTTGAATAATTTATTAATTAATTATTGTTTCAGGCTTTCTTGTAATGTCTCATTAAATTTGTAATTCTAAAAATACACACAAACAGCAATTTTGAGTGCATCTCCTATATTTATTTAATAAAATTATATTTTAAAAAACAATATTATATTTCAAATAATGTGTCTTAGTGAGTGAAATTTTCAAAACTTTTAAGTTAATTAATATTATATTTCATTTTTTTATTTAAATAATAAGAATTAATTCACTATTCCATTTATAAATACTTTAGTAAAATAATAATTTTTAAAGTTTTATTAAGTGGCAAATTAAGTTTAAATGAATCTAATTGAAATGAAAATTCACAAAACATTTAACTATTGCGTTGACCGCTAAAGTCAGGCTCTAGCTGATGGAAGATATAGTGAATGCTTGCTTACGATATTCAAACAAGAACTGCAAAATATAGATAAAATGAAATATGGATTGGAACTGATTTTACGGATTATATTGCGTTTATTTCAACTTTTTAATTCCCGATATTTCGGGTGCTTATCATATTCTTATATTCTACTGTCTGGTACCCGCTCGCTTCGATCGGCGCACGATAATATTTTATTGTGGAACCTACATCTAAAATATCAAGAAATGTTTTTTTTTTTTTTTTGATGGGGCTATCATAAAATCCGCTCTTAGTGTCTACATTGCGAAATGAGTAACTATACTAAATTTTAAGTTTTTTTTTCGTCTTGTATAGTTTGTTTTTGTTACTTTATTGTTACATATATGTACTAAGACTACCGTTAATATTATACTATTTTTTTAACTATTTTACAATGGGGTTTCTCAAGAGTTTAGTAGGTACTTTCTTTAAATCGTCACCGTTACAGCCATCAAAAGCCCACTGCTGAACATAGGCCTCCCCCTTTGATAATTCTTAGGGGGGATACTTGCCATAGTTAGCACGCTTAGCAGGCGGGTTGGCAATCGGCGTTTTTTTATTTTTTTAGTTGTAAAGTTGGAATTAAAAAGTTAAAAAGGAAGACGCTCCTACATATCACGTAGTTCGCTTCCCTCTGCATCTCTCACGACCCCCACGAGCCACGAGACGATATTGAGTAGTGGATGTTCTCACACCGACACTATATGGTCAAAATATCTCCTTAAAATGTAAAATGAAGTTATTTACTATCGCAGTTTTAGCCTAAGTTAATCTAGTAAATGTTTAAAAATATTGTTGACTTATAGTGTTAGTCTAAAATTAATAAATAATTCAAATATTCTTCGTCATGTTGTTTCGTATGTTTTTCGTATATAATTGGATAAAATAATTTTTATTCAATTTAGGTTACAAGCATACTTATTTGAAAATAGTTTATGCTTTTACCACTGGTTCGTAAAAAACCTCTGTCCTGGGAAGAACCAGCAAGAAACCCAGCAGTATGTAAAGTTACAACCTATATACGAAACGAGTTTGCTCGCTTATTATAGTTTATGGTGAGCGTTTAGCCCCGGAGAAACCAAGGCTTTTCATATGTAGGTTTTATAATAGATCTGATTCTCAAAGAAAAATCTAGTGATATATAAGGGTTTGAACTCAGAGTAAATAAATAAAATAGCAAATGAATATTCACTTTTAGCAAATAAGTCACAGCGTGCATATTACGAATGTGACATACAAATAGTTCTATTTTTTTAAATATATGTTGACTATAAATTTAAAAGGACACTTCACTTGTTTCAAATCACAGTGGTAAAGTGCGTCCTTTCGAAAAAAGTTACTAAATTTAATAATATAAAACTTTTAAAAGAAAATTTAAAAACACGCATTTAATATGAGCTGTGATGATTTATTTTATCCAGACGATCCTGAACGGGATACTTGGATAAAGTTAAATTATTGTATGGTCATGGGTACTTGATAAGAGTGAAAATTTTCAAGAAAATAACATTTAAATATTCCGTTACATAGATAGATAGATCGATGTTTTTATAGAATAAGGTTGATAAACGAGCACACAGTCTACCTGATAGTAAATGGATGCTGTAGCTCGTAGACATCTACATTTATCTTCAATTAAGAATCAAAATACAGATACGCTGTCACGTCAAAAAAAAGATCTTCTGTTCTCTACACTCATCATAGGAAACACAGCAGCATTAGGCTGCTATTTTACGCTGATATTCTGTGAGAGCATGGTACAACCGTAATATAACTGCAGCGTGGCTCTAACACGCAAAAAGGATAAAAGAGTGTCAAAAAGAGATTTTGTACAAAAAAATTGTCTGCAAATGTACTTCCGTCAATAATGGTGTAACCTTTTACAGGAAAATAGTAGTATACAATTAAGACTTAGCTTAAATGTTATAAAAACCCTATTAAATTTTCCAGTCTATCAATTTAAGAGCCTACACTACTTCAAATGGCTTAACAAGATCCTCCGAAAATACTGCAGCATTGTTATTGAAATAAATATATGGTGAAGTAGAGGATTAATGTTAAGTACTGTGTTAGACGAAAGCACGATTCCATTAAATTTTCTCGATAGAAAAAAATCCAAAGTTACCCCTAAACCAAATTATAAACCGCTGGTATTCAAAAAATACTTAAAATTAGATCATGAAACTTTGCATACTAACTGAACTAACTATAAAGTAGGGCTTATGTTATTTACTTTTTTTAATTATCATTATTTACACCGTAAAAAGAAACTACCTAAACTATCGTCGTTTTAAAGTTTGTTACCTGCAGATCGACACCAGTGTTGCCAACTTGACGGATTGCCCGTTAGATTTGACGGGACAGCGAGGTTGGCAACGGGAAAAAATTGTGTTTAACGGCTATCGGATTTTTAAACGGGATAACCAAAAATAATGTTTTTCTTTAGATTTGTTTACGAAATAAAAATAATTTGGAAATGGCTAAAATTAAATTATAATTTTATTCATTTTTTTTAGTTTAAAAATACGAAAACATGTGCAATACATCATATCTTTAAAAATGTTATCTTTAAAAATTTGAGATAGTAAATTTTCATTTGACGTAATTCTTCTAAATACAGCTCGGAAACTGTTATGTCGTTGGTCGGCCAAAATACTACAGTTATAGAGAATAATAGAGTAACTGATAGAAAACTATCAATTACTCTATTTATTTCATTCTCTTTCTTTACTGTTTGAGTTGCATATCCTGTGAACCTGTGATATCCTTGAAAGTCAATAAGTTTTAGTTCGATAAAATGACTTTATTACCTATAGCATGTAGTAGATAGCGCTATTACAAATCTCAAATAGAAAACTTCGGTTCCCAATGGATCTTACAGACTGAACAGAGTACTGGAGCCGGAAGTGATCCATTTGAATGATCGATCCGAATGTACCAGTCGGTACCAGTACGCGTGACGAAATTTACTAGAATGATTCGGTCACTAGAAATGAATGTTTGATACTTATCTACCATATTTAACGGGATTTGACGGGATTATAGTGTTGTCTACAACGGGAGCTAGATTTTAATGTTGGTAACACTGCGCCCGACACCGTCGTTCACTCTGGCTTCGGCTTTTGGACGGGGCTGTTGTGTCGCTTGTGCTCAGAACACACATTACGTAACAGGACGACGTGGCATAGAATAGGTTTATGGGATTTCTAAATCCACCGCACGATCATTTTCCGAAGTTAAACTTCTCTATCGACATATTGGGGAAATTTTGTTCGGTATTAAAAAAAACGTTACGTTTTCTTGTTTAAACTCCGGGGCTGCATCATCATCACCATCATTACAGCCTACACGTTCTATTTGCTCTATTTTGCCAAAGTTGACACGCTTGGCTAGACCACAGTTTTCTATAATTTAGAGCTGTTGTTAAGACGGTGCTGCTGGCCGTCTCCTGTTTTAATTTCCTTCTGTCGAAAATACACACTACGAGAACCTCTGTCACAACTTACGACACTCACGGAAAGATGTCGGGTACCTATTGGATATTCTTACACAGCCACTACATGGCATACGAGCTTGCATAAGTATAATATTTTTTTAAAGAGTATTAACAATGCTATTAACATTACTAATATTCTCCTTAACCACTCGTGGTAAACTTAAATTGCTTGTGTTACGAGTGGTTCACGGCAGTAGTCGAATGGCGGATTCGAACCTACGACCTTCTTGAGTTTGCGGTCCGCGCCCTGCCATTAGGCTACTGTCGCTATAATATATATAATTTTACCCACTAATGTAAAATATAAAATAGAAGAATGATATGTTATAAAGAAGTTTAACTTCGTACATGTTTGTACAGAATCATACGCACAATTTTTTCATTGATCAAACGGTTCTTAATTAGGATGAAAACAGTCTCAAGAATTATCTTTATCTGACGTGACGTGTGACACATGTAACAAAACCCAGAGGCTGCTTATGACATTCCAAGACGCGTAGAAATGTGATAATGTCCAAAATTACTATCTAAATAAATGTACAAACAGTTAGATAATTGTAATGATCATATTATTTGCGCATTTTGGAACATGTTCTGTTGGCCATGTGGATTGATTTTGAATTCTGAGTGGATAAAACCAATGATCAGGTATGTGTACATTTACCATGTAGTGGCGGTGTAAGAATATCAACAAGGGGCGACAGAGGGGAAAAAACCTGGAGATGGGCAGCAGCGCCTTCTTAATACCGACTAAAATTAAAATTAATCTGCAGCTGCCAACCCACTTGCCAAGCGTGGCAACTATGGTAAATATCCCCCCTACGCTGCAATCTATGGGGAGGTCTATATATTTAGCGGTGGATTTAATAGGCTGTAAAGGATGCATCTCCATACAAATCTTTGGATACTTATATATTTAAGCCTCTCATAATAATCAACATTGATGTGAATTGTAAAATTGAATCTGTATGAGTATTTTGTGATTTATATGGTTTTTTATAGCATTGGGTGACAAACGAGCACACAGTCCACCTGATGATAAGTGGATGCTGTGGCCCATAGACGTCCAAATTTATCTTCAATTAAGAGTCAAAATGCAGATCAAGGTGCAGACCGCTGAGGACTAAGATGTAATGCCTCTATTCCAGTAAAAAGGTTCTCCGGTTCTCTACACTCACCATACGAAACGCAGTAGCATTTTGCCGTTATTTTACGCTGGTATTCTATGAGAACGTGGCCCTGCCCCGACCCATTCGTGCTTAACCATAATAAAACTGTAGCGTAGCTCTACCACGTATAAATATATTATCATAATAGTACTAGTTTATTACATTTTATATAAATGAGGACTGCCATAGGCAAACCACATAATTGAGTCCTCGCCGGCGGGGTACAGGGGCGCGGGGGTAGGACGAGAACGGGGACCGGGAGAGGTACGAGCGGCTTATTTATACATTTTACATACTTATATAAATGACTGCCTCGTTGGTCTAGTGGTTGTAGTAGTGCGACTGCTGATCATGAGGTCCTGGGGTCCTGGGTTCGAATCCCGGGTCGGGTAAAAAAATTAATTATTGAGTTTTTCCGTCAAGAAATTCTCAGTCGTTGCCCGGAGTCAGCAAGTTGGCGTTGTCTCACCCCCGTGCCTCGGAAAGCACGTTAAGCCGTTGGTCCTGAGATCTCCCCCAGTCGTGTCGGTTTACCATCCCATCGGATTATGAGAGTGAGGGAATGGAGAGTGCACCTGTGCTTGCGTATGCATTTGGGCACTATAACCATGTCCTGCCCCGATGGCTAGCCTCCGTTGAGGCGGGCCGCCGTGGTCGAAATTCGGTCTGGAGGACATTATTATATTAATGAGCTACCTATAGTTACAGGAGGCTACCTAATTGGTTAGCGATTGTAGCAGATAAACATAATTTATGTATGGCGGTCGACACTTACCATCAGGTGAGCCGCATGCTCATTGGCGTTCTTCTAAAAAAAAACTAACTTCAAGCATCGTAATTATTATTACACCCTTTAAAATATGCTATTTTTGGCTGTAATTCTCTTAGATCTCAAATTAAACCTTTATTAAATATACATTTTTCTATTGTAGCTATTCTATTCAGGGGTTATGGAATGGATTGACTTCGATCGTCTTGATAAAGAACGGATTCAGATTTTTAACGTGGTAGAGCCACGCTTCAGTTATATTTGTTGTAGCGCGAATGGGTCGGCGCGATCGGTAGGACCACACTCTTACAGAATATAAGCGTAAAATAGCTGTTTCGTATGGTGAGTGTAAAGAACCGAAAAGCCTTTTTATTGGTAACAAGGCATTTCATCTTAGTCCTCAGGGGTGACAGCGCATCTGCATTATGATTTATAACCATGGGTAAATGTAGGTGTATATTGACCACAGCATTTACGTACCATCAAGTGAACTGTGTGCTCGTTTGTCACCTGCTGTAAAAAAGAGACAAGACGTCTGGAAACTATGTCGAAACACCCTGTTGCTGGATCGGTTATTTAAAGTCTGGTTATTGTGAAATACGGTCGTCAAAAAGTGCAAAATGTAAACGGAATTTTGTCTTAGATTAATTACAGTAACGTCAATGGCTTACAAAGAATACAAAGAAATTGCACATTCATTTTCCTTTGTCTCTTTCTCTACCTTTATAAAGACAAAGAATTGCTCTTACATCTCTTATAGTTCCCTAATGAAAAAACAGTACGCACTTTCATTGTCAGTTTTTACCTCCGAGAAATATCCGTCACTCTTTTATTTGTCTCAGACGAAGCTAAAAGCTAGCTTTATTCTGAAACAAAATGTCAAAAGGATCCCATAACGAACAATAAAGTTGTTGACACAAATGAAGGGTTCCTCCGCTTGCAGTGTCGTGCTTACTTAGCTTTATTAATTTCTTCTTGCTGTTATAGTTTTTAATTTATGTCGTTTATTTTATTATTAGCGTAATATTCTCTCTTGTATGTTTGATTTATTATTTATAGTTAATATACTGTGTTGAAGTGATGTAATAATATCCACTACCCCATATCATCCCGTGGGTGGTGTAGGATACGACAGAGGGAAACAAATCAGGGGATTGACATTTGACAGCAGTCTACAATCGATCTGCAGTTGCCAACCCGCTTGCCAAGCGTGCAAACTATGGCAGATATTCCTCCTATGAGGCAATTTATGGGCGAGCCCTATGATCAGCTGTGGATTTTAACAGACTGTAACGGTAATGGTAACGGTTATAAATAATACTGTCTGTTTCCCGCGACTTCGGCCGCGTGTTATTTAGGGTTTTATATTTGTGCGCGGAATCCAAATTGTTTCTCTAAAATAAAAGTAGCCTAAGATTTATTTATTTATTTATTTAAATACACCATCGACAATATCAGTAAATATTGTTACAATCAAAATACTACATTTTTAGATAAAGGATATGTCTTTACAGGCGTATACATCAATATAAGAGAAATAAACTCTAAAACAAAAAGCAATTAAACTAACCAATCAAAGTAAAAGCACCACATCCAGTAATAATTACAATAAATAATAATTTTGAATCATTAATCTGGATTAATAAAGATACTCCTTATAACATCAGCTATCTGCCAGTGAATGCCCGTCAAAATCAGTCTAGCCATTTCGGGCATTAACCAGATCAATCTGACACATAAAGCGTACAATTAGTGAACTTAATGCATTTAGGCAACTCTACTACGAGCTAAGCAGAGAAACTTAAGCATGTGCTATAAAAACATGAGAATATATACTGCATGATTTTTTTACCGTCTAAAAAATGGGGCGTAACAGTTAAACGGAACAGAAGACTAGGCACTGATTTTTCTTTTACATAAAGATATTATGAAATGTATCTATCAATACATACTACTAGTTACGTTTTAAAATATTGATACACCCACGTAAAATTCTCATTACTCAATGGGTTAACTTGTAGAGAATCCTTATAGCATCAAGACAACCTTTTATATTATTTCTTAATAGGGAAGGAAATAACGGAAAAACTATTTTTAAGATTTTACTATCAAACATCTGGTTGGGTGAGATTTTCTGTTTTGAAACTAAATAAACGAATATAGCATTTGTTAGTAATTTAATTTCAGCGCCATCTATCAGCTCTTATCAAACAATTGTGTGAATATGACCTTAATCGGTCAATTGATTCAAAAGTTACAAAAACATTGAAAATTGATCGGACGATTATACTCTTATATTGCACTAGTGATCCGCCCCTTCTTCGCGCGGGTGATTTCTGGGTCTCACCACCTACTGGGCTCAATTGTAAATATAAACCATTGTTAAATCAACTTAATCACACAAAATTTCATCAAAATCTGTACAACACCACACGGTCGGAAGAATTATACGATAAAGGATAACTCTAAAACCTACTTGACGCCACATACAACATTATTTTTATTTTGCAACAATCGACCCAATTTGCAGAGAAGTTTCAGAATAAGTAATATAGGCAAATATGGTTAAGAAAAATTTATTAAAAAACTCAAACATCTTGTCCTTTTTAGCTTTTAAATTTAAAATGCGTGGTATTGCATTATTTTAACTGATTTTAGTGCGCAAGCACACATTCGTAAGGGTCGATCCGTGGGCAAAAAAGTTGTTGCCTATAAATCATATTCAATTTGGAATAATTTCAAATAAAAGTAGAAGCCTTATTTACTCGTAGATATTTTCAAAAACTGCAAAGACGGTATATCATTATTTAGATATTGGAATTTAAGTTTAAAGTTTGGCTACTCTTTGAAAAATAACCCTATACAAATAGTAGTAGAAGTAATCGTATATACGTATTATGTAGGGTGGGGCCCTTTGGGTTTTAACTTTTTTTTTCATTTGACGCTTGTTTCGTGAGCATTAATATGGTCATCCGTTTAATATGGTCATACGGTTAATATGGTCATCCGGTTAATATGGTCATCCTGTTAATATGGTCATCCGAATAATAGGATCACTTTCTTATAACTCAAAAACTACAGCCTTGTTTGTACAGATGACTCTGTGATACGATAGCTCTTCATCGGCCAATAAAATACTAATCTGTCAACAAACGGGCGATGCTTTATAAGACGCTATTTCGACAGTTCAAATTATAGTAAATATTTTTGTCGATGTTAGTATGGGGAGTGTAGTTATTATTTTTAAGTAGATTTTCCGAAATGTTTCTAATTGTTGCCAAAGCTTGTTTGTTATTTTTTTCTTAATATATTAGCTATGGTATACAACTGTTTTTCCTCTGTTCTTCTCCTAGTTTCGATTTTATAGGGCGGCTAAGTTTAAGGTGAGCGTATTACCCTTGTACCTTACTACCTACTAATCCGGCCCATCACAAGTTCACAGCAGAACATAATCCTCCACTACAGATTTCCACAAAGTATGGCACTGACCCACCCGCATCCATTGACTGTCGGTGTTTCATCAGGTCGTAACTCCATTTAGTGGGGTGTCGCCCAACGCTGTGCCTGCTAGTACGAGCCTGCTACTCGAGATTCTATATTCAATTCTCATACGTTCAACACTCATTTATTGATTTTCGTATCTCGATATCATAGATACTTTGTGTTATTACTCTGATTACCAGTGCCATACGGCTTTTACAAGGAGTAACTTAGGCTATTTTTATTATTTTAAAAACAGAATTAAGGTTCCGCGCAAAAAAAATTAAGACATAATGAGTTCACGCGGACGAAGCCGCGGGAAACAGCTATAGAACAAATATGGACATTTACATTTAAAGGAAGGAATATATTTTAGCCTCCTTTTTTAAAGATTCGCAAACAAATAAAAATTTACTCGGGTCACTAACTAACTACATACATTTCATGAAAATTCTTTTTAATGGTTTTGCGTAAATCGTGAAAAATACACAAACAGACAGATATCAATTCTAAAAACCACTAATTCGGCTTTAGTATGCTTTCTATAGTCCTTCACTACTGGCCGTATGAGGACGCTCATGGTCGCTCAGCGAGCTATGGAGATGGCAATGCTCGGAGTTTCTCTGCGTGATAAACTTAGAAATAAGGATATCCGCAGTAGAACCACAGTGACCGACATAGCCCAACGGATTAGTAAGCTGAAGTTACAATGGACCGGCTATATAGCTCGAAGAACCGACAACGTTGAAAAAAGGTACTCGAGTGGCAGCCTCGTACCGGTAAGCGAAGTGTAGGGCGACCCCCCCACTAGATGGAGTGACTACCTGGTAAGACGTGCAGGAAGTCGATGGATGCAGGTGGCTCAGGACTGTGCTTTGTGGACTTGTGAAGGGCTATAATGATAATGATGATGATGCTTTATTTAGTCTCTGGACGTTCTTCCAGGAAATATTAGAATTACGGACACGACTTTTTTATAGCTTCGCTATGTAATTTATAGATAAATTATATACATCATTCACTCCCAAATATTAGAAATACGTTGGCATCTAACGATCCGTTTGACCGACCTATCCATAAGTTCAATGGACCAAATCACAGATAATTGCTCTCACGAAGACTGAGTTAAGAATGAAACGGGGCCAGGGAACGCTTATCTCGGGGCAAAGGTTAACGGGGCGATAGATGCTGCCTACTTTCTTATTTCCTTCTGCACTAGGTGAACGATCGAAGCTTCTTGTTATAAAAATTTGAAAATGTGATAACTACTCTCAGAAATAAAAAGCCAATGTCCAACGATGGGATTTGAAAACCTTTTTTATGTAATAAGGTTGACATGAGCTCACAGTTCACCTGATGGCAAATGCATGCTGTGGTCATAGACATCTAGAACTATCTTTGCTTAAATATCATAACGCAGATGCGTTCTCACCTCAGAGGACTAAGATGGAATGCCTCGTTTCCAGTAATAAAGGGTCTCCAGATCTCTATACCCACTATACAATACACAGCAGTATTAAGCTGTTATTTTACGCTGGTATTCTTTGAGAGCGTGGTTTTTCCTCGGTCGAGCCGACCCATTAGTGCTACAATCATAATATAGCTGCAGCGTGGCTCTACCACGTATAAATTAGATTAAGATGGAATGGCTCGTTTTTCAGTCAAAAAGGTCATGTAGTAAATACTTTACTTCAATGGTGAACTATATTTTTAATGTGTTCCATTTTTGTCGTGAAAAAAGGGTAATCTCCGTTTGGAAAAGTGTTCAGCCTGGGCAGCGGTCAACGCTCCGTGTGGTCGCTGGCTACGTAGCGCAGTGGACGATCGTTTGATTGCCACGCCGTAGGGCTGCTGGTTTGAATCCCGCGTGTAACAATTATTTGTATGGCCTACAAATAGTTGTTACGGATCTGGATGTTATGTCGTGCAATGTACGTAAACCGCTTCATAAATTAACCGACTTGGAATTACATAGATCTCACAACTTTTTACCTTAGAAGCACTGAGTTGCGAGACTTGGTTTTTTTACAAGATATGTTTTTGATGGCATTTATGTATTTTTATAACATTAGTGCTAAAAGCGAAGTATAATAGTGATTAAAGTATTTTAAAGATGGCGAAAAATGGCGGGAATTGAATCGCCGTATGTAGTAGTAGATGACAGTTACTGACAATAGTTATTTGACACATAGCCGGGATGGATTTCTTGACTGTTGAGCGACTATACGGGAGAAAATCCTACTGTATGATAAACTTACCTTTTCTTTAAAAGAAAAAGAAAAAGCCGACTTCAAATTATTAAAAAGACTAAAATAATTTATGGTGGTCTTCAAACTAGATACGACACACCATTTTATTTCATTATGCGGATGTAAGCTAACAGATTTTTAACAGTTTTAATCTCAATACTGTCTGAATAGTTACATTATAAATTTGCATCTTTATCTATCCTCTGTTTTTGAGTGATTTTTTTCCAAATTTATATTGGACCACCCGTATAGTGTAATCTATGAATTAAAAAAGAATCATCAAAATTCTCTGTTTTGAAATTATTTTCTTCTGTTAAGGATCTTTGCATAAACACTGACTCCGTTTTAAGCTGGCATGCCCAATTGAAAAATATTAGACAGAAAGTCATCCTTTACCGCCTGAAAAACTTTTTCTATCCGGAACCAAAGCATTAATTGTGCAATCCTTAATTCTTCCCTTGATTGATTATGGTGATGTGTGTTATTATTGACATGAATGCAGACCTTCTTGACAAATATGATCGACTTCTTAATAGCTGCATTCGGTTAATTTTCAATCTTCGTAAGTATGATCATGTATCTACTTATTGTTCCCAACTTAAGCGGCTACCCATTCGTCAGAAACGAAGTATGCGCGCACTCACCTATACTCCATTTGTGCTAAGTGTCCCTCTCATAAATCTGGCTTCCTGCATTCTTTCTTCACTGTACAGTCTGTTCTCTTCTGAAACGCACTCCCTCTTGGAATTAGATTCGCGAACATTATTTAAACAAACTGGCTCTATTACTAACTCTTTAGTAGTATTTATTTATGTTTTTATTGTATTATATTATGTATATAATTTATTATTTTTATGTACACGTACATAAATTTTGAGTATAAATAATTTTTGATATGTAAGTTTATGTATGATTTTATGTATTATTTTGTTTTTATATTTATGTACTATAATTTAACTTCTTGTCGTACAGCGTTTCACACACCTACATATATTTATCTCTCCAAAGGTTGACTGGCAGAGAATGCCTCAGAAATTAAGTCCGCCTATACATATTGTATGAAGTTTTAATAAATAAATAAATAAAACTCCTCGTTATGAACAAAAAGGGTCTCCAGTTTTCATCAATAGCAATACGAAAAACAGCAGGATTATTGTCTTATATTGTAAGTATATATTGCTTTTGTTTCCTTATTGATATTTAATTCATGTAACTTAATGTAAAAACGAAGGTATGAGTCCGCCCCAGAAGAGTATTCGGGGAATTATCGAATGAATTACTCGTACCGACAATTTTTAGCTGTATTATGTATAGACAAAAAGAAACTTTTTGCCCATTCCTGTGCAAAGTTAAGAGGCTGTATGCGCAACGCTTTAAAAGACACCTTTTGATAGAGGATAAAGTCGAATTTAAAGAACTAATAAGAATAAAATAAAGTGGTGCTAAAACATAGACTAGCATTATTTTATTTAATACTAGCGCTCCGCCCCGGATTCGAACGGGTGATTTCTGGATTTCGACAACAGCGCCACAGTTATTTTAAATCATTTAAGTTTTATCACTGGTTCGGAAAAAAACTCTGTCCTGGGAAGAACCAGCATAAAACCCAGTGGAACTTTTTCTCAAACATTATTTTACAATACTTATGATATTTTATTCAATTAGTTATGAAAACATATAGAAAAAGTATGGTAGCGATCACCTCATAGTAAATCACGAATTTTGAAGCTATTGTGTAAATAATTAAATTATTTTTAGTTCATTGGAGTCAGCTTTGATTTTTTACTAAAAGTTTAATTGTTAAACGTTTTAAGTCGACTAAGAAAATACTTGAATTATATCCTGCGCAGATGGCTATGGTTGTGGCTGGCCGCCGTATCCGAAATTCGGTCTGGAGGTCTACTATTACTATAATATGCTGGCCTAAGCATAGCCTTATGGGGCTTGCTTTGAAATAAATATAATATTATATTATTTTATTTAAAGATCATGTCATAAATATAATATGATTATGCAGCGTAAAGCCGACGGTAGCGCTGCCTGGCGTTTGAGTCAGAGACTAATAAATTCACAGCTAACGGAACAGCCTATTGTTGTGGAAAGCTTTTAGCCATTAGCAAGTAATAGGCGTTAGCGGGTACTTTAGACAAAATACATGATGACAACAGTATGTTGCTATACCTAACAATAATCTTATATATTACAGAATCGATGCCTACGTTATAGACAAAGATTCTTGCTCTTAATGTTTGTTTATAGGTTAGAAAGAAAAACGAGGGCACAGTCAACCTGATAGTAAGTGGTTGCTGTGGCCCATAGACACCTACATGTATCCTCGATTACGAATCAAAATGCGTTGTCACCCTTGAGGACTAAGATGGAATGCCTCGTTTCCAGTAAAAAGGGTCTCCGGTTCTCTACACTCACAATACGAAACACAGTAAGCTACTATTTTACGCTGGTATTCTGTAAGAGCATGGTCCTTCCCCGGTCTAGCCGACCCATTCGTGCTACAATCATACTACTAATATAACTTCAGCATGGTTTCACCATGTATTAAACATTAAATGTGGATATCTATGGGCCGCAGCAACCACTTACCATCCGGTGGACTGTGTGCTCGCTTGTTAACTTTCTTTAAAACTAAAAGTAAAAAATCACTTTCAATAAAAATTACACGTACCTAATCTATAATGAATAACAAATTCTTACATTCTATTCTATTCTACAAAAATCGCTACCGCTTACTCTTGCGTTCTACACAACAAAAATTCTTTTTCGGTAGATAACGCAATATCCGGCCTGAACAGTATTCGGGCGGCTTCTTTAGTTCGCTTCAAATATTTTTAGGAAATGTGTCCTTACAAAAACGTCTTTAAGCCTCCCACAATAGGTGATACGAATTTATTAACTGATTCAATAACACCAGGCTTATCAAATTTTCATGATTTGAACGGGAGGGTTTTTCGGCCTGTTGTTATAAAATGGGATTAAGCTGTTAAGTCTAGCGTTTTTTTTTAACTGAAAACTTCTTTGGCTTCGCCTAGGTAGAAATCTAGTAGTAATTTTTTATTATTATAATAAAAAAATTCTCCAAACTTTTCTGATAAAATATAAGTTAAACCACTCCTGTAATATTACTATACAATCGGTTCTATCTTTCCGAAAATTAGCCCGGAGAGAGACTGACAGACCAACAAAAAATTTTAAAATGGTTATTCATGCCTTAAAGTTAAAAGTTAAAGTTACAGCCTATACACATCCCATAGCTGGGTACATGCCTTCTTTCATGTCTAAGAGGATTTTAGGGCAAGGAAGTATCCGCCGCGCTGCCCTAATTGGCGAACTTCACATGTCTGAAAAATATTTTTTTCTCATTTCTCAGACATTCAGGTTTCCTTACGATGTTTTCTTTCACCGCCGAGCACGTGGTAAATCAATACTTAAAATTGCAATTAAAATTTTCATTGGTGCCGGCGGAGATCAAGCCCGGGATGCTCGGGTGAAATTTACAACGAAATAAGCCAGTTTTTTCGATATTACAGACAGACGTTTGTAATTCTATTTATATGTAAAGATAAACTATAGTTCTATAGGTTCAGTTGTGTTTTAACAAAATTGAGTATTAGTTTGGGTTGGACCATCTGTGGTGGCAACGTAGAAGTATATCTCTCCGATACGCCCTATGTGTAGCGAGAGGCGAAGGCTCCAGACCGAATTCCTGTCTTGGTTTCCAGTCTCAACGGAGATTAGCCAACTAAAACAATGCAGGACTGGATTATAGTGCCCAAGTGTATGCGCAAGCACAGGTGCACTTTCCTTTCCCTCATGAGGCGGCTATGGGAAATATCAGATAAATCTTTAAAGTCATTCCACAATCTGTTTGCGTCCCACTGTAGGGCTGAAGCTTCTCCTTACTTCTGAGTAAGTAATGGAATAAAGTCCAACGCACAGCCCTAGGACTATTGGTGGACTTCACACTTATAGAATAAGAGTTGCAGATAGCACATAATCACCCGATGAGTGCGATGTGTGCTGTAATTAAGAATCAAAATGCAGTTGTGTTCACCCCTGAGGACTAGATGGAATGCCTTGTTTCAAATAAAAACCGTCTCCGGTTGTCAGCACTCACCATATGAAATACAACAGCATTAAGCTAGGAAATTTTTAACTAGGAAAGTCACAACACCGTCGATATTATGACATGCGTTTGGACTATAAACGAGATCATCATCATCTGGTGAAGTGGACTCAGCTTCTTAGCGGTCAACCAACGCAGCCACAAACTGCATGTACATGTATATACATATCACCTTATCTTTTTCCGGTTGTGTCAGTTTACCATCCCATCGGATTATGAGAGTGAAGGAATAGAAAATGCACCTGTGCTTGCGCATACACTTTGGTACTATAATCCTGACCTGCGCCGATGGCTAATCTCCGTTGAGGTTGGCCGTCGTGATCAAAATTCGGTCTGGAGGACATTATTATTATTACCACTTCCCCCAAACATGGATCGGTATTAGAAGTGCAGGGGTTGGTATTTGTGGTAACGGGTATGGTGCACGCTATTGAGGGGGGCGGAGATGCTTGGGAGGGCGGGAGGTGCTCTTCAAATTAGGTTAAACCATTTTGTTCTATTACGCGAATCTTAGCTAGTTAATAAAAGAGTGGTAATAAATAACTTTGAAGTTTATAAAGTAATTATGGTACTAAACACGAGAAATATAAGAATTCAAATATCTTGAATAAAATAGGATTTTATTTGAACAGTGTTCTGAAGTCTGTTGTTTGGGTTTAATTTTTTAGGATTGAGTCTTCTTTAAATTTCTTGTATTAATGAGTTGCTATATATTATACGATTAATAGAAATTGAATGAGGCTAATTTTATGTATTTCATCGCAATTAATTTTACTTATTTTAATTCCCGACGTTTTGGGCTTTTTTGCGCTCATGGTATTGGGGTCTGCGGCGATGGACGTCACGATGTTATAGTTGATCTGGGCTACGTTCAGCTTTTGAATATTAGTTTTTAAAGTCTAGTATTCCTGTAAATATCAGAAAACTAACTATTAAAATAATGTACATAACTCTGTCACATAACTTTCACTTGAGTTAGATAGCGTTCACATATAATGATTTCTTAAATTTACGCGAACACTACACATTGAATAAAACTATTATTTAGCCTATTAAACTATTATTAATAAACTATTATTAATAATAGTTTAATAGGCTAAATATAAACTATTATTTAGCCGGACTAACTATGACATTGGGACGTCAAACATCTCAGTCCCCCCCGTGACCATGGGCGCTGTAAAGCACCCGAAACGTCGGGATAATATCATAAAAATAATATTAAAGTAATTAGCGATAACATCCGTCACATAATAGTTTCATTCAGGATAGCGTTCAGATATGTTATAGTTTTCTATACCAGACGCAGATTCGTAAACGTGGTAAAAATGGCCACCATTTTGAATTATAATTGTTGTTTGTTAATTGCTAAAACTTTTGTAAGCGATTTAAAATATACCGCTGCAGGACAGACCTGGCCGAGCGTGGAATCTACAATAAATTTTAATGATAAAGTAAGCCGTAAAAATATAGCATGCTATTCTTTTTACTATATTTTAAACTTTCTGTAATGTGTCACGATGTAAGCGTGCAACTTTTATTTAAAAAATTTACTTGTATTTTTAATTTTTCGAGTAATAATAAGGACCTAAAACCTTACCAATTTCACCACAAATTTTCACTTGAAATTTAAGTGCAATCAAGTCAATCACCAGGTTTACGGCACCCGCGCTCAGCTATTTGGGCCTATTCCTTAAAAGCTCTCCGCGACATTGCGCCATTTGCCATGAATTTATTAGGGAGGGACTATAACGCTAAGTGAGGTTGTCGTTTGCTTTAGTTTCTGTTTACGAAATTGCCGCAGATAGCATTAAGTGCTATCAAGAGTTTATTACGTCGACAACTTAAGTTATAAAATTAGATTTAAAGGCCTATTGTAATTACCGGAAATAATGGATTTATATATTTCGTAGATGGTAGGACTGCCTCGTTCGTTTAGTCGTAAACGCGATTATTGATGAGGTACCCGATTCGAATCCCAGGTCGGGCAAAAATCAGTTATTGGGTTTTACATATAAAGAATAACATTAAGAGGGGTAGGAGAGACTAAGATCTTGATGGTAGGGTATCCTATTTGGGTTTGTCAAGAAATTATCAGAGTATGTTAGGGCTGAATCTGAGTGACAGGGTGAGAAACTGTGTGATAAAAGAAGAGTGTGGTTTGCAAGATGATGCGGTGACCAGAATTAAGAAAGGAATGCTTCGGTGGTTTGAAAGAATGAATGCGGAAAGACTGACAAAGCAAATATATGTTGCAGAAGTGAATGGAATGGTCGGAAAGGGACGTCCTAGGCGAAAGTTTGTCGACCAAATTGGCTATATACTAAAAATGGGCCAAATTAAGAGTACCCTTAACCGACGAGCATGAATGCGTAGGTATACGGATGTGGAAGAGGCGAGAGAGGTATATGTCATGATCGTGCTAAATGGAAGTCTGTAGTCTCTGCCTACCGCTCTGGGTGACAGGCGTGAGTGTTTATGTATGTTATGTAAATTATCAGTACAGCTCTGCGTCAGGAAGTTAACGGTTTAGGACCCCGTGCCGCGGAAAGCACGTAAATTCATTGGTCCTAGTTGAGACTGACCGTCGTGACCCGTGATCGCAATTTACTCTGAAAAACGTTATTATTAAATGTTAGGGTTACTTTCTGATCAGAACTGCGTCTGCATATTTACCAGCCTTGCATATATTTCTGGCCGCCCCACACTATACACGCTACGCAATGTTTTTTTTATATTTTTAAAAACGTTACCCCCACACTAGGTTTTTTTTGGAGGCAGTTTACAAACATAAATTGCACAAGGACAAACATCCAGACATTGAACAATTGTTTATAGGCCATATAAATACCTGTACCGTGCGGGATTCGAACCCGCGGCCCCCAGCGCAGCCACTCATTGCTAAGCCACTGCGCCACGAAGCCGTCGTGATAGATATGTCATCCCATGGGTGCCGTGAGGGGTGACAGAGGTGAACTAATACAGGGACTGAGCAGCAGCATCTTCCTGATGGCAAGTTAACATTGATTGATATTTACACATAATTATAATTATTGGAAGTAAGGCGTAACAGAAAACACTACCCCGTATCATCCCAAAAGAATCGTAAGAAGTGACATTGGGAAATGAACCAGAAGGTATATAGCAGCATCTTCTTGATAAAATAAAATAAAAAAGCCTTTTATTTCCTGCAAATTTACATTTCTTATAATCTATGCATGTGTTAGTTTGGGTTTAAGTACTCTATGTTATTTATTTATTACTTAATATAGATTGATCTGTATCTAAAGTATATGTACCTATAGTACGCGAGGGTAATATGGTCACAAAAACTACAGCATTGTTTGCAAAGATGGCTTTGTGATACGATAGCAGCTCTTCATCGGTCAATTAAATAATAAAGTGTCAAAAGGGCGCTGCTTCATCGACGGCGTTTTGACAGTTAACATTATAGTAAATATTTTAGTCAAATTTAATATTGTGTTGTGTAGTTAGTTTTTTTTAAGTAGATTTTTCGAAGTTTTCCTAATTATTGCCAAAGCTTGTTTGCTATTTTTTTCTATATATACATATATTTGTAATAGTATGCGACTTTGTATTTTGTCTCTGTCCTTCCTCTAGTTTTGGTTTTATAAGGTGAAAAATCTTAAGGTGACCATATTACCCTCACATACCTTATATAATAATGTTTATATAAGTTTATTATCCTATACATTTAAACGAGCAATTCTTGTATATATATATATATATATATATATATATATATATATATATATATATATATATATATATATATATATATATAATCGGGATCTCGGAAACGGCTCCAACGATTGTCAGTAAAATTTAATGTCCAGGGAGTTTCGGGGGCAATAAATCGATCTAGCTACCATTTATTTTTATAAAATGTCCTTTTGTCCGTGTTTTCAGGCAATAAAAAAACTGCTACAATATAAGAAGGTAAATTTTGACAGGTTACCAACTGTCGTAATAGCTCAGATGGGATGTTGTTCGGGCGTGATATCGGAGTTCCGTGGTTCGCGTCCCGTCTTGGGTCCGAATTTTTTCCCTTTTTTTTTCAAGTTCTTTCTTTTGTGAGCAAATCTATTATTTCGAGCCCTTTTTTTAGTATTTTTTAAAAACACGAAAATTTTAATTAAACTAATTGCACTCATGATTTTTATTCAAATAACCAGTACAGTTTTTTCTATTATGTCGATAAGATCAAAAACTATTATTTATGTAATTTGTATATAAATGTAACTTAAAAAACCGAACAAAGCTCGGTCATCCGGGTACTGTAGTATACTCTTTCATAAATTTATATTTATCTATATATCTATAACTATTTTCTGATAATAATGTATTTATTTGTCTAATATTATTTTTATTTAATCTACCGGAATGGATAAAGGTCTCCTCCAGTGTTGCCCATTTGACTCTGTGTTGTACTAGTCTCCAGTTTGGTCCAACTATTGTTTTAATATCCTCTTCCCATCTTGTAATAGGTCGCCCTTTTGTTCTTTTGCCTATTGAGTCATTTCAGAATGTTTCTTTTTTGATCCATCTAAAATCAGTTAACCGCACAATATATATCCTGCCAACTTCCATTTCAATTTTTGTGCGTAGCTCAGAGCCTTTGTAGTTTTACTTATTTTTATTTTAGTATGTGATCTTCTTAATAACAACACGAAAATATTAAAAAGCGCTTGTCTACCTGCTAAACGTAAAAACTGTGGTAAATATTACCTTTATGCCCATCCCAGCTACCCATATGCTGACTTGTTTCCCTCTGTCACTGCTTACGACACCCGCGGGATGAAATGGGATAGTGTATATTCTTACACCGCCTCAACGCTGTAAACCTACATACGTACACGATACGTGGAACACGGTACCTACTAATACTTAGTAATTGGTAAGTAAATCAGTTTCGAGCTAACAAAAGCGACAATACGTTTGAGAGAGAGCGTTGCGTGCTTCGGTTAATACAAACCGTACCGTAGCGTTCTTAATTGATGCTGTGACGCTCCGAGCTGAACCAAATTAACGTTGAATTTGATGCCTCTGTTCCGCCGACGGATTTAAGTTAGTGGTGCCGAAGTACCTACTTCGCAGTTGTGGATGGAATTGTAAATCAAATTTCCTCAACTATTTCGTATGGAAATGACAATTAAAATAGGGAAGATTAGTTCCAAATTGTATCGGAAGTGAAACAGGCTGTTTATTTACAATTTTTTCTTTGTTATTTAAAAAAACTAATATCTTAAATAAAATCTCTACACTATAATTTTCTGCTACATCATGGAGGCAGCTTATATACATAAACGGTACAAGGACAAACATACAGACCAGGATTAGAATCCGTGGCCCCTGTGATGCTGCAATGCATTGCTAAGCCACTGCGTCACGGAGCCTTCATATTTATTAAATGTCAGATAAGCAGTATCGACCTAAATTATAAAAAGTAAATTCAACTTAATGAATTCTATACATGGATCTCTCTCACTCTTTTTACTAATGCAATAGAAAAAGACACGTAGTGAGATAAAAACAAAAGCTGTTATTTTAAAAAAATTGTCCCAATGGATTGCTGGTTCTTCCCGGAACAGAGGTTTTTTTTTGCGAGGCAGTGGTAAATTAAAAAAAAAGACTTTCAATAAATATTATTTTTAGTCTATATTGGATAAAAAAAAGTTTATATTTCTGTTTTAATGCATAGATTCAGTTTATACTAAATCTATGGATAAATGTGACTGATCCGAAATACCAATTTAACTTAATTATCTAGTTTTTAACATAACTGACACAACATGTCTTATCATTTATTGTGGACTAAGTATATACCAAGTGAAAACGAAACAGGATATGGTCAGCACCATCTTCCTATTTTTTTACTCTAGTGCTTTAGCTTCCCTCACCCTATCAAAAAAGCAATTCATAAATATTAAAGCTTTAAGTTTTATGCCGTATTAAAAATAGTGCAGTCATAAATCTAGAAAGGAACAAACTCAAATTGTTCCCAATGAAAGGAAATTTGTGTACCTTAATTGGCAGGTCCTTAACTTTATTAGGGTTGGTAGTTTGCCTATAACGATTTAATAGTGTCACTTTTAAAATGATCGCACTCTTATTAGCACTGCGCGTCGTGTACGGCGACGTGCATTATTTCCAGTTTTATTTTACTGTACCGTACCGTAGTACGTACCACGCTAAAAATGTGCCTTTATAAATCACTTTTACGATTTAAAATCTGTTTCATGTTTTATATTCTTATATATATATATATTTGACAGCATACAGGCAACTGAACAGACAGATCTCCAAATGCATGCGGCGAGACTTACGCAACTTTAATACTTCTCGTATTAAAGAAGCGATCGAGCGGAACCAGGGCTCCAAAGTCTTTGCCAGAGATCTGTCTGCCAGAAAGAGCCAACTGTCAAAGCTGAAGACTGAGTGTGGCAACATCGTTTCCGGGACACCTGAGATTTTGAGTGAGATTGAGAATTTCTATGGGCAGCTGTACACATCATCGTTGGAGCCACACGTAAGTGTGAGTAACGATCCAAGAGCAAGTCTTATCCGACACTATTCCGATGATATCCCGGACGTCAGTCTGAGCGAGATTAGAATGGCTCTCCACCACCTTAAAAACGGCAAGGCCCCGGGCGAGGATGGAATTACAGCGGAGCTTCTGAAAGCGGGTGGAAAACCGGTACTTGAAGTCCTTCGGAAGCTCTTCAATTCCGTCCTCCATGGTGGCACTACTCCGGAGGCGTGGAGCAGAAGCGCGGTGGTTTTGTTCTTTAAGAAAGGCGACAACGCTCTCTTGAAGAACTACAGACCGATTTCCCTTCTGAGCCGCGTCTACATGCTATTTTCGAGAGTCATTACGAATCGTCTCGCACGCAGACTTGACGACTTCCAGCCTCCCGAACAAGCCGGTTTCCGAAAAGGCTTCAGTACCATAGACCACATACATACCCTGCGGCAGATTGTACAGAAGACCGAAGAGTACAATCTGCCACTTTGCCTGGCATATGTGGACTATGAGAAAGCCTTTGATTCCGTCGAAATTTGGGCGGTGCTACAGTCCCTTCAGCGGTGCCAAGTTGACTGTCGGTACATCGAAGTGCTGAAGTGTTTGTACAGTAGGGCTACGATGGCTATCCGAGTACAGAACCAGAGTTCGAAACCTATCCAACTGCAGAGAGGTGTAAGACAGGGTGATGTTATATCCCCGAAACTCTTCACCGCTGCGTTGGAAGACGTTTTCAAGCTACTGGACTGGAAAGGATACGGTATTAACATCAATGGCGAGTACATCACTCACCTTCGATTTGCCGACGATATAGTCATTATGGCAGAATCGCTGGAGGACTTAAGCATTATGCTCAATGACCTCAATAGTGCCTCCCAACGGATAGGTCTTAAGATGAACATGGACAAAACAAAGATCATGTTTAATGTCCATGTCACACCTATGCCGGTAGTTGTTGGGAGCACTATGCTCGAAGTTGTTGACGAGTACGTTTACCTGGGACAAATAGTCCGACTAGGTAAGTCCAACTTCGACCGAGAGGTCAATCGACGGATTCAACTCGGCTGGGCAGCGTTCGGGAAATTACGACATATCTTTTCGTCAGGTATACCTCAATCTCTAAAAACTAGATTGTACAACCAGTGTGTGTTGCCAGTGATGACTTACGGATCTGAGACGTGGTCCTTCACTGCTGGCCGAATGAGGACGCTTAAGGTCGCTCAGCGAGCTATGGAGAGGGCTATGCTTGGAGTTTCTCTGCGTGATAGACTCAGAAATGAGGATATCCGCAGTAAAACCAGAGTGATCGACATAGCCCAACGGATTAGTAAGCTGAAGTGGCAATGGGCCGGCCATATAGCTCGAAGAACCGATAACCGATGGGGAAGAAAGGTTCTCGAGTGGCAGCCTCGTACCGGTAGGCGTAGTGTAGGGCGACCCCCCACTAGATGGAGTGACGACCTGGTAAGACATGCAGGAAGTCGATGGATGCAGGTGGCTCAGGACCGTGCTTTGTGGCATTACTTGGGGGAGGCCTATGTTCAGCAGTGGACTTGTGAAGGGCTGTAATGATGATGATGATGATATATATATATATATATATATATATATATATCTATATATATATATCTATATAGATAAATAAATAAATAATGTGAATGAGCCAAATTTTGATTCTTAATCGAGAAAATACGATGGTGTTTAAGGGCTAAACTTTCACTTTTCGTCAAGACTGTGTGCTTGTAATAGTCACCCATACTTATTTGAAAATATTTTTTATAGAGTATATATGGCATGCGAGTACACAGGGCACCTGATTATAAATGCCTGAATAGACATCTACATATATCGCCAATTAAGAATCAAAATGCAAATGCGTTGTCACCCCTGAGGACTAAGATAGAATACCTCGTTACCAGTAAAAAATTCTCCGATTCTCTACACTCACCATGTGTAAACACAGTAGTATTGCACTGCTGTTTCACGATGGTTTTCTATGAGAAAGTGGTTTAACCTAGGCTGAACCAACCACAGTCATATATGTAATGATGTGCGACTGTAAAACATTAATAGCTTAATTATTTGTTTTCTACAGAGAGTAGATAACAGATTCCTCTAATCACAGCTCATGCACAGTCAATAGAAACAAATCTCATTCATTACAGAGAAACGATGACTCAGCTTTACCAGACTTGGGAGAAATAGGGATGTCCCTGTTTTAATTTTATCGCAATGAATGAATGAATATATGAATTTAATTACTTTTAGTAGTGTGGCGGCGCTGTCGTCGCGCCGCAAGCGAAACACACCGACGCTTAAATCACGCTATTAACATTCCGAATCAAAAACAGCATATATAGAACATCTCCGAACTATCACATGGAGTGTTGGCCGCTCCCCGGGCAGAACACCTTGCCCGGCGGGAGATCTCCCCTTTTCCTTCCACGGCCACAGTGGTGACCATCCGACGTGATCTGAACACGCAACCAAACACCTTCGGAAACTACAACTTCAAGCCTTCGTCATTATCCTCAAGAACCCCTACCATTCACTACTGAGAATCGTCTTCTGCAGTCTTCAGTTCCTGCAAGCCAGTCCAACTTGTCTTCATCTCGACTCACCACAGATTTATAAGGCAGACTTCTGGCACTTGCTCCGGCACATCGTTCTCACCGGCATCACTTGCCAGTGCGTAGTACGGCATGCATTACACATCGGCATATCATTCGCACCGGTGTCACTTGCCCTTACGCACACAGCATGCATTCCCCACCGGCATTAAAAAAAAGGACACACCGGCAATCGGACCGCACTATCGATCCAGTCTGAGCAGGGGGTGATGTGGCTGTTGTCGCGCCGCAAACGAAACATACCGACGCTTAAATCACGCTATTAACATTCCGAATCATAAACAGCATATATAGAACATCTCCGAACTATCACATGGAGTGTTGGCCGCTCCCCGGGCAGAACACCTTGCCCGGCGGGAGATCTCCCCTTTTCCTTCCACGGCCACAGTAGTTAGTGAGCCGAGGCCTAGGTAAGAGCCTTGGTAACTCAGGTGCTACTAAGTGGTCGCTGTAAATTTCACAGTACGCAAGCATCCCGGATTCGATCCCCGTCTGCAGCCGTGCTCGGCGGTAAAGGAAAATATCGTGAAAAAAAGTTTTGAAGACATGTGAAGTTCATTTGATTGACATTTGCTTGCCCCAAAACCCTCTCAGAGATGAGAGGAGGCCTGTGCCCAGCTGTGGGTCGTATAAAGGCTGTAACTTTAACTGTAATAATTAATCACTATTGGTAAAAGTATACACTATTAGTGACTATTAGTAAAAATAAAAATAAAAGAAATTTTGGTAATTCTTATTTACCACAACTGCTTAAATTTTCGTCGTCAAATCTAAGTAAATTCGTAAGACTTATTGTTTATTAGTGTTTTGAACAGTAATCAATATTAAGATGCAAATTAAAAAAAACTTATAAATTAATCTTTGAACTCTCACTGGATTGTTTTCTTCTTTAAAAACCTGTAGAAGAAGTCATAGACTAGACGCAGTGGTTTGGCATAAAGTTGAGGTGCTGATAGGCTCGAATCCCGGAACAAGTATTTGTATGATCTACAAATAATTATTTCGGGGCTAAATATTGGTAGTTGGGTAATTTATGATTGTTATCTGCCTCCACGGTATAGAAGAAAAATTTTGTGTAAGATTAACTATTTTTTTGATTTTCAATGTTAATTAAATTAACTAGCTAAGATCCGCGTAGTAATATAAATGGGTCTTTTTTATAGAATAAGGGTGAAAAACGAGTATACAGACTACCTGATGGTATATGGATGCTGTGGCCCATAGACATCTACATTTATCCTCGATTAGGAATCAAAATGCAGATAGGTTGTCATCCCTGGGGACTGAGATAGAATGCCTCGTTTGCAGTAAAAAAAGGGTCTCCGGATCTCCACACTCACCATACCAAACACAGCGGTATTAAGCTTCTATTTTACGCTGGTATTTTGTAAGAGCGCCGTCCTTCCCCGGTTGAGCTAACGCATTCGTGCTACAAACATTATATAGCTGCAGCGTGACTCTGCCACGTATACTATATGTTTCATCTTGTTTAAAAGAGCACATCCCTCCATAAGTTGTACTATTTTGTCACAAATTATCCATATTATAACAGGAAATGTGTTTCGCCTCTAAACTAGACACCTTCGAGAAATAGACCGCGGTGACTGACCGCTAACAGAGTAGATTTTACCTGGATAAATTTTTAACATCTTTAATATAATGAACCATTTTAGTCTGATTCTATTAATTATTTTTTATATATAAAACCGATAACCGATGGGGAAGAAAGATTCTCGAGTGGCAGCCTCGTACCGGTAGGCGTAGTGTAGGGCGACCCCCCACTAGATGGAGTGACGACCTGGTAAGATATGCAGGAAGTCGATGGATGCAGGTGGCTCAGGACCGTGCTTTGTGGCATTACTTGGGAGGAGGCCTATGTTCAGCCGTGGACTTGTGAAGGGCTGTAATGTGATGATGATATAAAAATTCTCAGCTGGAAATGATGTCCGAAAACCTCTTTAGAAGTAACTTTAATTTGGTACATCGATATTGTATTAAACATCCTTAATCCAACCTTTTCGACGACGCATCGTTCCAATTCAAATCGTCAGTCGCCGCCAATCGCTACCTAGAATCGTTTGTATGTAACATCGCCTTAATAAGATCCCCATTCGACTTACGTGTTCCTAACGAATCTCAAATGAAAGATATTGCAAAAAGCAATCTAAATAAATTAGGAAAATATTTGAATATTTTATTTAATTATTTGATTTATTTTGTCCGTGTCATGGCGGCGTAAGACTTACTAAAAATATTTACTAGGTACTTAGGCTTCTTTCCCGGCTAGGGTATTTATCCGGGTAGGTACAAAACCTTTACCGATTTCTGCCGTCAAATGGTATTACTTGCACTGTTTTTTCTGTTCTCTAGGTATACAAAGCCAGTATGATAATTATTAATTAATTACACACGGTTAAGTATTCCATCTTAGTCCTCAGAGGCGACGCATATGAAGTCTCTTGAATGAAGTTGGCTTGGTTTGGAAGTATCCACGGACTACAACAGTCACTTAAAGGTCGACTATAAGTTCGTTTATTATTTAAGTTTTATTAAAAAAATCCATTTACTCCCTCTCTTTCTCTCTTTCTCTCGTCATCTGAAAGTCTTGTGGGTTTAATAAGAAGAGGCTAAGGGAAAGCTCTCATAACTTCCAATAGATGGTGGTATTACCATTCAGCACAATGTCTACGTCAGACTTAGCAAACCGGCGACAGGCAGCAGTTGGAATCCCCCATGGAACAATTGTTTGTATGGTCCTCCAAACGGTTGTTCCGGGTTTTTACGTGTGTAATCTATTGTATTAAAAACTTTTTTATTCTTATTTATTTTTATAATATCTATTGTATTAAAACTTCTTTACATTTTTGAAAGCATCTACTTACATCCGGTAGACCTTTCTTGTTCCTCAAACTTTAAAATATAAATGAAAGAAAAAACATTATTGGTTAATTTCTCCCAGAATCCCGCGCGGAACAAGTGTTTGTTACGCCTAAAAAATAATTGTCGCGGGTTTGGATGACTGTTTTAATGCAATCCATATATCTATACTAATGTAAACGCTCTTTTATTTTGGTAAGCATCCACTTACCATCCGGTGGATTATGTGCTCGTTTCTTAAACTTACTTCTACAAAAATGTCCGGTTCAAATATTCACACGGGGCACTTACGCTTGACTAAGGCTTAAGGTATATTTAAACGCTGAACTAATACCTCAATAAAAAGACCCTTAATGATAATGAATTTTAACTTTGTTATATATACTACTAACTATTTTGTTGTCGTTAAAATTCACTTAAAGCATTATCCTACGAGCTTACGTTATCCTACGTTTTATGCTCTATTTTTTATTGAAGTAAGACCAATGGATAGTGAATGCTATGTTACGCAAATACCTAAATCTGTTCTCGATTAAGAATTGCTGCCTCTCTGTTACTTGGCAAAATATTAATCCGTTTTTAGTTACACGATCCATTATGATAACAGGCTGCTATAAATATACTGTACATTATTTCATGATACAAAACCTATATCTATAACACGGTTTTAATATTCTCCTAATTTATATGTAAATACGGGCACGCTTACCAGCACGAGATGAGTTCGCGCATTATAAACCAATATTATCAAAACTTAATGAAGACATTCACCACAAGCTGCAAAGTTTATGCCTTATAAAACATGTTTTATGTTTATTAAAGTGTTGATATAAGATGTTTGCGTTTGAATTCTATGCACACGGTAATTTTATGATATTTTTTTTGTTTATCCACAAGAGATTACACCATGGTGGCCGTATATTGACTAATGTTTCACATTTTTAATAAAGTTTTGTTACAAATTCAAGCTTTGTCTCCAAAGAGGGGTAATTACGAACACCACTGCGATTTGAAACAGTGGTGTTGGTTTGGCCGTACGGTCGTTATAGCAATATAGTTATATATTTAAAAGTTTCACACTATTTACAAATTGTCTTAAAATACAAAGTAAATGTTTTGCACACTCATCATTTGTGAGTATGTATTCTAGTTCAGCTAATAAATACAAATTAATATCAAAACAAGGATGCTCAAGTAGAAATATATATTGTATGTAAATATATATGCGTTAGTTACTTACACTATGTAGTGATAATATAAATCAAGATGAAAAATTAAACATTATCTCATTAATAAAGAAAACGTTGCCAACAGAAAAAATTTGAAACAAAAGAAAACGTTTTTCAATTTGTGACATTTCGTCTGCGTATTAGTAAAAATAAAATATTAAAATTACTAATTATTTTATGGGGATCCGTTTCTACACAGGTAAACAGTGACCGGTTAGAGCTGCTAATTCTACACCCTAACGGTCCGCGAAGCATGTATTTGGGGGTGCGTGCTCTCAGCGGATGGCCTTGGGTTAATTCCCAACCACCGTTCAATGCCCGGCCGCAATGGCCCGTCTCACGTGAAGTCTTACGACTCAGAAATGAGGATATCCGCAGTAAAACCAGATTGACCGACATAGCCCAACGGATTAGTAAGCTGAAGTGGCAATGGGCCGGCCATATAGCTCGAAGAACCGATAACCGATGGGGAAGAAAGGTTCTCGAGTGGCAGCCTCGTACCGGTAGGCGTAGTGTAGGGCGACCCCCCACTAGATGGAGTGACGACCTGGTAAGATATGCAGGAAGTCGATGGATGCAGGTGGCTCAGGACCGTGCTTTGTGGCATTACTTGGGGGAGGCCTATGTTCAGCAGTGGACTTGTGAAGGGCTGTGATGATGAATTATTTTATGATAATTGAACGTTAAGTTTTCATATGTGGTAGAGCCACGCTGCAGCCACATTATGGTTGTAGCACGAATGGTACGTTCCGCCGGGGAAGGACCACGCACTCAGAAAATACCGACGTGAAATAGCAGCATAATGCAGCTGCTGTATGATGAGTGTAGAGAACTGATTGATGTTAAGAGGATGTTGTGGTCCATAGACATTTACGTTATCATCTATTAAGAATTAAAATGCTGATGCGTTGTCACCCGTAAGCATTAAGTTGGAACGCATCGATTCTAGTAAAAAGGGTCACTGGTTCTCTACCATCACTATATGAAACGAGGCATTCCATCTTAAGCCTTAGATTTGACAACGCATCTGCCTTTTATTCTTAATTGAAGATAGATGTAGGTGTCCATGGGCCACAGCATTCATTTACTTACTGGTGGACTGTATGAATGTAAGTGTGTGTTAACTTTATTGACAAACTTTGACCATTTTCTGGGATGTTGTTGTAAAAGCGTATGATACATTAATGAATTAATAATTATGTGTAGTCTATTAACTGAAGAAAATATGATAAAAATGAGATAATAAGTATAAGTTTTATGTCAAGTGAAGTAGCTAAGATAAAATATGGGAAATCTTTATTTTATTTCACAAATATATCAATTTTCAAACCGGTGACCTCTATATTTCCCTATTGATCTGCCTAACGGTCAATGAATTCCGCAGTAAAAAACGCAGATTTTTTATAGAAAAGGGGCAAAATAGCATGCGGTCCACGGTAAGTGGTTACCGCCGTCCATGACCAATTACAGCACCAGGGAATTACCAACTTTTTAAAAAGGAGTAAGCTCTTTTCTTGAAGGTCCCTAAGCCGCATCGGTCCAGAAAAATTACCGATGGTAAATGATTCCAAAGGGTTGTCATACGAGGAGGTACAGATGATGTAGATGGTATCGTGGGTCTTGACGCGACGTACGTTCGTGAAATTTTGCGGCTGGAATTAATTCGAAAAATTCCTAAGAGTACTTCCCGTGGTAGATGCGATAGAAGATGCAAAGGCATGCAACATCTCTTCGTAGCGCCATTGGATCGAGCTGATCGGAGAGGACTTGGTCGTCGAAGACTCGAACCGATCTGCGCTGGATGCGCTCAAGTGGAAGGAGCTGGCACTGGGGCTACAGTATTACATGTGAGGCCGAACCTGTGCCTTGTAAAGTTGCAGGCGGTGTGCCGGCATGAAATATACCGCTCTGTTGAGCACACCAAACTTTTTAGAGGCACATTTGCCCTTCTCTTGACTCTTGTGACCACGAAACTGCACATCATTCGATATGTAGACGCCGAAGATTCAGATACCGGCTGAAGAAACAAGGCGGGTGTCTTGAAACTGAGGAGAAACTACAAAGGGGTTCTTTTTAGCAGTAAACGCGCAAACTTGTATCTTCTGGGGATTGAACTGGACTAAATTTAGTCGCCCCCAAACCGAGACTTTATTCAACAAAGAGTCGATACAAGATACTTAGACACAAGTTTGTTCCTATACTCGACGACGTTTTCTCGAGATATATTGGCACGGCCGGTGTATAGAGCATCGCCAGTGCTGTCACGCGCATCAGCTGTCTTCGTGTAGCCAAAGGATGGACAGGTCCGAACTTTTAAGATGCCGAGACGACGAGACATCTGTTATCCTTTCTGACGCTTACGATGCTTACAGAAACTCCAGCCCGAGGCACAAAGCTGTGTTCCAATTTGTACCCCACATAGGAGAGAGGAGAGGGCGCCTGCGTCTCGGTCAGAAAGAACAAGGCCAGTTTCGCCGTCTTCAGATGGTAGTGGGCGGCGTTTAGGTTCGTGTGAAGCCCCTAAATGTTGCAGAAATCCATGGATAGTATGGCAGGGGTCGCCTTGGTGTTGTTGCTCAACTTGCTCCGAGCAGTTTTTATCTTGAGCGGAATTTTGCCAGAATATGCGGGCCAGCCTGAGCACCTACACTCAGGAGTAGAGAAACTTCGTCGCGGATGTTCAGCGAGGAATTCTATATTACGCCTGGGGTAGTAACTCATTTTATTCCGCTACCATGTTGATGGCAGGGGGGTGGGTTTGTGCGTCTGGTCACCTGCACCTAGGGCCAGTGTTGGGTTCGAGCCGATTCATACGTGCAACAGCAAAAGCTGCCTTGAGGCTTTACCACTGTTATACATAGTATACATTAATACTATAAAAACTTGCTTAAACATATCTATAAAATATTTTATACAACTTTTTTTGTTATCTTAATAGCTATTCGGTGTATTTTTGCGTAAACAATTATGATAAATGATATAACAAAGAAATTATGAAACAAAATAATTTGAGATTTATTCACAAGGTGAAACGGTTGATTTTAGACAAAACTTTCGGGGAAAAGTAAACTCGTTACGTGAGTTGAGCAAGATTAACGTTCGCGTTCAAAGGTAAACTGAAAGATGAATTAGATGCTGTTTGTAAAGGAAAATAATTTAACATAAGACTGTTTTTACTGAATTTATTAACCTCTGTCCGTTGTCAATGTAACTAAATTTGATTATCGTCGGAAAGGACATTTTTTATTTCGTAGAGCCATGTTGAGGCTTTAATTAGTAGTTGCAGCAAAAATGGATCGGCTCGAACGGTCTCTCGTATGGTGAGTGTAGAGAACCGGAGACCCTTTTTACTGTAAACGAGCCATTCCATCTTAGTCCTCACAGGTGACAACGCATCTGCATTTTGATTCGTAATCGAGGATAGATATAGATGTCTATGGGCCACAGCAGCCACTTGTCATCAGGTGGATTGTGTGCTCGTTTGTCACTCTTATCTTATAAAATATTTTTGTATGGAATAAAATTATATTCTCATAAAATATACTACCATTTACCACGTGCTCGGCGGTGAAGGAAAACATCGTGAGGAAACCTGCATGTCTGAGGAATGAGAAAAAAAAATATTTCGAAGACATGTGAAGTTCGTCAACACGCATTTGGCAGCCGGCGGACCTTCCTTCCTAAACCCTCTCAGAAATGAGGGGAGGCCTGAGCCCAGCAGTGGGACGTATATGGCGTAACTTTACTTTACTTTACTAAAATATACTGGGTTTTTTATCAGATAGCTTAGGACTAGGGGAATCAAATAAGGTATTTCCATCATAGTTTTCAGAAGTGATAACTGATAACGCATCTGTAGCCCTTATTTAAATTTCACACATATTTGGCACACTTTCAATAATATGTAATACACAACTTTGAAATCCTTTAAGCTTCGCCTCTATCTTCATTACCGCTGTTTATTGCATACCACTCGCTGGCTTTATCGTCGAGTAATAAAACTGCAGTTAAACTTGCCTGTAGATCAACATTCTAAAGACGGTCTCGTAAACAAGATTCTCTACATGGTACAGGTCATACGAGTAGGATGTGAAGTTAGTTAACGCGAGATTATTATTTATAATAAGAATAAACTTAGAGCCTATTAAAAGTACACTGCAGAATCGCTTGCCAAGCGTGTCGAAATATGGCAAATGGGGGTATTCGATTTATTAGGCTTTTGACAGGCTGCAATGAGTAATGGTAATGACTTGACTACTATCCCACCTGATGGTAGGGCGCATACGTGGTAGAGCCATGCTGCAGTTACATTAGTAATATAGTTATAGCACGAATGGGTCGACTCGACCGGGGAAGGGCACCACGCTTTCACAGAATTCCAGCGTAAAATAGTAGCTTAATGCTGCTGTGTTTCGTATGTTGAGTGTAGAGAATCGGTTACCCTTTTTACTGTAAACGAGGCATTCCATCTTAGTCCTCACCGGTGACAACTCATGTGCATTTTGATTTGTAATCGAGCATAGATGTAGATGTCTATGGGCCACGGCAAATATCCTATAAAAAAGTACACTGACTTAGCTTAACATAAAACTTACATTCACACTCTAAGTATTTTAATTAAAAAAAATCTCAAGACTTTTTCATAGAAGAAAGGCAACAAACGAGATTACATTCCAATTGATCGTAAGTGGAAGCTGTGGGCCAAAGACACCTACATTTGTCCTTGATTAAGAATCAAAATATAGATGCGATTTCCCCCCTGAGTACTAAGATGGAATGTTTCGTTTCTATTAAAAAGGTTCTTCGGCTCTCGACACTCACAATACGAAACACAGCAGCTGTAAGCTGGTATTCTATGAGAGCGTGGTCTTTCCCAAGTCGAGACGACCCATTTCTGCTGCAACCATTATATAGCTGCAGCGTGGCTCCAATAGATGAGTCACACGGTCAGTTCACCTGATCAATCAATTTATTGCTATCCGGTTTATCACACATAGATGAAAAATATGAGGAAAAGAGTTCGCAGAAGTCGTTCGGCATTTGCGGTGTGAGATCCATAAGTCATGGATTCAAGTATATTTCCACTTGCTCTTTTTCTTTTGACAAATTTCCAGAAGGTTTTCATATTACAGTTCAGGTTGCTTTTCACATTCCGTTTCACAAACTATGATCTTTCTTAAAAAAGATAAAAAATATAAACCATTCCCATATTGAAGGTAACAAAGGAACGCATTTAAGTTTAAAAGTTTCAATCGAGAGTCCAGCAAGTAGAAAACTTTCGCGATGGTGCAATGTGAAATTCTTTGGAAGTTGAATCAAGTTTCTTTTATACTTTCCTCTTTTCAAGATACCTCGAAAACACCACGATTCAATTACAAGTACAGTTAAATTATATATGTCGCTTGAAGCAACAGTAGCTTAATGGCATGTTGTTGATATGACAAAACAAATGCGTCGAAAATGAAACCTCCGCGTTTTTGATTCTGAATAAAAATAATAAACCTCATTGCTATATATGCTATCGTTTAATCTTACAAGCGATCCGCCCAGTCTTGGCACGGGTGACTACTGGATCGCGACAACAGCGCCACCTACTGAGTGCAATTGTAAATATAAATTCTTTGGAAGTTGAATCAAGTTTCTTTTATACTTTCCTCTTTTCAAGATACCTCGAAAACACCACGATTCAATTACAAGTACAGTTAAATTATATATGTCGCTTGAAGCAACAGTAGCTTAATGGCAGGTTGTTGAAATGACAAAACAAATGCGTCGAAAATGAAACCTCCGCGTTTTTGATTCTGAATAAAAATAATAAACCTCATTGCTATATATGCTATCGTTTAATCTTACAAGCGATCCGCCCAGTCATGGCACGGGTGACTACTGGATTGTGACAACAGTGCCACCTATACACATACCTCTGAGTACAATTGTAAATATAAACAACAGAGGAATCCACGCAAGTACACGCAAAAAATCAAATCGGTCGTGACAGTTTCGAGTCTTTGAGAGACTAATGCACAGTAATTGAATTATATATATATATATATATATATATATATATATATATATATATATATATATATATATATATATATATATATATATATATATATATCCAATATGTATAATCCCATATAATGAATACATATTTTATAAGTATTCGTGCATCTCAAGCGGTATAGAAAAAATAGAATGTCAAAACTACGTGATAGAACCATGCTGCAGTTATATTAGTAGTATAGTCGTAGCATAAATGGGTGGGCTCGACCGGGGAAGGACCACGCTCTCACAGAATATCAGCGTGAATTAGTAGCTTAATGCTGCTGTGTTTCGTATGGTGAGTGTAGAGAACCGAAGACCCTTTTTGCTGGAAGCGAGGCATTCCACCTTAGTCCTCATGGGTGACAACGCCTCTGCATTTTGATTCGTAATCGAGGGTACAGGTAGGTGTCTATGGGCCACAGCAACCACTTACCATCAGGTGGACAGTATGCTCGTTTGTCACCTTATCCTATAATTTTTTTATTGTTGTAGCACAAATGAGTCGTCTCGACGTGAATTGTGATGATGAGTGAAGAGAACCGGAGACCCTTTTTACTGGAAACGATGCATTCCATCTCAATCCTCAGGAGTGTGGGACTATGGGCTACAGCATCCACTTATCATAAGGTGGACTGTGTGCTCGTTCCTCACTCTTATAATATAAAAAATACCTTCAATCTAATATTAATACCCCAAAAAATTTTCACACGTTCGTACCTCCCAACAGACATTCAATTCCAACCTACACCTGTAACAAATAAAGAAATTATATTTCATAAATTCGCACGAGCGGAGGTGAGGCGTATTCAAAGACGAGTCAGTAATGAGGGAATTGTAAAATGGAGCTTTCTGTGTGAAATTCGTATACCTACGCGTTGGTTTGACTAAGGTTTGTGTACGAGCCAGCCTCCCAACTCCATTATTGCTTAATGAAGTGTTACACGTTTACATCCATAACTTGCGTTGTGTTTGCGAGTTGTCGTTTAGATTTGTTTGAGTTGGTAGACTGTACACATCGTTGGTTTTAATTTAGGAAAGGGTGAGCCACGTCCTTGTTTTCCCAGTCTATTCCTACTTTAAATGTGATTCATGCGATGAATTATTTAGGATTTAATATATAATAAATTAGTATTTAAAACAAAAAAATCTTCTACAAACCACACTATATTTCAAACGAAATTGACTGATATAATCTACCCTAATTGTATTCGACATATTTACGGAGTAGATCTGCAGCGACTGTAGCACTAATGGGTTGGCTTGACCGGGGAAGGTCAACGCCCTCACATGTAGTAACAGCTGAATGTTGTTGTGTTTCGTATGGTGATCGTAGAGAACCGGAGACCCTTTTTACTGGAATCGAGGCATTCCATCTTAGTATTTAAGCGTGACGACGTATATGCTTTAAATTTTAATTGACAATATATGAAGATGTCTATAGACCACAAAATTAACTTACCATATGGTTGACTGTGTAATCGTTTGTCACCAGTATCTATTAAAAAAATATTTTCGTTGAGTAGAAATATAATTATCAAGCTGGGATACAGTAATGTTGATATTGTTGGTGCAGAACAAAATACACCATAGCGTTAGTGTTATTTATATAGTTATTTTATTCTATATGAACTTCTATGAAATGGGAGGAGGTTTGTGCCGGCCGTTAATTTATATTTTGTAGCCAACTTCAAAAAAGGATATTTTAATAGGACTCATTTTTTCATACGTTGTTACACCATATCTTTGTTAATTGTGAACCGACTTTGATATGTAGATATGTAAGTATTATTCTTTTATTGAAATAATGCTGCTATTTTACGCTGTTATTTCGTGATTTTTTTCCCACGGTCTTACCGACCTGCACACGGCTTCGACTATGTCTTGTATAGTAAGTATTTTATATAGAATAAGGGTTACAAATGATCATACAGTCCACATGATGATAAATGAATGCCGTGGCCCATCTATATCTATCATCGATTAATAATTAAACTTTAGACGCATTGTCACCCTTGAGTACTAAATTGGAGTGCTATGATTCTCGACACTCACCATACGAACACAGCAGCATTGAGCTACTATTTCACGCTGGTATTCTAGAAAGAGCGTGATCCTTTATGTGATATAGCTACAGCGTGGCTCTACCTCGTTAAAATAGTATGAGCAATCGTCCTAAGGCAAACCATTGGTTCTCCAAATTACAGCGAAGTTTTTATTTCAAGTTACGAAAAGATCAGTTTTTTACACAAACGGTTCGTTAACAGTTGGCTCAAAGGTAGTTAGCGATGTGAATTTAATTCAGATCTCAGTCCTTGTAAAACCTTTACCGTTACTGTTAATTAAAGTCCATCCCATAGAGTACACATATTTGCCATAGTTACTTGGCAATCGGGTTGGCAACTCTCCAGATTTGTTTCATTCAGTCGCCTCTTACGACACCCACGGGATGATATGGGGTAGTGGATATTCGTACACCCCCACTATACGGTACTCTGGTTTCACTTCAAAACGTATAAATCGTTCACCTTATAACTTTTACAATATCCTTATATAGTATAAAACAAAGTCGCTTCCTGCCGTCTGTACGCTTATATTTCTTTAAATTACGCAATGGATTTTGATGCGGTTTTTATCAATAAATTGATGAGAGTGATTTAAGAGGAAGGTTTATATGTTTATATATATATATATATATATATATATATATATATATATATATATATATATATATATATATATAATTCATAATTCTTTATTGCATGTCACAAAGTATAAAGTTGGAACAATATATTTACAGAGCATGACACCCTGTACGGTCGTAGCATATTAAAACAGAGTTTAAATTTTAATTAATATAGAATTCATTTTCATTTCATTCAAATTAAAGTATTTATAGTAGTGTTTATAGTACATAATATATAAATTATATTATAAAATGTCAGACTAAATAATACTTACATATTTGTTTTAAAAATTAAATTTCATTAAATATTGTCAACTGACCATTCGTCATTTATATTATGTAAATAAAGTTTAAAAATTTTGATGAAAAATACTAACAATGTCAAATATGTAAATAGAAATAAAGAAAATTGTCAAATAATTAAAATTGATTTATAATTTATCATTAAAATATTCATTCAAACTGTAATATGTTTTTACAATAAGCATTTTCTTGAGTACTATTTCAAATTTACGACACTGGAGGGCTTTTATTGTATTAGGTAAATATATAACAACCATGTTAAACCTTATAGCCATGTAGTAGGGACCATTTTTAAATAATGTGAGATGTGTGGCAAGAGCAACCAGATAATAACCTCGGCGTGTGCCGTATCTGTTCGTGTGTATGTAACTGACGTCAACCCAAACGACTGGACCAATTTGAAAATCGAAATTTTGTATGTGTGATTAAGTTAATTCGAGAATGGTTTATATTTCATTTGAAACCGGTAGTTGGCAACGTAGTCGAGATCCAGAAACCCCCCGTACAAAGCAGGGGCGAGTCACTAGTAGTTAATATTTGGAGGCCGCTAGTATTCGAATTTATTATTCAAGAGCGCCGCTGAAGTGGTCTGTATCTAAGGACCGGTTTACATTTTGAGAAGTGACAAGTGCGAGTGGCAAGTTCAACTGACAAATTACAAGTGCTTATTGCGAATTTTATTCACACTTATCACCTGTCACTGGCAGTTCACTCGCACTTGCCGCTTCTCGGAATTTAAACCGGGTCTAAATAAGTTTTTTATAATATTACTTACTGTATTACATAACAAAATTGGGGTTTCATTTCGTAATTGAAAACATATTGCGTTATGAATTATGATTTCTTATATTTACGCGAACACTACACATTTAAATAATACTAGTTTTTACATATTTTATCGCGTATATTAAGTTTTATATATACCAGACCTTTCAAGCACTTTACAGCACCCATAGTCACGGGGAAGGGGGGGTGAATAGAGATGTTTAATGTTCAGATGTCATACTTAGCCGTGGTTACCATAGATTAAATTATGCATTTTTCATAATTTCCCAGGCATGCAGGTTTCCTCGCGTTGTTTTATTTCCACCAAGCTCGTGGTAAATCAGAAGTTAAAACTGCAATTAACAAACTCATTGGTGCCGGTGAGGATATAAATCGGTCATAGGTGAATAATTTACACGTGGTTTGGACTATTCATTTTACCCCTTATATTTTGCCTGGTCATCCGCATACACAGCCGAAGCAATCGACAATAATTCTAAGACCATACTTTAGAGTTAGTTCCACGGTAAGTAGAAAGCTGTAATGATTTTGTATTCTTTAATTTCTTTGACATCGGTGACTTAAAAGAACTCTCTTCGGGATATAAAAAAATAATTTACAATTCTATCAGTCAAAAGCACGATCTTCTTAAGCTTATATGAATAACAAGTGGTTTCTGGAAATACAGGATGACACTCCTAAAAAGTTCCATAGTCATTGATCGTTTGTTTACGAAAATAAACTCATATTGTTATTCAAATCCCGTATTACAGCCTGCAAAGCGACTAGAAATGTTCCCGTGAAAAAAATATCGATATAACTAAATTTATTCAAAACATTACTTTTTTATAGAATAAGGATGGTAAGGGAGCAAATATTACCCGATGTTAAGTGGATGCTGTGACCACCATAGACATCTACATTTATAATCGATTAAGAATCGAAATGCAGACGTGTTATCACCCCTGAGGTCGTGAATTGTTTTCATGGAATGCTTATGGCTCCCTAAAAATTAGTCGCCGGTTTTACACACTCACTAGTTCAGTTCAGTTTAATGAATAAACAAGTATGCTTACGATATGGTACATACTGCTGAATTGAGGTGATATATTTTATTATATACATTATCATCATCATCGTCATCAAAGAACTTCATAAATCCTCTGCTGAACATTCACTTACTATCAGGAGGACTGTGTGATCGAGGGTCATCCTTATTCTTTAAAAAAATTGTTTATCTGTTCGCCGAAATCTCCTAAACTAACCGCCGTATTGACAAATGAGTTGTAGTTAGAAGTAATATTCTTCTGCCGGTTACATGCCAACTATCTATTACTTCCCTCCATCCATTACAGCCTATAAATTTGAGGTAATATATGGGAGAGACTAATGTTCATCACTGGGCTTTTAAAAGACTGCATTCAGTTAACGAATGAATAAATAACGAATATTATTTCGTTTGTTGAACTTTTGTCATACTCTAAAATTAAAATAAATGCATTTAGATATTAATTATACATAAATACATAAACACTCACGCCTATCACCCAGAGGGGTAGGCAGAGACTACAGACTTCCATTTGGCACGATCCTGACACACCTCTCTCGCCTCCTTCACATCCATATACCTACGCATACATGCTCGTCGGTTAAGGGTGCTCCTAATTTGGCCCGTTTTCAATAAATCGCCAATTTGGTCGATAAATTTTCTCCTAGGACGTCCCTTTCCGACTCTGCCATTCACTTCTGCAACATAAATTTTCTTTGTCATTCTTTCCTCATTCATTCTTTCCCGTGACCAAACCACCGACGCATATTATTTATATTATCGACCAATTGAAAACTAAATACCAAATACAATTATTCGCCATGAGATACACATCACGTGAGTAAACATCTGCATAAAGAGCCAACACCAGCCTGCAACACACAAAACGCGCGTTATGTTTTCTTCTTCGTCAGCCCACAAATTAAAATGCTTGGAGTTCCTTGAGGAATTGATATATGATAATGAATAAATATATGTTTATTCATTATAATAAACATATATGATGTGCAGGTGGCTGGAGGCCCAAATCCCCCCCCATCAACATGGTAGCGGAATTAAATGATGATATGACCCCAGGAGGGTACCAGCACCCCTGGAGAATCCCTCGCTGAGTCCACGATGTTTGTTTGTATTTCTCCACTTCTGAGCGTGGGTGCTCAGGCTGCCCCGCGTATTCTGGGGGAGGGGGGGCAAAATTCCGCTCAAGACTATAACTGCTCGGGCCAAACGGAGCAACAAGACCAAGGCGACCCCTGCCACGCTGTCCGTGAATTTCTGCAATATCAGGGGACTTCACTCTAACCTAAACGCCGTTCACTACCATCTCGAGATGGCGAGGCCGGCTCTGCTCTTTCTGACCGAGACGCAGGTATCGTCTCCGGCTGATGTCTCTCCTACCTGGGGTACAAACTGGAACACTCCTTTGTGCCTCGGGCTGGAGTTTGCGTTTACGTCAGAGAGGACATCTGTTCTCGACGCCTCGGCAGACTTGAAGGTTCGGACCTGTCCATCCTTTGGCTACGCGTAGACAGCGACGACCATCCGCGCGTCTACGGGTGCCTCTATAGGTCCCATAGCGGTAATGCCGAAACAGACCGACTCTTCGACCACGTCCAAATGGCTGCAGATTCGTTGCTACAGCAGATCCCCTCCGCAGAGATCGTGATCCTCGGCGACTTTAACGCCCATCACGCCGAATGGCTCGGTTCACGTTTAACCGATCATGCGGGGAGATCTGTTCATGATTTTGCCTTGGCATATGGTCTGACACAACTGGTTACTTCGCCTACGCGGATTCCAGATGTGGAGGATCATGCACCTTCCCTGTTGGACCTTCTGCTGACCTCTCACCCGGACGGATATCAGATTTCCGTTGACGCCCCTTTAGGCTCCTAGGACCATTGTCTTGTCCGGAGTGTGGTGCCACTCACGCTGAAACCGCGGTTGCATTCTGCAGGCTGCCGCCGTGTTTGGCACTATAGGTCAGCCGATTGGGATGGGATGCGGTCTTTCTTTGCATCCTACCCTTGGGGGCGGGTTTGCTTCTCGCCGGATGATCCCAACGTTGTTGCGGATTCTGTCGCTGATGTGGTACTTCAGGGTATGGAACTTTTTGTTCCTTCCTCTGTGGTGCCCATTGGAGGCAAATCTCAGCCATGGTTTGCTCGCTCCTGTAAAATAGCATCATGCTATAAGCAGGAGTGCTACCGAGCCTGGGCTGACGCATCAGCGTCCAGGGATGTAAACACCAGCGCTCTAAAAAAGAAGTATAATTCCGCCTCTAGGTCCTTCAAAAGAGTCATTGCCAAGGCAAAGTCAGAGCACATAGGCAGAATTGGCGAGAGACTAGTTCGTCTTCCTTCTGGAACCCGTGCATTCTGGTCTCTCGCCAAGGCTGTCCAAGGGGAATTTCTGTCAGCCATCTCTTCCATCTCTGCACAGGGAGGACGACTCACTGGCCCACACCGCAAAGGAGAAAGCCGATCTTCTAGGCTCTTTCTTTGCGTCTAACTCGACTCTCGATGACGGGGGGAGTACGCCGCCGACCATCCCGCGGTGTGAGTGCTCCATGCCGGAAGTGCAGTTCACTCAGCGCTCGGTTCGCAAAGCACTCCTCTCCCTGGATATCCATAAGTCGAGTGGGCCTGATGGAATCCCCCCAATTGTGCTGAGGACGTGTGCTCCAGAGTTGGCACCGGTTTTAACGCGTCTTTTCCGGTACTCCTACTCCCTAGGCGTAGTCCCAAAATCATGGAAGACGGCTTTCGTCCACCCGATCCCTAAAAAAGGCGACCGCTCAGACCCGTCCAACTACCGGCCTATCGCCATCACCTCCTTGTTCTCCAAAACAATGGAGTCCATTGTAAACTGCCAGCTCATGAGGTACCTTGAGGATCACCAGCTGATTAGTGACCGCCAATACGGTTTTCGCCGTGGTAGGTCAGCTGGTGATCTTCTGGTCTACCTAACTCACAGATGGGCGGAGGCAGTAGAGTCCAAGGGGGAGGCATTGGCCGTTAGTTTGGACATTGCGAAGGCCTTCGATCGGGTTTGGCACAAAGCGCTTCTTTCGAAGCTCCCTTCCTATGGGCTTCCCGAGAAATTGTGCGATTGGATCACCAGTTTTCTTGCAGATCGGAGCATCAAGGTCGTTGTAGACGGTGCAAGCTCCGATTTCAAGCTTATTAATGCTGGTGTGCCACAGGGCTGCGTGCTATCGCCAACGCTGTTTCTTCTGCATATCAATGATATGTTGCAAACCCGTAGCATTCATTGCTATGCAGATGACAGCACTGGTGATGCTCTTTACACCGGCCGAGCCAATATTTCTCGGGAAAACGTCTCTGAGTGCCGGGACAAACTTGTGTCTGAAGTCGAGTCTCTGCTGGACAGAGTCTCGGATTGGGGGCGACTAAATCTAGTCCAGTTTAACCCCCAGAAGACACAAGTTTGCGCGTTAACCGCTAAAAAGAACCCCTTTGTCGTATCCCCTCAGTTTCAAGGCACTCCCCTTGTTGCCTCAGCCAGTATCGGAATCCTCGGCGTCGACATATCGAGTGACGTGCAGTTTCGTGGTCACTTGGAAGGGAAGGCCAAATTGGCCTCTAAAAAAGCTTGGCGTGCTCAGCAGAGCGGGACAGTATTTCATGCCGGCACACCGCCTGCAACTTTACAAGGCGCAGGTTCGGCCGCTCATGGAATACTGTTCCCATCTCTGGGCTGGGGCTCCCCAGTACCAGCTCCTTCCACTTGACCGCATCCAGCGCAGAGCGGCTCGAATCGTTGACGACCGAGTGCTTTCCGATCGGCTCGATTCACTGGCGCTGCGAAGAGATGTTGCATCTCTTTGCGTATTTTATCGCATCTATCACGGGGAGTGCTCTGAGGAATTGTTCGGATTAATCCCAGCCGCCAAATTTCGTGAACGCACTACACGGCAAACGTCCCGATACCATCCACACCATCTGGATGCTTGGCGGTCCACCACTGTACGTTTCAAAAGGAGTTTTCTTCCGCGTACAACCTCTCTGTGGAATAATTTACCACCGGTGATTTTTCCGGACCGATACGACCTGGGGACCTTCAAGAAAAGAGCTTACTCCTTTCTAAAGGGCCGGCAACGCACCTGCAATTCCCCTGGTGTTGCGGTTGATCATGGGCGGCGGTAGTCACTTAACATCAGGTGAGCCACATGCTCGTTTGCCCCCTCTTCTATAAAAAAAAAAAAAAAAAAAAAAGCACCTGACTTAGGTGCTCTGATGGCGATGCTACAGGAGCAGCTGCAGCGCGGACGAGAGGAACAGGCCCGTCTGTTGAAAGAGCAGCAGGAGGAACAGGCTCGCCGACAGGAGGAACAGGCTCGCCGACAGGAGTAACAGGCTCGCCGACAGGAGGAACAGGCTCGCCGACAGGAGGAACAGGTCCGTCGGTTGGAAGAGCAGCTGCGGGGCGGCCAGGAAGAACAGATGCTTCTCATGAAGGACCTTCACGCTACCTTCGGGAAAGCGATAAGGGAGGTGAAGGATAAGGTTGCTCAACATGATAACCGTGTAGCGGCGCTGTCGTCGCCGCCACAAGCGAAAACACACCGAAGCCTAAATCGCGCTATCAACGTTCCGAATCATAAACAGTATATATAGAACATCTCCGAATTATCACACGGAGTGTGAGCCGCTCCCCGGGCAGAACACCTTGCCCGGCGGGAGATCTCCCCTTTTCCTTCCACGGCCACAGTGGTGACCCCGACGTGATCTGAACACGCAACCAACAACCTTCGGAAACTACAAGCTTCATCATCGTCATATAATACCCCACCGTATCGCTCCCGAGCAGATATCGTCTGCAGTCTTCATATCCTGCAAGCCATCTAGCTTCACAAGGTTCATCGCAGCACTGGAATAATATGCTTCCTGTTCCTTCAAGCTACTCTCTGCGCTATACAGTGTTCGGCACGGCTCTGAGCCTTACTGCTCGCCTCTGCTTCACGGCACTCTCGCAGATTACTTGCCTTCTTCTCGACTCACCGCAGACTACAAGGCAATCCACTGGCACTTGCACATTCGTCGGCAACAAGGCTGCACTAACGACCTCCGGTCTGAGCAGGGGGGTGATGTAGCGGCGCTGTCATCGCCGCCACAAGCGAAAACACACCGAAGCCTAAATCGCGCTATCAACGTTCCGAATCATAAACAGTATATATAGAACATCTCCGAATTATCACACGGAGTGTGAGCCGCTCCCCGGGCAGAACACCTTGCCCGGCGGGAGATCTCCCTTTTCCTTCCACGGCCACACTGAGACCCAAATCAACCAAGTTAAGAAAACGCTGGATGAACTCAAACTTGGGGATGGAACCACAGCTCCCGTAGTAGCTTCAGCACCTTCGCTACGTGGGTTCAAGGTGCCACCGTTTGACGGGACTTCTTCCTGGTCAGCCTACAAAATCCAGTTCGAGGCTGTTATGAAGGCGAACGGCTGGAATAAAAGTCAGGCCATGACTGCTCTCACACTAGGCCTGCGCGACCAGGCCTTAACAGTTCTGGAAGCTCTCGGTGAGGAAGTGACTTATGAGCAACTCCTTGAGGCATTGGAGGCGAGATATGGCGACGCTCACCTGGAACACGTCTTTCGTGCGCAGCTTAAAGATCGCGTGCAGCGCATCAACGAAAACCTGCAGCAGTGGTCTCTAGAGGTGGAGAAGCTGGTGCGGAAAGCATACCGGTCTGTACCTGCGCTCATTGAAGGGAACCTGGTGCAGACATTCATCGACGGCATCCGCGACCTGGAAGTCAGAGCTGCTGTGAGGCTCGGGCACCACGAGACGCTTAAGAACGCCTTGGCCCATGCACTGGAAGTGGAAGCCGTGCGGCAGGATCATCGTTCCCATCGCGTCAGGGAGGTTGCGGCAGCTACAGTTCGCGACCGCAACAAAGGATACAGCCCTAGGTGCTATGGCTGTGGGGAAAAAGGCCATCTTCGAATCAGCTGCCCTAAGCGAACCGTGGAAAGAAGAGTTGATCGATCTCGAGAGGGTAGTGCAGCTAACGACACTGCCTGGCGGCGACAGGATCATCGTTCACCTCACGCTAGGGAGGTTACAGCAGTTACGGTTCGCGACCACAATAAAAGATACAGCCCTAGGTGCTATGGCTGTGGGGAAAGGGGCCATCTTCGGTCCAGCTGCCCTGAGCACACCCTACGAAGGGAAGGTGAACGGTCTCAGAAAGGAAGTGCGGCTAACAGCACCGCCCAGCAGCAGCAGGAATACGACTTTACTATCAGACACTGCAGCGGGAAATCTCACGGCAACGCAGATGCATTGTCAAGAAGACCTTGTCCTGAAGATTGCAACCATTGTAGTAGGCAAGAGAGTAAGGAGGTGGTATCCGTGAGGATGCTCAGGACTGACCACCTCAGCAACGGGTGGAAGGACAACCTACGACATGCATAGCAGGAAGATCCGGACATCAAGCCGATTCTGGGATGGATGAAGGCCCGTGCTACCAAGCCTAAGTGGAGGGACGTCTCAGCGATGAGTTCAACCACGAAAAGCTATTGGGCCCAATGGGACAGCTTGCTGATTCAGGATGGATTCCTGTGCCGTAAATGGGACAATGGTCGAAGAGACAGCTGTCGTTTGCAAATGGTTGTCCCTAAAGCTAAAGTGCCGAATGTTCTACAGTTATGCCATAATGGTCGTTCAAGAGTCCATCTGGGAGTTAAACGAACTCTACTGAAGGTCCGAGAACAGTTTTACTGGGTCCATTATCGTGACGATGTCGAGGATTGGTGTCGTACATGTACAAGTTGTGCGGCCGTGCGGGGACCTCGGACACGTAGTAGAGGAGCACCGAAATTGTACAATGTTGGTGCACCACGGGATAGGACAGCCCTTGACATTACGGAGCCGTTACAGAAAGGCGCAAGAGGGACTCCTAAGATCGTCCATGTGGATCGCCTAGCGCGTTATTATGGGACCGATAATGCTCGGGACGAGCATGTCTTAGGAGGGGGCAGTGTTACGCGCTCCAATGCCTCAAATCGGCGCACTAGCGCCATCTAGTCTCGAACCGAAGAACTAAACTTCTTGAAGTTTAAAACTCGAACTCTCGGTACCTTGCGCGTGTTTACTTGAACATTCTGGATATTTTGCTAATTTATATAAGTAGGCGCTGCAAGATGCGATCGGAGTAGACTTGAACTCGGCGACACAAGCGAAGCTTCGGAGCGGAATTAAGTGAATTAGTGTGTTTAATCATTAGTGTTTTAAGTTTTAATTTGTGTAAAGTAAATTAAAGTGTTAATTTAGGTAATTTTATCGGCAATTTTTATTGTCACGAACCCTAAGCTCGTAACAATATTATGAAATTGATCTATCAATAAATACTACTAATTGGGTACGTATTATTTTAGTTTCGATAGTTTTAATTGATTAATTTATTTAGTTCAAAAAATTTGTTGTTATTTTTTTAGTACCTAAAGTTTATTTCAAATTAGTAGTATTTAATGACAGATCAATTTCATATAATATGTTAATAAAAATAAAAGAAATGTAAAATATCTGTGTCATAGGCTTCTATTCCGTTTACCCGTTACACTCTATTTTTATCCAGACGGTGTGTATGTGTGTATGGACAACAATGGCCTGTCACAATTTAGTTTCCAATATACTCGTGTTTCTACTCAATAAAAATGTATAATAGAAACGAAACATTAAGTGAAAAAAATCGATATCCATTAGTTACAGCACATCCCTATCCCCGGGCGGCTGTACATGAATTTGACTAACAAATTCTCGTACCGTGTGCTCTCTCATTTATTATATTATTTGAACGGTTCTTTAACAGAGTTATTTCATTTTAAACTACCTGTACTCATCCACTCGTTGATGTGACTCAAAAAGTTTTTAAACATGTATATAAAAGCTCGCGTATATTCGGAGGCAACGTCAATATTTCAATAATTATTTTAAAGCGATCGATAATGAACTTTCCTTTTGAGATATTCTTTTTATTTTTAGATATTGAACAATTGAAGGGTCTTTGAAACGGTCAAATTAGTTTATTTATATCTACGCGAATGATACTTTGATGCAAACAATGGTCGTCTATTTTATGCATTTCTCATCATCTACGTTTGAACTTCTCAACACAGTTCAGCAATCGGCAGGGGTATACGCAACTGAAACACCTTCAATTGAAGCTTTAATCGCTTATCATTTGAAATCTCCTTCACGTCATTGGTTTCGAGGTTTCTTCCCATTTTTATTTGCATAGATATCTAAAATTTAAGCTCTCTCTATTATTTGATACTCTGTATCATAGTTCTATTTTAATTAAGTCCTGTAAAGGCATGTCTGTGGGGTGCAGTTTGTGTTTCTGCTCATATCCACTTAATACATAACTTGTAAATAGCATAGCCTTTATTATTCCTTCACTTTGATCTTAAGTATTACACAGCATGTAGTTAAATGTGTTATAGTTTTCAATTATGATTACAATTACTATAAGAGTGTTCAAAGGAAATCAGGTATCTATATGTTCACATAAATGGCGATCAGCTCCCACTATACCGCCTTTCAGAAGTGCAGACTTTCTGGCTCTTCTCACAGTCGCTGCTTACGATATCTACGAGATGAACTGAGGCTATGAATTCTCCTACGCGCTACCACAAGCCAATATTTTTACCGACTTCAAAAAAGAGGAGGTATTCAATTCGACTGTATGTTTTTTTAATGTGTGTCAGCTCATAACTTTTCTCTGAGTGAACAGATTTTAACGATTCTTCAAAATTCCCAGTCCCATGTAAATTTAATCGAGAGCTGACTAGTAATTTTAAAGTTATCTTGAATAATGCGTATTTAATTGACATCGAATTCATTGATAAGTTCTCATTTTAATAATATTGAATTCAGTGGTATAAAGTTTTAATTTTAACACCTGTAATTATATCTGTGGCCGTGGAAGGAAAAGGGGAGATCTCCCCGCCGGGCAAGGTGTTCTGCCCGGGGGAGCGCGGCCGACACTCCGTATGATAGTTCGGAGATGTTCTATATATACTGTTCATGATTCGGAATGTTGATAGCGTGATTTAGGCTTCGGTGTGTTTCGGTGTGCTAGTGGCGCGACGACAGCGCCGCTACATCACCCCCCTGCTCAGACCGGAGGTCGATAGTGCAGTCTCGTTGTCGACGAATGTGCAAGTGCCAGGAGATTGCCTTGTAGTCTGCGGTGAGTCGAGAAGAAGGCAAGTAATCTGCGAGAGTGCCGTGAAGCAGAGGCGAGCAGTAAGGCTCAGAGCCGTGCCGAACACTGTATGGCGCAGAGAGTAGCTTGAAGGAACAGGAAGCATTATTATTCCAGTGCTGCGATGAACCTTGTGAAGCTAGATGGCTTGCAGGATATGAAGACTGCAGACGGTATCTACTCGGGAGCGAATGGGTGGGGTATTTCTATGACGATGATGAAGCTTGTAGTTTCCGAAGGTTGTTGGTTGCGTGTTCAGATCACGTCGGGTAGTCACCACTGTGGCCGTGGAAGGAAAAGGGGAGATCTCCCACCGGGCAAGGTATTATGCCCGGGGAGCGGCCAACGCTCCGAGTGATAATTCGGAGATGTTCTATATATACTGTTCATGATTCGGAATGTTGATAGCGTGATTTAGGCTTCGGTGTGTTTCGGTGTGCTAGTGGCGCGACGACAGCGCCGCTACATATCTATAAAATCAGTATTCTATAAATAATTGTTCCGAGACTATTTGTCCACGCAATTTCTGAGGATTATTTCAGAGGAAGTAGCGGAAATAAGAAAACTTTTTCTACATTTTCCGCTTCTACAGCTAAGATAATTTGTTACAGCCTATTTTTGATGTAACAATTTGAGTATGTTATCGATATGAAGTTATCCTTATTCCGCTCCCTCCAGACTCTATCGCCTCACACACACTCAAACACTGACATTACGTTCGCAATCAAAGTTGAAAAGAATACTTTAGCGACTTTTTAATACAGTTTATTTTTATATACAATAACGGTGACAAACGAGCACACAGTTCACCTTATATAGACATCTCTATAGATATCTACATCTATCCTCGATTACGAATCAAAACGCAGATGCGTTGTCACCCGTAAGGACTAAGATGGAACGCCTCCTTACCACTAAGAAGGGTCTCTGATTCTCTACACTCACCATACAAAACGCAGCAGCGTTAAGCCGCTATTTTACGCTGGTACTTTGTGAGAGCGTAGTCCTTACCTTACCGAGCCGAACCATTCGTTCTAAAACTATACTAATATAGCTGGAGCATGACTCCACCACGTAAAGTTGGAACTCTTACAAACCCTTTCATGAATTTTAAGATTTTATCAACCGACTTTAAAAATAAGGATGTTCTCAATTTGTAGAAATATTTTTATGTATGTTCAGCGATAATTCTAACCAAGTTTTTAGATTACAATCATGTTTTGTTTAAGTGTACTTCAGGAGTGACCATATAAATATTTGCAGCATGGCTCTTTTAGTAGAGCCATGCTGCAAATATATTATAGTTGTAGCTCGAATGGGTCGGCTCGAATGGGGAAAACCACACTCTCACCGAAAACCAGCGTAAAATAGCATTTAATGCTGCTGTGTTTCGCATGATTTTTTTTATAGGGCACAGAGTCCACCTCATAGAAAGTTGATGCTGTGGTCTATAGACATCTACATTCAACCTCCATTGAGCATCAAAATGTAGATGCGTTGTCACCCTTGAGGACTAAGATGGAATGGCCTCGATTCCAGTAAAATGGGTCTGCGGTTGTCTACACTCACCATACGAAACACAGTACTTACTATTAAACTGCTTCCCCGGTCGAGCCAACCCATTCATGCTACAACCATAATATGGCTGCAGCGTGGCTCTATTACGTATAAAACGTGATAAGTTTAGAGAGCCGGAGACCTGTTTCACTAGAAACGAGGTATTCCATTCTTATCCTCAGGGGTGAAAACTGTGCATTCTGTATTCTGATTCTTAATCCAGGATAGATGCAATTGTCTATGGGCCACAGCAGCCACTTACAACCAGGTGGACTGCGTGCACGTTTTTCTCACTTATCTTAAAAAAGAAAATAGTTTGGTAGCAATCACCCCATTCTCATTCTTTTGTTGTATAATAATCCTTATTAAATAATTTTTGGTAGAAATCTTATAAACTTTTTGATAGATATGTCCTGCATATTTTAGGAGTCTTTGTGGTAAAAGTTTACCCAGGAAGGAATTACTGGCTCTTTTGAGTCCAGTAACTAGCTTGTACTTGTTTTTAGTATTTACAGAATGTATATCACTATTTTAAACATCGCTATAAAAATAATAATTACTAACACCTTAAATATTACAGTATCCATTAAAGATGCTTTAATAAAATCAGAATTATTTAACATCCTGTGTTAAAGGTAGGAAGTCCCTTATCAAAATCCATTGTTATGCTACTCAGCTTCCGGTGTTTATTTAGGCCAGCCTTTACGGCCCAAAGATCAGACGTTGAGGGACTATATAAGGAAATAGAATAGTAAGATTAAGCTAAGAGTAAGCTCTTCTTATCCGCTTACACTATAGCCTTCAGTTTCATATGAAAACATTCTTTATTCTGTTTCAATATATCTGATTAGGAGCCGTGGTAGCTCAGATGGTTAACACTCGCTGTAAATATAACAGAACGCGAGTAACCCGGGTTCATTAAAAATGTTAATTGCAATTTTAAGTGCTGATTTACCACGTGCTCGGCGGTGAAGGAAAACATCGTGAGGGAACCTGCATGTTTGGGGAATAAGGAAAAAAATATTTCGGAGACCATGTGAAGTTCCTTGCCCTAAAACCCTCTCAGAAATGAGGGGAGGCCTCCAGCAGTGGGACGTATATAGGCTGTAACTTTCCTTTTTTTACTTTATATCCTGTACCTTTAAACGAGCAATTCTTGTATATATATATATATATATATATATATATATATATATATATATATATATATATATATATATATATATATATATATATATATATATATATATAATAGCATAACATAACATATATAACATAACATAACATATATAACATAACATAACATAAACACTCACGCCTGTCACCCAGAGGGGTAGGCAGAGATTACGGACTTCCATTTGGCACGATCCTGACATACCTCTTTCGCCTCCTTTACATCCATATATCTACGCATACATGCTCGTCGGTTAAGGGTACTTCTAACGTGGCCCATTTTCAAAATATCGCCAATTTGGTCGACAAACTTTTTTCTAGGGCGTCCCTTCCCGACTCGGCCGTTCACATCTGCCATATAAATTTGCTTTGTCACTCTTTCATCATTCATTCTTTCTACGTGACCAAACCACCGAAGCATTCCTTTCTTAATCCTGGTCACAACATCATCTTGCATACCACATTTATCTCTTATCACGCAATTTCTCACCCTGTCATTCAGATTAAACCCTAGCATATTTCTTAAAGAACGCATTTCTACAGCATTTATTCTACTTTCGTGCTTCTTCTGCCACACCCAGCTTTCACTACCATACATTAACGTAGGGACTAACACAGCATTATGAATTACCATACGTGCCTGTTTTGACACATTCTGGTTCTTCATAATAGAGTGTAGTGCCCCATTCACTCTATTCCCTGCATTTACTCGTCGTTCTATATCCCTATCATATCTACCATCCCTGCTAAATACACATCCCAAATACACAAACTCATCCACTTGCTCAATTAACTCTCCTTCTATTCTTATTTCACATACCGTTTTGCTTTCTTCTCTTTCAAAAACCATCACTTTCGTCTTACTTGCGTTCACTTTCATTCCCCTTTCTTTTAATTCCCAGTTCATTAATGTAACCATCATTTGCAACTCAGCCGCTGATGACGCAAATATGACTTGATCATCGGCATACAAAAGGCATTTGACGGTTAACTCGCCCATTCTTAAACCACATTCTTCATCTTTCAAAGTTTGCAAACACCGGTCCATAAATAGGTTGAACAGCCAAGGGGAAGCTACACAGCCCTGTCTGACACCTTTTTGGATGCCAAACCAGTCCGAGTAGACCCCATTGATCCTGACAGAAGCACTAGAGTCCCTATAAAGAGACCCTAATGCCTGTATCAAACCAGCGCTCAACCCATATGAGTTCAGTGTTTGCCATAACACATTCCTGTCCACTCTGTCATAAGCCTTTTCCAAGTCCATGAACGCACAAAAAACTTTCTGGTTTTTGGCCAAAAACTTCTCCGCAATCACGCGCATGGAAAAGACTTGATCTGTGCACCCCATTCCCTTTCTAAAACCCGCTTGCACATCCCAAATTTTTCCATCAGTTTCTTTCATAACTCTTTCAATTAACACCTTAGCATACAGTTTACCCACAATACTAAGCAAGCTGATACCGCGGTAGTTTTTGCAGTCCTGCTGTGACCCTTTTCCTTTATATATTGGTACTATAACTGCTTTACACCAGTCATCCGGTACCCGTTTTAATTCCCAACATAAATTAAACAAGGTGTACAGCAGGCCTGCCACCACTCCCTCTCCAGCCCTTAGCATCTCGAGTGATACTCTATCATATCCAGCTGCCTTACCTGCTTTCATGCTTTTCATTGCTTTCATTATTTCATCTACACTTATCTCCATACCCCTTTCCACTTCTTTCGGAATTTCTAGTTCATTTAATTCATACGACTCTTCACTCATAAACACGCTTTCAAAGTATTCCTTCCATCTGTTTAAATTCGAAACTTCATCATTCAGAATACATCCATTCTCGTCTCTTATAGCATTTATTATTGGCTGTTTTGTATTTCCCCTGGCAGTTCTTACGAGTTTCCAGAACATTTTTATGTTAGCCTGGAAATTATCAGATATCCTTCTATCATTCTTATCCATTCTTTCTTTCTTTTTCCTTTCAACAACTTCTTTTACTCTCTTATTTAGACGTCTAAATTCTGCCTTTTTTCTTTCAATCTCATCATTCATACCAGAAGAATTACCAGCTTTGGTTGCTAGTAAATCTAACCATGCTTTCTTCTTTGATTCAACTTCCACCCGTACCTCATCATCCCACCACAACGTATTACTTTTCCTTTCATTTGTTCTTTTACTTACACCACATACTTCGGTGGCGGTATCCACCAAACCTTTCTTAATATTATCCCACACAGTCTTCAAGTCTAAATCATTCATACACAACTCATTCAAACATCTAATATTTTCTCTCAGTCTACATTTATACTTCTCTTTCACATCTTCATCTTGTAACTTCTCTATTCTTATACGCTGTAACGCAGTGGTAGACACAGATGTCCGATGCCGCCAACGCTTGAAAAGACCATTAATTCGACATAAGACCAAGTAATGATCCGTCCCTACGTTGGACCCCCCGGTAAACCCTTGTATCTACGACTGCGCTCCTCATTCTTTCATCCACAATTACGAAATCTATCATGCTTCTATCATCACCTCTTTCCCATGTATACATGTGAATCTTCTTATGACGAAAAAAAGTATTCGTCACAAAAAGATTCTTTTCCGCACATACGGTGAGGAGGTCTTCACCATTCTCATTTATACTTTCATCACCAAACGTTCCCAATATCCTTTCATAACCAGACCTCTTCACCCCAACCCTTCCATTAAAGTCTCCTAACATAATAATATTTTCATTTTCCTTACATTTTGTCAACACCATCCTTACCATGTCCCAAAACTGCTCTCGAATGTAAGCGGGCTTAGACATGTCTGGGGCGTACACCCCTAGCAGGAACAGCTTCTTTAAGCCCACTTTCATTCGTATCCATAGCAGTCTCGGGCTTACACATTCATACTCTTTCACACATTGACCCATTCTTTCTGAAAGGATGAAACCGACTCCCTGGCACGCCCGTTCGGTCTCGCCTACACCAGACCAATACGCGGTATACGTGCCATGTGCAGTGGCATCCTTTCCCTTTCGTTTCGTCTCATTCACACATAACACATCTATTCCTCTGTCATTCATCATTTCGCATACTTTATCCATCTTATCATTCATTCCTCCACATACATTCAGCGTAGCCAGACGGGTTTCTGCAATCCACTTTTCGCCCCTCCGGGAGACAGAACGTATATATATATATAATCGGAATCTCGGAAACAGCTCCAACGATTTTTGGTAGAAATGTAAAATTTTGTGTGCAGGGAGTTTCGGGGGCAATAAATCGATCTACCTAGGATTTATTTTTAGAAAATGTTTTTTTGTCCGTGTTTTTAGGGAATTAAAAACTGCTTCAATATCGTTAGAATAAGAAGGTAAATTTTGAAAGTTTATTAATGATTACAAATAGCTTAATTGGTATATTGAGCGGTCAAGTACGAGCACGAGGTACGAGCCCAGACCGACCGACTGACCTTTTTTTAAATTTTTTTTTCAAGTTCCTTTCTTTTTTTGAGAAAACCTATTTTTTCGAGCCCTTTTTTAGTATTTTTTTAAAAACACGAAAATTTTAATTAAACTAATTGCCTCATGATTTTTTATTCAAATAACCAGTTCAGTTTTTCTATTATGTCGCTAAGATCAAAAAATATTATTCGTATTTCATCAGTATGTAATTTGTATCTAAATATTATAATTTCCAAAACACACAAATTAAAAAAAACCGAGCGATAAATACCGAGCAAAGCTCGGTCCACCGGGTACTCTGATTAATTGGAAATTAAATTTTGTTTTATTCGTATCAAGTAGTGTAGCAGCTGAAGTGTCATGAAATTGAGTATTCATACAGTGTACTGGCGGTGTACGAAATATCCATTAATCCATATCGTCCCGTGGTGGCGTAAGAGGCAATAGAGAGATACAAACCAGGAGATGAGCAGCAGCGTCTTCCTGATTTGAACAACTAGAAATTCAGAAACTGCGCTTGCAAACCTCCTGACAAACATGGCAACTCTTGCAAGTATTTCCTTATGAGGTGATGTGTGCGGGCCTTTAGCTGTCGATTTTGATACACTGATGAACATTGGACTCCCCAAAAAAACTGCCACAAAGTACTACCCTAAGTCTATTACATACTTCGACTTACCGTATTTCTTACCAGGTCGTTACTCTATTTGGTATGGGAACTGCCCTACATTTCGTTTAGCACGAGGCTGCCACTCCAGAATCTTTATTCATTATCGGTTTTTTGAGCTATATCGCTAGGCTATTGACACGCAGCTTAGGACTACGTCGGTTACTCTTGTTCTACTGTTAATTTCACTGCGGATATCCTCATTATGAAGTCTATGACGCAGAGAAACTCTAAAAAAAGCCCTTTCCTTGAATATGCATCAATCGTAGATTTATATTATAATTTAGTTCTTATCATATATATATATATATATATATATATATATATATATATATATATATATATATATATAGCAGATATGAGATCTCGGACATTTTTACTAGAACGAGGCATTCCATCTTAGTCCTCAGAGGTGACCTCTGCATTTGATTCTTAATCGACGATAAATAGATGTCTATAGGTCACAGCATCCATTTAGCATCATGTAGACTGTATGCTTGTTTGTCACCATTACAGATGATATAAAAGTAGTAAACAGTAATAAAAACCAAGATGCTGCTGCCCATCTCCCGTTTCAGTTTCATTTTGTGTACTGTTATAGCAACCATTGGATGATGGTGATGGATGGATGGATGGATGATGATGGATTTATTTAGTTTTACACTCTATCGTACACGGCATCATTGTTTACGGCATGATATGATAGGTGCCAAATATAAATTGAACATTGTAGTAAATAAAAAAGCTACTATTATTGAACATATCAATCAAATTAAAAATAAACTATTTTTTATTGATTGTGAATTCTCAAACGTCTCTATCACAATTTATTTAATTTTATTGTTTAGCGTTAGAGACAATTATTCAAAAATACGTATTAACGTTCAAAACATACATTTTTATTGGTATCCGTTTATTACAATATAACAAATCGAAAACTCGTTACACCTGACAAAGATTATATTACACGATACCGTTTTAATATTATTGCAAAACAATTTATAAATGATATTTTTTTCTTAGAAAAATGTTAAAGGAATTATGGATGGAGGGAATTCTATTTCAGAGAATACAAATATGAAATATGTCATATTTTATTTCACGAAGATCGCTTTAATTTGTTTAATTTAAACGTACAAATGAAATAATCGTTAAAATTTATTACCTCTGTCCTGGGAAGAACCGGTAAAAAACCCTGGGAAGAACCGGTAAAAAACCCATTGGGACTTAAAACAAAAGAATGCTGTGTGAATGAATGGAAGCTTATGATCAGCAGTGAGCTATTGATAGGCTGTATTAAAAGTGTCACATCACCTCGCACTACCTAACTTAATATTTTTAAACAGGGGTAGTGTGTCCAGCAGTGGGGCGTATATAGGCTGTAAATTTAACTTGTTAACACCCCTGGAGACAGCCAGTAATAATCTGAAATTAGGCTAAAGTTTTAAAAAACGGAAAATATAACAATTTCGTGTCTATGACCAAGATAAGTGTTTCCCTTTAGATAATCACAACTTAACTTTGATGAAAATACTTTTTTTAAACCGATACACATTTTAAGTGGCATAACTTATCCCTTACTTAAACTGTCGAATATCCATTAAACGTTTAAAATTGATGCTTCATGTTTCCTAATCTAGGTCTTACGTCCTTTTGAATTTAAACACTTTTTATCACTGCCGGCCGCTTATACTCACCCCAGTCCGTAACCAAGTTCGTTGCTCCAAAGGTTAATAGCCAACAATACTCGTAGATAGTATCTTATCAACTAATGTAATACGTGTTCTATTTCAGTTGTAGAGAATTTTACTTTAAATGGTGTAAGTCACACTATGTTGTGGAGAGTGAAATTACGTTACCTATCTATATAAAACACAAAAAATTTTCTACCTATGTCTGTAATAGAATTTGAAAGCATCAAACCGATGTGCCCCAAACTAGTTTTATTAGAAAGACGAGTAGTAGTCTGAAATCATCCGAAGATGATTTCAGACTACTACTCGTAAAACAATGCATTAAGCACTATATATAAAAACATTAACAAAATTTCCTATTTTCCAACAATTAATCAAAATATAACAGATTATTAGAAACATAGCAGCATCAAGCTGCTATTTTGCGTTGGTAATCTGTGAGAGCGTGGTCGTTCCCCAGTCGAGCTGACCCAATCATGCTACAATCATACAACTCGTACTAATGTAACTGCAGCTCTACCTCGAATAACTAATAAACTATAAAAATAACTAATAAAAATTATAATTTCATTATATTTACTTTATAATATATATTGTAAAGTTAGAATTATTTTATAACGTTTCAGCCACGTTTTAGCTATATTATGGTTGTAGCATGAATAGGTCGGCTCGACCGGGGAAGGACCACGCTCTCACGGAATATCAGCTCAATGCTGTTGTGTTTCGTATGATGAGTGTGGAAGAACCGGAGAACCTTTTCTACTAGAAACGAGACATTCCATCTCAGTCCTCAGGGGTGACAACGTATCTGAATATTTATTCCTAATCGAATATAAATGTAGATGTCTATGGACCACAGCATCCACTTACCATCAGGTGGACTGTGTGCTCGTTTGTCACCCTTGTTCTATAAAAAGAACCTCGAATGGAAGAAATTCAAAATAAAGGCTATACTCGTATTATTATTAATATTATTATGTCGTCAAAAAAATTGTAAAACATAGTATTAAAAATACCCTAGAATTTTTGCCAGTTCTTCTCTGATAAGGTTTTGTTTTCTACCGGCTCGGTATAGATTTTGTCTAAATTAAATAAAATAGTTTTGATTTTGACTTTGATCAGTATGCTATGGTAATAGTCGTCACTCACATGAAATAAACCAGCATTACGCTACTGTTTCCTGCATTAATTCGGGTATTTAGTAATTTAATTAGAAAACAAGATTGAATAGCCCGATTTAAGGTAAACTTCGTAGAAAATGTTTTGAATGGGGAAGTCTTTAATCTTATTTCCTTCGAAATTTGCAGGCTCGTTTACAAGTTTAGGAATTTGTTAGAAACTTTGTACGGAAATTACGAAGTTTTCGGTATTTCAGATCTCTAAGTATATTGGTTGTTTATTTATTCATTCAGTCGTCATTCATTACAGCATATTATATGTCCACTGAACTAAGGCCTCCCTAAAGATTGCCTCATAGGGGAATATTTGTAGTTGGACGCTTGGCTTGGGTTTGCAAATGATTATTTTTATACTTTAAGTTGTAACCATGAAGACGTGCTGCCCATCTCATGGCTGTGTAGTGACGGTGTAAGAATATCCATTACCCCATATCATCCCGTGGGTTTCGTAAGAGGGGAAAGAAGGAAACAATCGGGAGAAGTGCAGCAGCGTCTGCCTAATAATGGCTAAAATAAAAAACTGCGTTTGCCATCCTGCTTACCAAGTGTGGCAACTATGGCAAATATACCCACTAAGAGGGTATCTATGGGAGAGGCTTATTTTCAGCAGTGGACTTTAATACGCTGTAAACGATACCGGTAAGTATTTTTCGTAATTATACTTAATCCAATTTCTAATCGTTGGTTGTATGTTCCAGTATTTCGTGGCAGAATACAAAAACAACCACGAAATAAATATAGAATTTTCTAAACAAAATGCTGTCTTTGGATTTTATATCACCATTATAATAATATACATAACCTCTAACTCGATGGGTTTTATTGAAGTAATAACAAGTATTGTGTGGAAATATTGTCGAGTAGGCAGAACCATCGTATCCCGTACTGGACAAGTATTTTTGTAAAGCTTACAAAAGATTCTGTGAGTTGATGTTTCTCTATTCTATTTAGGATAAGCCTCCAAATCCAACCAAAATACATTAATAAAAATCGCTTGATTGAGTAAAATCATAGTATGCGAATATAATTCATCATTTTAATGAAATTTGTGTAACTTTTGTTGCATTTTTTTATTTTATTTTAAATATTTCATTTTATTACTTTTACAACAAATAGTTTCATTTAATAATTGGGTGATTTTAAACCTCATCTGATTATAGGTTATAAAAAATTATAAGAGTTCAAAATTTCTTAATATTTTCATCGCGTACTTTAGGTTAAAGTTCATAAAATATAATTTAAGAAATTTTTAATAATTATTTTCACTTTTTAACATATTAATAAGTTGGAAATTGCAGAAGCGCAAAATTTATGCCTTTATTTCAGCAACCATTCAACAGCCTCTTTAGCTCAGTGGTAGAGCACTGGTCTCGTAAACCAGGGGTCGTGAGTTCAAACCTCACAGGAGGCAATTTCCAGAACGCTTTTTTACCTTTTTGGCAATATTCTACATAATGTGTAGTAAAATTTTTATATAAAATTTTATATTTTGTTTTATTTCAGATAATAATATATGTACAAAATTTGTATAAGGTATGAATATAAGTTATCGTTCTTACAACTTTTCATTAAAAATCTCTGGTACAAACTAAAATAAAAAATCGAAACAGTCTTTCGCTTTCTTTATCTTTTGGTATCGGATATGCGTTACACGTGATATTGCCTACTTTTTAATCCAGTACATACTAACTACACATTTAATGAAAATAGTTTTTACGGATTTCAGCGTGTTTAACCAACTTATTTTTATGTACCCCACGTTTTGAGTACTTTGCAGCAGCCATGATCACGACTGGACTAAGGAGTTCAACGCCCGAACACCACAGTTAACCACCGTTACCATTAAATCGAAAATTGATAACTTTCGGTGTGATGTAGGTACACAGAAAGCACTTAAAGTATCTCAAATTTTTGCAGTGGTAAGCTCTCACAACCCAAGCACTTACATAAACACTCACGCCTGTCACCCAGAGGGGTAGGAAGAGACTACGGACTTTCAATAGGTACGATCCTGACACACCTATCTCGCCTCCTTTACATCCATATATCAACGCATACGCGCTCGTCGGTTAAGGGTACTCCTAATGTGGGCCATTTTCAAAATATCGCCAATTTGGTCGATAAACCTTCGTCTAGGGCGTCCCTTCCCGACTCCGCCGTTCACATCTTTCCTCGTTCATTCTTTTTATATGACCCAAGCCAAAAAAAAAAAAGAATGCTAAAATCCAAACGCAATCAACATTTTTCTGCTAGGATTAGATTTACTTTGAATTTGAACTAAGGGCCTAGAACTAAATAAGTATGCATGCTACATTTTACCCTTGTAAAACGATGGAAACAAGCAAAATGGTTGTATAAAACATTCCCCTCCCTTTTTTCGTATTGCCAGATGCATCATATAAATATTATAGCCCATTTTACTACCTTTACATTTAAGATAAATCTAGCTACGACGTTTATGCTACAGAGGGTCCCAAAGAAATAGACATACATACATACATACATACTCTCGAAAAACGATACCCTCATTCAGGGGTAATCGGGTAAAAAAAGTGTGGCCTTTTATTTATCCATGTTCATTACTTTTTTATTTTATTTATTCAAAAAATCAACAGCTTTTACTTAACATTAAATTGTAAATTACCTTAACTTAAACCGGTTTAAAAGATTCCTTAGATTGTCTATTAATACGTGATTAAGACAAATTAATTTTACTTGTTGCAGGTAATACCGCCGAATTGAAATGTCCATGAATTTTCACTAACATACTTAAACATCAAGACCATTTTAAAACATCTAGATTATAACGTCCCCTTAATACTCAAAATAAGCGAAAATGCTCCGATACTGGATATGTTTCGCATGCACTGTTTACTTGGCGGGACACTGCGGTGCTAACTACTGTAGGGACGCCAACCTATGTTGCCCAGGGCGGGACAGCTCTTGCGTAGTCCAGAAGGCTCATCAAAATGCAATTATAGATGATATAAGCGATAAGCCCTGTTACTGTGACCATGCGTGCTTGAAGCTTGGAGATTGCTGTCCCGATTTCAGAGAGACTTGTGGAGGTAAATTAATTTATTTATTTATTATCCCTTATCACTACATATTTATATTACTTTGAAGACATAGAAAAGTAAAACTCACAAAATAATAGCTTGGGTGGCGGTTCGACAACCACAGGATTTATTTTTTTAGTTAAGAAATCAGTCCTCTAATAACATGTAATAAGATTCGTCTGTTGCCTTATTTTTATGTCTTCCCTATTGCTGTTTGTTTTTCAAATCCACTGATTTCACATTTATCGTATTTATGATATCTCAAAAAATGTATGGGTAGGTGATTAGTTAAAGTATATTATAAACTTATTATTTACAAAATACTGAAATACCAAAAGAATCTAAATACAAGATACAAAGTGAAAATTAAGAAAGCATTTCAAATATAACATTAAAATACATATCTTATATCTGTATTTCAAATACTTATATTTAACATATATTACATCTCTGATTATTATACCAAATTTGTTAGGAGGGCCACTCTGAAGGTGTTTTTAAAAAAAAATTACACCCAATCCCGGAAGTTCTTTTGGTTTATTTCCACAATATTAAAATAATACAAAACACACGGTGGAGATTAACGAGCTGATAATGGTGATGGATGATAAAAATTTAATCAACATAGATTATACTAATCGAATTGAAAAAGTCCGCTTTTTAAAATTCGCTAAAAAGACTTCCGATAACAACAATAATTTAATTTCAAAAAAAGTAAAAAAAAAATACAAAAGCGGCATTTCTGCTCACTGTAGTAAAACACAAAACAAAATAAGAACTAAAGCCAACCACTATCTTGGTTGAAAGCGTATATTGTTGAAAGCGTATTACAGAAGCTGTATCATTGTTACTATATACTTTCTTCAAACTGAACTGCAATGTGACGGCAAATGTGGGTGTCAAATGAGTACACTCAGTCTATCTGATGGCTTGATGGCTCCGTGGTGCAGTGGCTTAGTAATAAGTTGGTATATGACCGGCTCATTGCCACTGCAAGTTATTGAACCGTTGGACTTTGTCGGTTACTTTTGTTCTACTGCAAATATCATCATTTTTTATTTTATTTTATTGAAACTAACGACTAACAACTATCATGAAAGGAATAACCTAATCATCACCCACCTATCATCACGTATTTGATAAGCATCCTCATGTGCCCAGCAGCAAAAGACGTCTCAGTTCCGTATATCTTCACTGGCAACAATATCTGTCAACTATATTTTTGAAGGCTCCGTGGCGCAGTGGTTTAACAATGACAATGAGTTGCAGCGTTGAGGTCCGCGGCTTCGAATCCCGCACGGAACAAGTATTTGTATGGCCTACAAGTAATTGTGCCGGGTCTGGATGTTTGTCCTTGTGAAATTTATGTTTGTAAACTGCCCCCACGATAAAGGAGAAAATCCTAGTGTGGAGGTTACGTTTTTTTGAAGAGAACAGAACGATTGTAAGTGAACGTGGCCGAGTACTAGTTATCCTCGATTAAAAATGCAAATGCGTTGTCACCCCTTTGTCCGATGTAAGAGCAGGGTGTCAACCTCGTATTTCAATTTCGGCCTGCATGTTTGACATGACTGCGCTAGAGGCTATCGTCATGTTTAGGAGGTTGTGAGGTCTATCCGCTATTTCCTAAAGTCGCAAAACACCTTCTTCACTCTCTCTAGTCTTAGAGTATGCATAAGCTAGCTTGCTTTATTCAAATAAATTATCAGTTTTACACATGATTTAAATTTCAGTGACAGACTGCGTGGTATCAGACTGGGGTCCCTGGTCGGACTGCGATACAAGTTGTGGATCAGGCAGCATGGAGCGAAGCCGTAGGATAGTCCAAGCGCCAGCTCATGGCGGCCGCCACTGTCCATCCCAGGTCCAACGACGTGCGTGCCAAGCACACCACGGGTGCTCGCCTGACAGCGACATCCCGTTACGTGGTAAGATTTCTTTTTAAAAATAAAATTCAAGTTACAGCCTGGCCCACTCCTGGGCACAGGCCTTCTCTAGTGTTTGAGAGTTTTAGGACAACTTCACATGTCTCCGAACCTATTTAATTTCTCTGACATGTAGAATTCCTTTTATTAGTTTCGGCTGATTAATTATTATAATTAACATATTTTACAATTATTGTCACTTGGTGAAACTCCAGCTTAATTTTTATGATTTGGATAAACATTTAAAATAATTATGTATCTATTAAATGACGTTGACTTGAACATCAGAGTGCATTGATTTCAAAGTCCGTAACGAAGCGCCGAGGACGTAAGTGGCTGGTGGGAGGGGAAACGAGAGGAGGAACCAGGAGGAACGCATAACGCTCGGGTCACACTACTAATATGGCAGTAGCATGGCTCTACCACGTATGCATGGCTCTTCCACGTATGAAACTGCTGAACATAGGCCACTTGCATGCATACTTCTTGCATCTCTTAACAAGTCGTCATTCCATCCAGTGGGTGGCCCTACACTTTACTTATCAGTAGAGTTTTTAGTATATTGCCGGACGCAGAACCGTTAGACTTCATGTCGTTTACTTCAGGTGTACTACAAATATCATCATCACGTAATTGATAAGCTACCTCATATGCCCAGCAGTAAAAGACGCCTCAAATCTGTATATCTTCAAGGGCAACAACATCTGTCAACTATCTTTTTGAAGGCTCCGTGGCGTAGCGGCTTAGTGAAGAGTTGCAGCGTTAAAGTCCGCGGGTTCGAATCCCGCATAGAATAGGTATATGTATGGCCTACAAATAATTGTTCCGGATCCGGATGTTTGTCCTTGTCCTATATTTATGTAAACTGCCCTGAAAAGTACCGTGGTAGCTTAGGAGTTAAACGCTTGCTGTAAATATCGCAGTATGCGAGAACCCGGGTTCGATCCCCGCACGCACCCGTGAAATTGTTAATTACAATTTAAAGTGCTGATTCACTATGTGCTCTGAGATGAAAGAAAACATCGCGATGAAATCTATTTGTCTAAGAAGTTTAAACAAATTGTGTTCGAAGATGTGTGATGGCCGCCAACACGCACTGGAGTAGCGCGGACAAACCCCCTTAGAAATGAGAACAAGCCTATGCCGGAGTATACGTATATGGGCTGTCTTTACTTTCCTTTTACCATAAAGTATTTTATCCAACAGAGGAATCCGCAATGATACTCCCCGGTGGCCTATCCGTCAGTCGGCACTCGAATGAGACAGTGGACATCAGGAAGAACCTGCGGTTGCGTAATCCCGATGATCCGGAATCGAATTCACACCGAGAGTAAGTCTTGTTTTTCTATTACGGACATTTTGTGCCGAAACGTTAGGGAAAAATCTATTCCTAACGTTGATTGTTTGCACAACTAGATTGCGAAAGCAACGGGTGTGCGCTACTGTTGACATACCCCCATAACGCTCTCCTTTATTATCTGTACATATTATATATAAAACTGAAGTGTGTCTGTAATATTAAAATAACTGATTTATTTTAAGCTCAAAGGGTTATTTGCATGATATTAAAAAGTAAATAATAATTTTTAAATTCTTTGTCTGTGGGTGCGCGAAAAGTGACCAAAGGAATGAGCGTGGCGGGCGAACGATCCAGTGGACTGTATTAGCATTGTTCAAAATGAACCAAAACAAAATGGCGGACAACAATTAGAAAGAAGAAAGAAATAACCATTTATTTGATAATCACACTTTACACACAATTTAAGAAATTTTAATATCAATTACAAGGGGCAAAAAACGTGCATGCGCAGTTGTGAGACTGCTTAGGTACGCATTAAAAATTATTTAATAAGCAGAACATGCATAATGTTATTTAATAATGAAACAAAAAAAAACAAATAAAAAATTAAAAAAGGAATTTAAAGATAAAATGTGACATCAAACAGGTCTCCAACTCAGCGCAATGCTGCAGAGGCAGCGCTGGTTTTCAGTTGGAGCCTTGTGACTTCACTGACGAGTCGGTGTGTGAACCTCGAATTACGCGTAACAACTTATAGACTAATAGTAATTAGCCAGTGGGTTAAAGAGTAGTGCTAACGAACACAATGCATCAACAAGTACGAAATGCAAGGGTGTGCGTTGGTGCAACCAGTTTTTCTGACTTTGTATCAAAATATAACCTAGATTCCTCTTGACATTGCTGTCCATCTCTTCGTAAAGATTCATCACAATCGGTTAAGCTATGACGAAGATTAGCGCTTACAGACAGATACTCACAGACACTATAGCTCGTAAAACTCCACTGCTGTACATGGGCCATTCCCGTAAATTGCCGCGTATCGAGGGATTAGCTTTTTGAAAATGTTTAATATTTATTAATACGTTTATATATATATATATATATATATATATATATATATATATATATATATATATATATATATATATCCTGTTTCTGTTCCCTCTGTCACGTCTTGCAACAACCACGGGATGATATGGGGTAGTGAATATTCTTACACCGCCACTTCAAGTTTTTATTTACATATTATTTAATTTCAGATACTGCGTTCAATTCGAAGTGGTCAAGGTAGCGAAGGCCTGCCATATCGATTCCGAATACAAGGCGCTTCGTGAAGGTGCGTAAATTTATTGATGGAAAATGAAAGCTATTCACGTGGTTTTAGACCATAAAATTGATTTATTTAATCGTTACCGACATAGCAGAATACTGCCCATATCTTGTATAATAGAAAATGATAATAATTTCACTAGGCTATAAATTATACAAAGTAATACTATGTTATATAAAATAGTGATCAAATTCTTTTGTACCAAATATTAAACAATGTTCTCTTGTGGTTACGTTAATGATCAACTATTAATAATCGTAAATGTTATCATGAAATATAATCAGTAAATATATTACGAATAAAAATGCCTTTGATGATAATAGGGCTGGTTGTTATTAATATGGCTAAGTATAAACATTGAGCGAGGAAACGCAGCCTGTGTTCTTGAGACTATACCGCGGGGAGAGGGACTGTATTATACGGTATATTATACGCGGTAGAGCCATGCCGCAATTATATTATTAGTATAGTTGTAACACGAATGGGTTGGCTCGACCGGGGAAAGAGTACACTCTCACAGAATAACAGCGTAAAATATTACCTTAATACTGCTGTATTTCGTATGGTGAGTGTGGAGACCCAAAGACCTTTTTTACTGGAAACGCATTTCATCTTAAGCTTTGGTCTTTTGATCGAACGCACAACGCTGCGGTAAGCGGCATACGCAGCCGGCATGCGGTGACGAACACATAATCGTATGAAAAACGTATAGAATGGTCTCTAGTTCCGTCGCAGTATGCGTCAGCGGCGAAGGGCAAGCGCGGTGAAGTGGAGAGCGGGTGCTCCGCGGCGTCGTTCTGGTTGCGACGCTGCGATGTGCGTCACGGGTTATCAATGGATTTGTTTGAATATAATTTAATGTAATTAATCTTCAATAATCCCTCTTTATATAACAATAAAGACAAACTTCTTTCTTCCTCCTCCTCAAACTAAGCACAAATTTCAAAACTTGTTCATGTTGTTTACACGTCTGCTTTGGTAGTTGCGGCAAAATTAACTGAGCTGACCACTTCTCCGTAGAGATGCTAAACGCTGCGTCGTGACGCTGCGGTTGAGCCGCATACCGCAGCGTTGTGCGTTACGATCAAGAGACCAAAGCTTTAGTCCTCACGGGTGACAACACATCTGCATTTTGATTCGTACTCGAGGTTAGATGTAGATGTATATGGGCCACAACAACCACTTACCATTAGGTGAACTGTGTGCTCGTTTGTCACCCTCTCCTATAAAAATATGTATTAATTATTATCGTACATACATACATGGTATAATAATAGTTGATATAGATATGTAATGAAGGAAATAATATTTAGAAAATGCGAAAGGATATTAGTATTTATTTCTTATATTTACGCGAACAATACACATTTGTATAATAATAGGTTTTTACTGATTATATCGCTTATATTAACTTTTTCCGACGTTTCGAGTACTTTACAACAGCCTTGGTCACGGAGGACTATTAGTAAGCAAAACAGTAGTTCGTTACCAATCGGCACAGCAACCATTTAATAATTCGGCGCGAGATCACATCACAAGTGTATTCATTAACCGTCCTTCGTCCAACCGTCATTAAAGAAATATGCGAGCGTATGTTAGTTTTTTTTTAATTATGATGATTTAATTATGATATATATTATATATTTTAATGTTATATAAATAAATGAATAAAATTATGATCTACCTGATAACAATGGTATGAATGATCGAATTACATGTATGAGAGTTTAAATATTTTAATAATCGATCGTATTTAATGTTCTAATACCTACAAAAATTTGTGTTAAAGCAAAGAAGAAATCAATTATTTCATTTATGTAGTTTATTAATCTAATAGCGTTACAGCCTATTAAAGCTCACTTCTGTGAACATCAGCCCCATAGATATTTGCCATAGTTGCAACGCTTGGCAAGCGGGTTGCCAACCGAAGTTTTTATTTTTATTAGTATTAGGTAGACCTTGCTGCCCAACTCCTGATTTTTTATAGGATAGGGTGACAAACAAGCACACAGTCCTCCTGATGGTAAGTGTCTCTATTATAAATCAAAACGCAGATGCGTTGTCACCCGTGAGGACTTAATGGAATGCCTCATTTCCAATAGAAAGGATCTCCGGATCTCTACACTCACCATAGGAAACACAGCAGCATTGAGCTACCATTTGATGCTGGTATTCTGTGAGAGTATGGTCCTTACCCGGTCGAGTCAACCTATTCGTGCTACAATTATACTACTAATATAACTGCAGCATGGCCCTATCACATAATTTTTACCTCTGTCGCTTCTTACTACACCTCCTGGATGATATGGGGTGGTAGATATTCTTACATATTGTTACGAGCTTGAGGTTCGTGACAATAAATATTGCCGATAAAATTACCTAAATTAACACTTTAATTTACTTTACACAAATTAAAACTAAAAACACTAATAATTAAACACACTAATTCACTTAATTCCGCTCCGAAGCTTCGCTTGTGTCGCCGAGTTCAACTCTACTACTCCGCATCTTGCAGCGCCTATATATTTAAATTAGAAAAGAAATATCCAGAATGTTCAAGTAAACACGGGCAAGGTACCGAGCGTTCGAGTTTCGACTACGCGCTGTCGGTTGAGTAATTTGTGATGTCATTTTCTCAATGCTCCCCTCGCTCTCGTTCCTGACACTAAATGGCGCTAGTGTATCGTTGACTGGAGCGCGTAACACTGCCCCCTCCTAAGACATGCTCGTCCCGAGCATTATCGGCCCCATAATAACGCGCCAAGCGATTCACATGGACGATCTTAGGAGTCCCTCTTGCGCCTTTCTGTAACGGCTCCGCAATGTCAAGGGCTGTCCTATCCCGTGGTGCACCAACATTGTACAATTTCGGTGCTCCTCTACTACGTGTCCGAGGTCCCGCTCGGCCGCACAACTTGTACATGTACGACACCAATCCTCGACATCGTCACGATAATGGACCCAGTAAAACTGTTCTCGGACCTTCAGTAGAGTTCGTTTAACTCCCAGATGGACTCTTGAACGACCATTATGGCACAACTGTAGAACATTCGGCACTTTAGCTTTAGGGACAACCATTTGCAAACGACAGCTGTATCTTCGACCATTGTCCCATTTACGGCACAGGACTCCATCCTGAATCAGCAAGCTGTCCCATTGGGCCCAATAGCTTTTCGTGGTTGAACTCATCGCTGAGACGTCCCTCCACTTAGGCTTGGTAGCACGGGCCTTCATCCATCCCAGAATCGGCTTGATGTCCGGATCTTCCTGCTGTGCATGTCGTAGGTTGTCCTTCCACCCGTTGCTGAGGTGGTCTGTCCTGAGCATCCTCACGGATACCACCTCCTTACTCTCTTGCCTACTACAATGGTTGCAATCTTCAGGACAAGGTCTTCTTGACAATGCATCTGCGTTGCCGTGAGATTTCCCGCTGCAGTGTCTGATAGTAAAGTCGTATTCCTGCTGCTGCTGGGCGGTGCTGTTAGCCGCACTTCCTTTCTGAGACCGTTCACCTTCCCTTCGTAGGGTGTGCTCAAGGTAGCTGGACCGAAGATGGCCCCTTTCCCCACAGCCATAGCACCTAGGGCTGTATCTTTTATTGTGGTCGCGAACCGTAACTGCTGTAACCTCCCTAGCGTGAGGTGAACGATGATCCTGTCGCCGCCAGGCAGTGTCGTTAGCTGCACTACCCTCTCGAGATCGATCAACTCTCCTTTCCACGGTTCGCTCAGGGCAGCTGATTCGAAGATGGCCTTTTCCCCACAGCCATAGCACCTAGGGCTGTATCCTTTGTTGCGGTCGCGAACTGTAGCTGCCGCAACCTCCCTGACGCGATGGGAACGATGATCCTGCCGCACGGCTTCCACTTCCAGTGCATGGGCCAAGGCGTTCTTAAGCGTCTCGTGGTGCCCGAGCCTCACAGCAGCTCTGACTTCCAGGTCGCGGATGCCGTCGATGAATGTCTGCACCAGGTTTCCTTCAATGAGCGCAGGTACAGACCGGTATGCTTTCCGCACCAGCTTCTCCACCTCTAGAGCCCACTGCTGCAGGTTTTCGTTGATGCGCTGCACGCGATCTTTAAGCTGCGCACGAAAGACATGTTCCAGGTGAGCGTCGCCATATCTCGCCTCCAATGCCTCAAGGAGTTGCTCATAAGTCACTTCCTCCCCGAGAGCTTCCAGAACTGTTAAGGCCTGGTCGCGCAGGCCTAGTGTGAGAGCAGTCATTGCCTGACTGTTATTCCAGCCGTTCGCCTTCATAACAGCTTCGAACTGGATTTTGTAGGCTGACCGGGAAGAAGTCCCGTCGAATGGTGGCACCTTGAACCCACGTAGCGAAGGTGCTGCAGCTACTACGGGAGCTGTAGTTCCATCCCCAAGTTTGAAGTCGTTTAGCGTTTTCTTCACGTCAGCCATCACGTTGTCAACCCGATTGTTCACATGGTTGATTCGGGTTTCATGTTCTTCGATTCGGGTTTCAGCTTCCGACAGGCGGTTGTCGTGTTAAGCAACCCTATCCTTCACGTCCCTTATCTCTTTCCCAAAGGTAGCGTGAAGGTCCTTCATGAGGAGCATCTGCTCTTCCGACCGACGAGCCTGTTCCGCCTGCTGATCTTCCAACCGACGGGCCTGTTCCTCCTGTCGGCGGGCCTGTTCCTCTTGTCCGCTCTGCAGCTGCTCTTTCAACTGACGGACCTGTTCCTCCTGTCGGCGAGCCTGCTCCTCCTGTCGGCGAGCCTGCTCCTGCAGCATCACCATCAGAGCACCTAAGTCAGGTGCTGCAGATGTAGGAGCTACCGACGGGCCTGCAGCCGGTGGCTGGCCAAATCATCCAAATCTTCGTTGGTCCGTCTCCTGCTGGCGTTGACTTCGGGTACGGACACCCTCCGTTTCCTCCTTAGGTAAAATCGGCATTATTTTATCCTACTTCTGACACCAATTGTTACGAGCTTGAGGTTCGTGACAATAAAAATTGCCGATAAAATTACCTAAATTAACACTTTAATTTACTTTACACAAATTAAAACTAAAAACACTAATAATTAAACACACTAATTCACTTAATTCCGCTCCGAAGCTTCGCTTGTGTCGCCGAGTTCAACTCTACTACTCGCTCTTTACTTTTACTTACTTACTTTTACTCTCCGCATCTTGCAGCGCCTATATATTTAAATTAGCAAAGAAATATCCAGAATGTTCAAGTAAACACGCGCAAGGTACCGAGCGTTCGAGTTTCGACTAGGCGCTGTCGGTTGAGTAATTTGTGATGTCATTTTCTCAATGCTCCCCTCGCTCTCGTTCCTGACACTAGATGGCGCTAGTGTATCGTTGACTGGAGCGCGTAACAATATTAAACGGCCAACCTAATAACCTATTTTTTCTTTAGGTGGCACGGTTTGTGTCATGTGTGAGGCAGCAGCACTCAGACGTGACCTGAAGTGGCGTTGTGGCGGACATGGGGTGGTGGGACACACCACGCGTTTCTACGCCCTAGTGGCACCGCACTGCCACGGCAAGTGGATCCGAACTAATGAGAACATGGACAAGAAAGGAGATTGCTGTATAAACCCTGACTTTATTTTTGTTTAAATGTACCTACTCTTAAATAGTTTATCGATAACGATTTCTAGATGCGATGGACAACCCTATTTACAAGACTGCTCGAGCACGAATCTGTAGACTATATCCGGTGTTTGCTTGACTGTTATTTTAAGTTAAGAAAGCACGATAACCTTGGTTGCCGTAATCTCTGGAATTCTATGAATTAATAATAAAACCATTATTATTTTTATTGTAAGTTATGGCACTTTAATTTCTCTCTGTGTAAATGTTTCAAATAAACAATAACCTAAGAATCACAATATATCTAAAGCAAAAACATAGTTTGTTTTATATAAGTTGAAATAACAATACGTAGAAAGTGTAAATCATTACTTAGTAACTTGAAAGTAAATTATATTTTGTCGCAGTTTATAATATTAACATATTTCTGTCACGTAAGCAGCTGTAATAAATATTATTCAATTAAATTCATTAATTATACTAATTTAATTAACTTTAATAATTAATAAAATTTTACATATTACAGAATGTCTAAACTGCAAAACTAAAATTATATAAATGTTTATTTTCAAACACTTGATTATTGATGACATTTTCTCAATTGAAAACTAGATGGATCGGAAAGGAAACATAGGATATTTCTTCTGACCCTTATGTAAACGGATAGAAAAATTACTATAATTGGCACTGAGAATATATCGATACCGGAGTAGTCGATATCAGTAACAAGTAGTTAGACTACACTAATTTTGTATAACTAATTTAGAGCGTATTTTGTATTACTTTATTAATTATTTAGCATTAATTTTGTTTATAGTCATAAAATATTTTTTTTGTATGATATACATATGGTATGGTATTTATATTATCTATCGTTTATACAGAAAGTTAAATTTCAAAAACGCAGTTTAATCGACTTTTTTATTGCTTAATTGATATTTTTTAAAACCATGCAGTGCATGCAATTTGACTGTCTTGATTAGGCTTTTGACAGCTCCGTATCGCAATGAATGGCTACACTAGGGCCGCAGGTTCGTATCCCGCACTGAACAAGTTGTATTACCTACTGAACAATTGTATGACCTACAAATAATTGTTCCGGATCTGGATATTTGGCCTTGTAAAATTTATGCATGTAAATTTATGCCTCCACGCTACTGGAGAAAATCCTGGTGTGGAGGTAACGTTTTTACTAAAAAAAGTGGCTAAATTCCTTTATATCTAGAAGTCAGCTGTTCAATCGGCCGCGAATCCAATTTCTGTATGTAAGAAATTATAAAAATTACCAAATAATATTTGCCTTTATTACATAACTCAGGCCGCGTTTAGGTTTATTTTTACGGCTGCAGTGTAAATAGACCAGCTATACAGTGAACGGATGACCTTTCTCATGAAACCCCAGTGTAAAATATCAGCATGATACGTGTTTCGTATGGTGTATGGCGAAAACTGAAGACCCTCTTTATTTGTAGCTGACAATATATCCTGCATTTACATACATAATTTAAACGTAAGAAATACCCAAACCTAAAATAATTTTTTATAAGTATACTTCTGAGAGGGTTTTAGGGCAAGGAAGTGTCCGCCGCGCTGCCCCAATGCGTGTTGGCGAACTTCACATGTCTTAGAAATATTTTTTTTATTCCTCAGACATGCAGGTTTCCTCACGATGTTTTCCTTCACCGCCGAGCACTCTCTCAGAAACCCTGTCAGAAATGAGGGGAGGCCTGTGCCCAGCAGTGGGACGTATATAGGCTGTAACTTTAGTTTACTTTTACTTAAGCCTTACCTGTGCTGATTTAAAGCTGGAATTGAACCCGCTGCCAGAAACATTGCTACCGAGTCTTATTTTAGACGCTTTATTCCAACCTGTATAATAAATCTACGTGTACATATGTATATGTAGTAAAATTTTGTAATTCAGTTTTCACCCACTTCCAAACATCTGAATAATCTAATTTATTTAATATAGAATAAGGGTGACAAACGAGCACACAGTTCGCTTGATTTTTTTTATTTAACTGGTTTTACGGGTCTGGATTCTGAGCATATCGTTTCTTTCATCTTCATTTTTATATTGATGGTAAGTGGATGCTGTGACCCATAGATATCTACATCTACCCTCGATTAAGAAACAATATGCAGGTACGTTGCCACCTCTCAGGTCTAAGCTGTATTGCCTTGTATCAATGAAAAGAATCTCCGGTTCTCCACACTCACCGTACGAAACACAGCAGCATTAAGCTTCTTGCAATTCTGCAGACTTATAAAATCTGCAAAATTGCAAGAAGCAAAATAAAGAATCGATAACAGTACCTACAACAACTTCACGATTAAAACCTGGTATTTCCACTAGGATCATCACGATTAATTATCAATTAGTGTTGTTTAAGTTTTCTTAAGTGTAATAAAATTTCTAATACTATTATAGTTTTTTAAGCACCACATAATATAAATAAGAACATTTTGTAATTGAAGTTATTATAGAATTATTAAATTAGTTTGTGAATACACCATATCCAATGTAACTTGTGTAAATAAAAATGTTATGCTATTATATATGCGCACTCATCACTTTTAATCAACGGTCACACATTAAAAAAAATATAAAAAAATGGCCGACACAGCAAGTCGATAGATATGAAACATCATAGTTGATGGTAGAATTTATAATTGATGACACAATCAATAAAGAAATATGAAGTAAAATAAAGAAAAATATTAAAAAGGAATACAAAGTGTGTACTGAGTTGTTCATGTCGCCGCCAACTAGTTTACTAAGCAGCCTAGCCTTTTTACTAAAACGGCGTCTTCCAACTAGCGGCGTGAATGATATTCAGTCAATGCGTCTAATACAACATTGCACATATTATCTTGTAATATCAACGACAGTAGGTTAAGGTGTTGCTAGGGGGGCCCTTCGACTGTTTCCAGTTTCACTCGATCACTGCGAAGTAGGCGCAGGACCCGAAGCTTGTTGTCGTGCAAAATTAGCTAAACGTGCTGGAGGTCGGCGGCAAGGTGTCGTCGAAACATTGGGAATTAAAAAAAAAACATTAAACGCGATAAAACCAGTCAAATAAATTTTATTCCATGTTTAGTATTCGCGCAAATAAAAAAAAACTTAATGTCAACCCATTTGTGAATTTAATATTATGTTCAAGGGCAATAATTCTCTTGACTAGTAATAATGTCACTTTTAATTATAGTATCAATATTTAATCTGTGATTTTACTATTCAGTTTCGCAAATTCACCATGAATATAGAGCGAATATATTATTGCTTGGTTCCGATAACATCACATCATTACACTAGCAACAATCAAAGAGCACTAGCAACAATCAAACAAAGAACGATACAATTTATACGAATTTATGTTGAAAATAAATAAAACACTGTTATAAAGATTAATATTTGGTAAGTGATTAACTATTAACATTTCAAAAATGAAGTTACTTAAATATTACCTGTAAATATCTCAAATTTGAAATAGAAAAAGAACTTCTATAATGCAACTGAAGTGACAAAAGTACTAGTCCAAGTGTCGAAGGACAACTGCGACTTTATTTGCAACTGCGATTTAGTGAAAGAAATATAGATACATAAGAAGACGGTTCCTAGCAATTCGGACACCTTGACAGAAAAGAATTCCTCCACCCAGATTGTTTTTAATAGAATAAAAGTGATAAACACACAGTCCACCTGACGCTAAGCGGATATTGTGGCCCATAAATATCTACATTTATTATCAATTACGAATCAAATGCAAATGTGATGTCAGCCCTGAGGACAAAAATTTTGATGATTTTTTTTTGTATGTGTTTGAATGAGTCCCTAGATAGTTTAGATTTGCATTTGGACCCGGTAGGTGGCGCTCGTCGAGATACAGAAATCACTCATACAAAGCCGGGGCCGATCGCTAGTCCTAATTATATTTAATAATTAAAAAGGGATAATGTTACAAAATAAAAACTTTCAATACATATTATTACATTATTACTTATAAGGATGCGTAAGTAAGAACACACAAGACTAAAAACATTATTACGAAAAAAAATTCCGATAGACTTAACAAAACCTGTAAAAAAGAAAAAAGTTTTGCAATATTCACGCGGCTAATAAAACGAGTAATCCCCGAGCTAATCACCCTCTTACTCCGTTTACAACGCCACCCCTTTAGTAAAAGCTCGTATTACACTGTAATGTTATATATTTTACAGAAACCTCATAAGAGTGATTTTATGGGGAGACTTTATGAGGCTTTATTTTATTTTTGTTATTTTACCGCATATTTAGGTGAATTAGAAATGAAAACTGTGCACGTGATGGCGCGTACAACAATCCGGCGTAAGACAATCAAATTAAAAAAGAAAAAAATTGTAAACGTGGCAGGGCCACGCTTCGGCTATATAACATTAAAGATATTAAAAATTTATTAGCTAAAATCTGCGAAATAAAACAAAATTATGTGTTTTACCTTGTCCCGACTTCCTTTAATTGAATGTACTATCCCCGTCACTATTACTCTCAACACAACTACAGTAGAAAAGACACACAAAGACCAGCGTCTACGACACGTTTTTCGCCCCTAAACAACGCAACGCAACGCAACAAATGATTGGATGAAATATACTCTGCGGTGTGCGGTTTCGTTTAATACATTTTCTGGTGTAACGCCTCGAGGCTTTAAGCGTCATTTATTCTTATGTATCGTCCATGGTAACGGCGGGGCAGGGGGTGCTAAGAATCTCCGGTGGAGGTTCAGTTGTCACCTACGACGACTCGACCTGACAACATATAACGCACGCATTCTGAGAACTGACGAGTAGATACTGGAGCTGGAAGAAGAGGTAGACAAGTTGCGCTGGCATATTATTGGATTATCCGAGGTCCGAAGAGAGGGGGAGGATACGGCAATCCTCGAGTCCGGCAACTTGTTCTACCACCGGGAGGGCGACCATTTGTCCCAAGGAGGTGTCGGATTTATCGTCCACAAGTCTCTCGTCAACAACGTTGTAAAGATTGGGAGTGTGTCGACGAGGGTCGCGTACCTGATACTCAGAATCACCAAACGGTATTCGCTGAAGGTCATACAGGTTTACGCACCAACCTCGGCACATCCCGATGAGGAGGTGGAGGAAATGTATGAGGATATTTCCAGAGCCATGCATTCCTCCAAAACCCACTACACGGTGTTGATGGGAGACTTCAACGCAAAACTGGGAACAAGAGAAAGCGGTGAGCTGAAGGTGGGGAAATTTGGAGTAGGGCAACGGAACCGAAGGGGCCAGCAGCTGGCCGACTTTATGGAGAAAGAGGGACTCTTTATGATGAACCCTTTCTTCCAGAAGTGGCCCCACAGGAAGTGGACCTGGTCGATCCCCGACGGTTCGACAAAAAATGAGATTGACTTCATTATGACGACCAGACGCCAACTGTTCAGTGATGTCTCAGTGATCGCAAGGGTGAAAACTGGCAGCGATCACCGAGTGGTTAGAGGCACACTGAACCTAAATGTTAAGTTGGAGAGGTCTCGTCTAATGAAGTCAACGCTCCGTCCCCCTCGTGCTCTAATCCAGAATCCCGAAATCTTTCAGCTCGAGTTACAAAACCGCTTTCAGTGCCTAGAGGATTGCAATGCAGTGGACGATATGAATGACAAGCTCGTGGAAACTGTCCATGCGGTCGGAGCTAAGTTCTGCAAGACCCGACGCAAAAGAACACAGAAAACTCTCCGATCACACTCTTAATCTCATGGCTATTAGACGGGAGATGAGGCTGCAATCGTCAACAGATTTGAGAGCATATAGGCAACTGAACAGACAGATCTCCAAATGCATGCGGCGAGACTTACGCAACTTTAATACTGCTCGTATTAAAGAAGCGATCGAGCGGAACCAGGGCTCCAAAGTCTTTGAGAGTCTAAGTCCAGAGATCTGTCTGCCAGAAAGAGCCAACTGTCAAGGCTGAAGACTGAGTGTGGCAACATCGTTTCCGGGACACCTGAGATTCTGAGTGAGATTGAGAGGTTCTATGGGCAGCTGTACAAATCATCGTTGGAGCCACACGCAAGTGTGAGTAACGATCCAAGAGCAAGTCTTATCCGACACTATTCCGATGATATCCCGGACGTCAGTCTGAGCGAGATTAGAATGGCTCTCCACCACCTTAAAAATGGCAAGGCCACGGGCGAGGATGGAATTACAGCGGAGCTTCTGAAAGCGGGTGGAACACCGGTACTTGAAGTCCTTCAGAAGCTCTTCAATTCCGTCCTCCATGGTGGCACTACTCCGGAGGCGTGGAGCAGAAGCGCGGTGGTCTTGTTCTTTAAGAAAGGCGACAACGCTCTCTTGAAGAACTACAGACCGATTTCCCTTCTGAGCAGCGTCTATGTGCTGTTTTCGAGAGTCATTACGAATCGTCTCGCACGCAGACTCGACGACTTCCAGCCTCCCGAACAAGCCGGTTTCCGAAAAGGCTTTAGTACCATAGAGCACATACATACCCTGCGGCAAATTGTACAGAAGTCGAAGAGTACAATCTGCCACTTTGTCTGGCGTATGTGGACTATGAGAAAGCCTTTGATTCCGTCGAAATTTGGGCGGTGCTACAGTCTCTCAAGCGGTGCCTAGTTGACTGTCGGTATATTGAAGTGCTGAAGTGTTTGTACAGTAGGACTACGATGGCTATCCGAGTACAGAACCAGAGTACGAAACCTATCCAACTGCAGAGAGGTGTAAGACAGGGTGATGTTATATCCCCGAAACTCTTCGCCGCTGCGTTGGAAGACGTTTTCAAGCTACTGGACTGGAAAGGATACGGTATTAACATCAATGGCGAGTACATCACTCACCTTCGATTTGCCGACGATATAGTCCTTATGGCAGAATCGCTGGAGGATCTTAGCACTATGCTCAATGACCTCAATGGTGTCTCCTAACGGATAGGTCTCAAAATGAACATGGACAAAAGTTCATGTTTAATGTCCATGTCACACCAATGCCGGTAGTTGTTGGGAGCACTATGCTCGAAGTTATTGACAAGTACGTTTACCTGGGACAAAAAGTCCGACTAGGTAAGTCCAACTTCGACCGAGAGGTCAATCGACGGATTCAACTCGGCTGGGCAGCGTTCGGGAAATTACGACACATCTTCTCGTCAGGTATACCTCAATCTCTGAAAACTAAAGTGTATAACCAGTGCGTGTTGCCAGTGATTACTTACGGATCTGAGACGTGGTCCTTCACCGCTGGCCGTATGAGGACGCTCAAGGTCGCTCAGCGAGCTATGGAGAGGGTTATGCTCGGAGTTTCACTGCGTGATAGACTCAGAAATGAGGATATCCGCAGTAAAACCAGAGTGACCGACATAGCCCAACGGATTAGTAAGCTGAAGTGGCAATGGGCCGGCCATATAGCTCGAAGAACCGATAACCGATGGGGAAGAAAGGTTCTCGAGTGGCAGCCTCGTACCGGTAGGCGTAGTGTAGGGCGACTCCCCACTAGATGGAGTGACGACCTGGTAAGACATGCAGGAAGTCGATGGATGTAGGTGGCTCAGGACCGTGCTTTGTGGCATTACTTGGGGGAGGCCTATGTTCAGGAGTGGACTTGTGAAGGGCTGTAATGATGATGATAGTGATGATTCTTATGTATATTTCCTAGTACAAATAAAACAGCAGACATAAAATGGCAAAAGCTGCTTCACTGGAGTGTAAAAGAAATATATCAATATAAGTAATATTCTAACTAAGGTTGTTTGCTTCGATATCCGCCCTTTTTTATGATTTGTCGATATTACATATTGTTTCCTTAACTATCCCAGATCAAGGTAGGGTCTATGTTACCGGTGTGCACACTGTAGCTCCATAAGAAGAAAAAAGAAAGAACCATTAAATTTAAATTATTTTACGAATTTCATGGCGCATAATTTTAACTTTTTTTTAATTTCCAGACGTTTTTTATTCCATCTCCACAAAACAGCTTACAGTAACTTGAAGACTTGGGGTAGTATGTTTGGGTTTGGATTTAATTTTATAAAAATGAGAATATGGGTTTAGTAAATGGTATCACCCATTCATACCAGCCAGTGATTTGTAATACGGTAATTTATAAAAGTAAAAATAGTATTCGCGTAGATATAAGAAATCATTAAGTATCAATTTATTTTGGCTCAGATTACGTACACAATATTACACTTATTTGTAATCTATAAGTACATATCTATATCATCATCATTGCAGCTCTTCACAAATCCACTGCTGAACATAGGTCTACCTCATAGGAATGCCACAAAGCACGATTCTGAACCACCTACATCCATCGACTTCCTACGTGTCCTATCGTCGGTCGTCGTATCGTTGTACGGTCGTCACTGCACCTAGTTAGGGGTCGCCCTACACTTCGCCTACCGGTACGAGGCTGCCTTTTTTCACCATCGGATGTAGGTTCTTCGAGCTATATGGCCGACTAATTGCCACTTCAGCTTACTAATCCGCTGTGCTATATCGGTCACTCTGGTTCTACTGCGGAATTCCTCATTTCTAAGTTTATCTCGCAGAGAAACCCCGAGCAGCCCACTTCATAGTTCGCTGAGCGACCTTCAGTGTCCTCATACGGATAGCAATGAAGGACCACGTCTCAGATATGTAAGTCTTCACTGGCAACACGCATTGATTGTACAATCTAGTTTTTGGGTTTTGAGGTATACCTGACGAGAAGACTTGTTGTAATTCCCCGAACGCTGCCCAGTCGAGTTGAATTCATTGATTGACCTCTCGGCCGAAGTTGGACTTACCTAGATGAACTATTTGTCCCAGGAGCTTAGTGCTCCCAACAACTGCCGGAATAGGTCTGGCATGGACGTTACACATAATCTACGTTTTCTCCAAGTTCATCTTAAGACCTGACCGTTGGAAGGCACTATTTATATACTGCTTTTCTTCAGTTCATTTACAATAGTACTTAGATCCTCCAGCGATTATGCCATAAGGACTATATCGTCAGCAAATTGAAGGTGAGTTATGTACTTGCCATTGATACTTTCCAGTCTAGTAGTTTAAAAACGTCTTCCAATGCAGCGGTGAAAAATTTCGGGTATATAACATCGCCATGTCTTACACCTCTCTGCTATTGGGTAGGTTTCTTACTCTAGTTATGTACACGGATAGTCATTGTAGCCCTATTGCACAAACACTTCAGTACTTCGATATATCGACAGTCAACTTCGCATCACTAAAGTGACTGTAGCATCGATTAAATTTCGACGGAATCGAAGGATATCTCATACTCCAAATACGCCAGGCAAAGTGGCAGATTGTACTCTTCGGTCTTCTGCACAATTTGCCAAAGGGTGTGTATGTAGTCTTAGTATGGTACTAAGGCCTTCTCGGAAACCAGCTTGTTCGGGAGGGTGGAAGTCGTCTAGTCTGTGTAAGAGATGTTTTCGTAATGACTCTCGAAAACAGCACGTAGACGCGGATCAGAAGGGAAATCGGTCTGTAGTTCTTCAAGAGAGCGCTATAAGGTGACAAAACTCTCTTGAAGAACAAGACCACAGCAATTCTGCTCCACGGCTTCGGAGTAGTGTCACCATGGAGGAAGGAATTAAGATCTTCTGAAAGACCTCAAGTAGTGGTTTTCCAACCGCTTTCAGAAGCTCCGCTAAAATTCCATCCTCATCCACATATCTATGGCAAAGACTTTTGGAGCTCTAGTTCCCCTAAATTGCTTCTTCAATTCGTATTGAAGAAGAGATTGAATGGAACCAGAGCTTCAAATTCTGCTGTATGGAAGTTGCGTAAGTCCCGCCGCATGCATTTGGAGATTTGTCTGTTCAATTTTTTTATAGAATTTGGGTGACAAACGAGCACACAGTCCACCCGAAAGTCCAGACCAAATGGATGCCGTGGCCCATAGACACCTACACCTAACCCCGATCATGAATTAAAATGCAGATGTATTGTCACCCGCAAGGACTAAGATAGTATGCCTCGATTCCAGTAAAACAAGTCTCAGGTTCTCTACATTCACCATACGAAACACAGCAGCATCAAGCTGCTATTTTGCGCTGGTATAATGTGAAGGCATGGCCCTTCCCCGGTCTAGCCGACCCTTTCGTGCTATAGACTACCGTAATATAAATACAACCGTAATATAAACTGTATGCTGTCAAATCTGTCGAAGACTGCAGTTTCATTATAGACGTCTAACAGCCATGAGATTAAGGGTGTGATCGGAGAGTTTTTATGTTCTTTTACGCCGCATCTTGTAGAATTTAGCTCCGGCCGCATGGATAGTTTTCACGAGCTTATCATTCATATCGTCCACTGCATTGCAGTCTTCTAGGCATTGAAAGTGGTTTCATAATTCAAGTTGAAAGTTTTCGGGACTCTGGATATGGGCACCAGGGGAACGGAGAGTAAGTGTAAGTTGGAGAGTTCCTCCTCAAGAAAGACCTCTCTAACTTAATGTTTAGGTTCAGTGTGCTTCTTAACATTCGGTAATCACTGCCAGTTTTCACCCTCGCGATCACTGAGACATCATTGATCAGTTGTTATCTGGTCGCAACCACTCTATTTGGGGCCTCTTTTTGAAGAAAGAGGTCATCATAAAGAGTCCCTCTTTCTACGGCCGGCTGATGGCCCCTTGGGTTCCCTTGCCCTATGCCAAAATTTCGTTACTTTCAGCTCACCGCTTTCTCTTGTGCCTGGTTTTGCCTTGAAGTCTCCTATCAACACCGGTATATTGGATTTTGGAGGAATGCATGGCTCTGGAGATATCCTCATGCATTTCCTCCACCTTCTCATCAAGATGTGCCGAGACTGGTGCGTAAACCTATATGACCTTCAACGAATACCGTTTGGTGATTCTGAGTTACATAGTACTATTATTTATTCTGTGGTATGGTAGAACTACTCCCATTGTTCGTGATAGTGGTTGAGATAATGGTATGTGTCCTTCCTCTATCCTTAGTTGCCAGAATTTTTTTTGCAAGTCTGCTCGTCAGTCTCTCAGTATATGTATGTATACAGTATACGTAAAAATGAAGGCGTCTGCCTGTAATATTGAGACATAATAACCATTTTTAAATTCTGAATGTGATTCTCTGTCTGTCTGTTCATGCTTATCTTCGGAATGACTGAACTGATTGTGATGCAACTTTACCAACAGATAGAGATCAATCTACGGAGGGATCTGGGTTAATTTTACCCAATAACCTTAGAATTCGTTTTTGTCGTTATAGCAGTGCGGAATTTTTATACAGAGGGTTAAGTTCGGTCAGATTCTATTTGAGAATGCTAAAGGTATACATGAAGACAGACATAACCCAACCGTTATATGCTTGTTCTCATTAACGCCCGATAAGACTGTTCAGCACTTTTGTCAAGCGTACATAAAGCACAATGCAAACTGACTGTTTCATATCCACCTCATCGATAACTACGTTCTGTGACCCAGGCATCGGTATGTTTTAGTCTAAGAAAGGGTCCTTATGTTGATGGGTATAAAAATCTATACCCTCAAAATTAGCAAACATATTCCTCTCGACGTGGAGGATCACACACTTATCCGTCCCCAGCTCCATTCTAATAAAATCACTGAACTCACAAGTGATGGTAAGCAATTCCATAAGATGGGAACGACTGGAGTCGAATAAATTGAAGTCACATTTGTGACCCACCTTTTTATAAGGATGATCTCAAGTTATTCGCCTTCTCCATTTCAAAGCTGAACTTCCCTCCAAAAGCCATATTTTGAGATACTGGAAGGATTCAGATAGAGGGTGATAATTTGAATCCAATCTGTTTCTGAGAGTGGATTCAAATTATCACCCTGGAAGATACACTTCCCTATCCTTATACAGCTTTCCACAGCCGTTATTCGCTCGCCTAAATGACTAACACGCCTATTAAAGAACGATACTATGCGTACGCACAGTAAGTTTTAACGCACAGTGGACGAAATCTTGTTTCATAAACGTCACTTGAGTGTTGGACGACACTATGCAACTACTTAGCCACCCTTAGCTAAAGTTACCGATTAACTTTAACGAACGCATAGTGTCGGCGGAAATGCCAAATTCATAACCTCAAAATAATAAAGCATAAGCATTATATATAGCATAAATTATAAAGTTATATGTACAAGAGTATATCGTTTTTGTCTTTTGTGTATTTCAGTACTACCAAGTTTAAATAAAAATGAGTGGTAGTGATGAAGAATTTGATAATTATATAAGAACAAGTGACTTGCCAAGAAAGAGTTACAATAAGGCGTGTTATCAGGGATTTTCAGAACCCTTTCGAATATTATAGTGAAGTGGAATTTAAACAGCGATATAGGTTTCGAAAAGAAACAGTATTAAACTTACTTATGCCGCTAATTTCTCTCAATCTTGAGAAACTTACAAAAAGAGGACTTCCAATTCCCCCAGTGTACCAGTTGCCAATTGCACTCAGATTTTATGCCTCAGCCAGTTTTCAAATTATCAGCGGTGATTTTATTAGTGTTATATAGTTATTAGGCAACCAACCGTTTCAAGAATCGTTAAAAGAGTTTCCTATTTAATTAGTTTGAAAATAAAACGGTACATAAAAGTCCCAGAAACAGTGAATATACAAAACTAAAATTTTATCAGATTGCGCAGTTTCCTGAAGTAAGAGGATGCATAGATTGCACACATATTGTTATACAAAACCCTGGAGGAAATTTTGCTGAAGTTTTCCGTAACAGGAAAAACTTTTCTCCATAAACACATAACTTGTGTGTGGCCCTAATTTAGAAATATATGACATTGTGGCTGACAGACCAGGTTCAGTCCATGATAATCGCATATTTCAAGCAAGTAGATTAAAAGCAAAGCTGGAAGGAGGAGAAATTGACGGCTTGCTTTTAGGCGACAGTGGTTATGGCTGCCAAACTTATCTATTGACACCAATTCTACGACCAGAATCGGATGCTGAACAAAATTATAATTAAGCTCATATTAAGACCAGAAATACTGTTGTTAAACAAAACAAAGAATAAAGCTTCATCCTTACTAATGCTTAATATGTAACGAATCTCTTACCTAAGGATTTATCTTCTGTGTTTGAGTCAATGACTCCAGGAACAGTCAGATTTATGTATGGGCAAATACTATCTATGACATTTTCTGTAGTGCCCGCTTCACCAACTCCACCTCCAGTCTTTATCAAACTCCCAGCTTCCATTGACAATTCCTTCTTACGACAACTTTTATGTTTTTCCAGCATCTCTTTAGCTGTAATGCCGTTCTCTTGAACACAAAAGGTACTGTATTTGTACATTGTTGGCATTTTCAATTTCGTCCCATGCCGCTCTCTGAGCTCAATGTTTCTGACATTTGTTTTTTTATTTTCAATAATAGAACGTTCACTCACCAAACTTATGAGTTGTTCTTTTTCGGCTGAGGAAAAACCTATTTTTTTAGCTAAAAATTAAAATAATGTATGAATAAATTATCAAGAAACTTGCACAGAATAAACATTACTGAGAAAAACCCTTTGAGTTACCATTTAGCACTGTTAGCCGGAGATGTTATTTCCATTATCACAAATATTATAATTGATATTCGAGCTGAAATATTACTTAAAACAGTGTTACACAAATCAGTTTGCAAAAATCAACATATGAATTAAGGTTATGTACTGATTGACAGTCTCTAACTGCACAGTCAACCTTGTGCAGCTTGATGGTCCAAAAAACACACACACAACCTATACAATAATTTCTTATTCTTGCTTTTTATTGAAAGTTTCGTAATTTCATTTTTCTTTATATGCCACTTAATTTCTTCTCGATCAAGCTTTAATTTTTTGCCTTTATTGGTTTTTTTTTTTAATAAAATTCAGGGAGATCTTTTCTGTTTACTACTGTGGCAGTGGTATAAATGCCGTTATCGTTTAAAGATTGCATTATATCATATAATGAAAAAAATTGGGTCCATTATAGTGGATAGTTGGTTTTTAAAACGTTTTAAAACATAAACTTAAACAATTTCTTTGTAAGAATTCGAGTTAAGCTTGTAAAAATATAAAAAAAAAGTAAAGTGCTTGTCACTGAAGTCCTAAACGGTTGGATCGATTTTGATGATATTTTTGTGCGTTTGTGTAGTGGATGATTTAGATTCACAACTGAATCCTGTAGGTAGCGCTGGTATTGACAACTAGAAATCACCCGTGCGAAGCGGGGGCAGGATTGCTAGTCTTTATTTTTACATATAATAACACGGTGTGTTCGTTATTCTTGTCCACCTAAAGCCTTGAAAGATTTTGATAAAATTTTTATTTCTTAGTAATAGTTGAACTCGGTAGGTAGTGCTGTTGTTAAAATTAAAAAAAATCACGAGAAACCGGAACGGATCGATAGCTACAGATAAATATGATCCTTTTAAAATAGAAATAAAGTACTCGGGATGCAGTATAAAGCTTCGAGTGTTTCATTCCTCTCAGTTGGGAAGCAATCTCATGTAGCCGAGTGAAAGCTGCAGTATTGAAACTCAATACGCGCTCAATGAAACGATGCTTGCCTATAATTCCATTTGCGTTTAATATAATTAAGGGGCCAACAAAGACTTTAAACTGGCGGGGCCCTCCTCAGTTGAGCACCAGGCTGGGGGGAAGAGAGTAACCAAGCCCAAAAACAAGCAGCAGCAACAACAACAGAAACCACTGCCTCCTCGACGATATTAGAGGTTCCTACACCACAGGTAGGAAGACTGCAATATTATATAAATAATTGGCAAAGATTGACTAATGAACCTGTCATACTCAATTGGGTTAAGGGATATTCAATTCCATTTGAACACATACCTATACAAAATAATTTTCCCTTAAATAATAATTTTTCATTAACTGAGTTAAGTCAATTAAAAATAGAAATTAATAAGTTGTTGTCTATACAGGCTATAGAGACTTGTGAACCAGTGCATGACCAATTCTGTTCACCAATATTTTTAGTTAGAAAACCAAACGGGGACTTTAGATTTATTTTAAATCTAAAGGAACTCAATAAATTTGTTAGAATGGATCATTTCAAATTAGAGGACTATCGTACAGTGTTAAAATTAATTAACAAAGATGATTATTTGGCAACAATTGATATTAAGGATGCATATTATATGATAAGTATTAAGTTAGATCATAGGAAATACCTACGTTTTTATTTTAACAACAAACTCTATCAGTTTAATGTACTCCCCTTCGGCCTTTGTACAGCACCTTATGTTTTTACAAAGATTTTAAAACCAATCAATGCCAGGTTAAGAGAAGATGGGTTACGCCTGGTTCAATATTTAGATGACTATATACTTATTTGTAGTAATTACAATGAATGTGTTGAAAAGATACAGTTAACTCTAAAATTATTTACTAATTTAGGATTTATAGTCAATATTAATAAGTGTAGTCTCACCCCCTCACACCAGTGCAAATTCTTAGGACTAGTTTTCAATACAGAAAATATGTCTATTTCTATAACAAGAGAAAAAAGAGAAAATTGCCTTCGCTTGATCAAAAAATTAAGTAAGAAACCATTATTTTCTATAAGATTTTTAGCTCAGGTGTTAGGAACACTAGTATCTGTTTGTCCAGCAATTAAATATGGTATGTTATATACAAAATTGCTTGAGCGACATAAATACTTATCACTTTTAAAATATAATAATAATTATGAGGCACAAATTTCACTACCTAACCATTGCAAACAGGATTTGAAATGGTGGGCTGAAAAAAGTTAAATATTCTACAAGCCCAATAAGAAAGAGTGATTTTGTTTTAGAAATACACACTGATGCTTCCAACACGGGTTGGGGTGCCTCATGTGCTGGACAGACAGCTAGTGGGCCCTGGACAGAACAAGAATCAAAATTACATATCAATACTTTAGAATTAAAAGGTGCTTTCTTCGGGCTAAAGAGTTTCACAAAGAATCTAAAAAATATTGAAATATTGTTACGAATAGATAATACTACTGCAATAGCTTATATAAACAGGCTAGGTGGTATACAATACCCCCACTTGTATGATATTGCTAGGCAAATTTGGCAATGGTGTGAAGATAGTAACCTCTGGATTTTTGCATCATATATTAACACTAAAGATAATGTCACTGCTGATTTTCAATCAAGGAAGAATATTGGCCACACTGAGTGGGAGCTAGGGCAGATGTATTATAGGAAAATAGTGCAAACCTTCGGTACACCTGAAATAGATTTGTTTGCATCTCGAACAAATGCTAGGTGCAAAAAATATGTGTCGTGGCACCCAGACCCTAATGCAATCAATGTAGATGCTTTTACATTATGTTGGTCCCAGCTTTTCTTCTACGCTTTTCCACCATTTTCACTAGTATTAAAAACTTTAGAAAAAATAATTTTAGACAAGGCGGAAGGCATAGTTGTTGTACCTTACTGGTCAACGCAGCCCTGGTTCCCACTGTTTAAAAAATTGTTGGTAAATGATTTTATTGTTTTCCAACCCAATAAAAAATTACTTACCCTGTGTAATTACAGATCACCGCACTCTCTTCACAAGAACCTATCTTTGATGGCAGGTCTGCTCTCCGCCAGAAATTTTTAAGCACAGGCATTGGTGAGGAAGCCACCAACATTATGTTGAATTCAGTATCAGAAAATACACTTAGGCAGTACTTACCTTACCTCAGGGACTGGCTTATATACTGTTCATCTAACAATATTAGTACAAATACTGCCAATATTTCACAAATTATAACTTATCTCACAGTAAAGTTTGATGAAGGTATGTCTTATGGAAGCCTTAACTCCATAAGATCAGCCTTGTCGTTATTGATAGGTTCTCATATTGGAATAAATGATCAAATAAAAAGATTATTTAAAGGGTTCTATAGGTTGAGACCAAATAATCCCAAATATCAATTCACTTGGAATGTATCAGAAGTGTTCAATTACCTTGAGCTTCATCAGATGGATACAAAGGATGTAAAATTCCAAACAAAGAAAACAGCAATGCTGTTTGCTCTAGCAACAGGACAAAGAGCACAAACCTTAGCATCAGTGGAAATTGACAAAATAAAAATAGAGAATGACAAAATTTGTATTACAATCTCCAAATTGTTAAAGACATCAGGCCCCTACAGACAGCAGCCATTGCTTGTATTAACTTTTTTTGATTTAAAACCTGATGTTTGTCCTGCTAGAGCAGTGATTAATTATTTGAAGTTAACTGAACAAATAAGAGACAACATAAAAAATTTATTTATTTCATTTAAGAAACCCTATAGAGGGGTATCAGTAAGTACAATCAGCAGATGGATAAAAGACATTTTAAAAGAAAGTGGTATAGATGTGAACATTTTTTCTGCTCATAGCACAAGGCATGCTTCTACTTCAGCAGCATTCCATACGGGTGTATCAATAGATATTATAAGAAAATCAGCTGGTTGGACTGAAAATTCAATTTGTTTTGCTAGATTCTATAATCGTCCTATTTTGAACAATAAGGACACAATTTATGCTAATGCTGTTTTTAAAAATATTAATATTGATGACTAATTGTAATTATAATAATTATTAATAAGAAAACTTCTTAACCTTTATTGTTACAATTTAATTATAATTAAAGTCTGATTCTGTTCTGAGACTTTGAACATCTAACATATAGTATTATTTCCATCGTCGAGGAGAGACAACAAGGCTATAATTGAACAATCAAACGAGCTTACCTGTAAGCGAAGTTCGATTGAGATTATACCTTGTTGTCTCTCCGAAGACGATGGAACCCACCCATCCCCTATGAGACCAGGCTCAGTCCCAAATAGAATCAGACTTATGCTTTAAACTAAAATGAGTTGACAGATTGAGGCGCGAATGAGGTGCAACTAGAGGATGCGTTCAGAAATTTTAAAGTTACTTTTAACTTATGTAACGCCACCGAGATAAGAAGCGATACTAACATATAGTATTATTTCCATCGTCTTCGGAGAGACAACAAGGTATAATCTTAATCGAACTTCGCTTACAGGTAAGCTCGTTTGATTGTTCAATTATACTTGGCTTTAGTATTTATTTACAAACTAGCGATGAGAACTTGCTTCGCTTAGATAGGATTGGGCGTTAGTAAAAGACCATTACTGTTTTCGGTAAAATATAGGTATTCCGAAGACTAGCCCGGACAGATAGACATAGCAAATGGTTAATCTCCGTTCAGATTGGACGCCGTAACCGAAATTCGTACTGGAAGACATAATTATTAGAATTACAAATGCAATTTTTACAGACTTATTTATTCGCAAATATATGTAGATCATACTTCTTACGAAAGTATAAATTATGAATTAATTTGCTTAAATTAAGGCTTGTAAATTTTTAGCTTCTCATGTAAATCAGTCTTAAATGGAACAAATGCTAGTCAGTATTTATGCTTATACTTTAACCCGCGACGAGAGCTGTCATGCCGAGTGAGCGGACTACATCAAAGAGACAGGAAAGTCACCTGACACGAAAAAGAGGTCAAACCACTTTTCTGTAAGAAGTTGAGTCTCTGCGGCAAACATGTAAATTATATGTTCTTGCAGTATAAAAAGAAGTTAAAATTCATTCTTGATTTATTAAAATATGTTAATCGTTTAACTTTTTAAGAATTGGGAGTTACAAAAAAGCAAACAGTCCAACTGGTGGTACATTAAAAGTTATCCTCAATGAGGGCATCCACGACTTTTTCTACCACCGAGCGGTGCTTGTTTGGAATGAGGTGAAATATCTGACAGATTTCATTGCGGGTAAGACTAAAACTAACTAGATTGTTAAGAAAATTTAAGAGTGAATGTTTCCGCTTAAGACGTAATATCTTCTACGTCAAAAAGGTATTTGGCTATCACTACTTACTTTTTACTGCTATCCCATGGTATTTTGTGAGAACATTATCATTCCATGTACCATTTATCGTTTTAAAGTTACACCAAAAATTTAATTTATAGAATAAGGGTGACCAACGAGCACTCGGTCCATATGATGGTAAGTGAATGCTTTGGAGATATCTACACCTATCTTTAATTAAGGATCAACATGCAGATGCGTACTCCTGAGGATTTATGTGGAATACCTCATTTCCAGTAATAAAGGTTTCCGGTTCTCTACACTCACCATACGATACACCGCAGTAATTAGAAGTTATTTTACGCTAGTGTTCTGTAAGAGCTTTGAGCCCTGGTTGAGCTGATCTAATTTTTCTTTTCATTTATTTTAAAATATGAACTAATGCCGCAAAATTATTCCCAAAGCAAACCTAATTCAAAAGAGTTTATTATTTAAGTGCCAAAACGCTTTGAGCTGAGGATTTTAGTTAGAGTTTTAGGTAGAGCGTAGACCATTTAGGTCGACCCTCAAGCAGTCTTCCACATACTGTGTATTGCATCCCTTAAGCGCAAAACGCGTAGGTATGTTCTACTATCGCCTAAAATAAAAAAATTGTACTCTCTTGTAACTCTTTTGAATTAGAGTTTATTAATTAAGTGCCAAAACGCTTTGAGCTGAGGATTTTAGTTAGAGGTTTACGTAGAGCGTAGACCACTTAGGTCGACCCTCAAGCAGTCTTCCACATACTGTGTATTGCATGCCTTAAGCGCAAAACGCGTAGGTATGTTCTACTATCGCCTAAAAATAAAAAATCCAACGTTTTGTCGCATGAAATATTATCTAACAATCATATTGAACATATAAATGATACAAAACGGACATTGTCAGAAAGATAAACGATTGTTGAACTAATTTCTGTTTAAATCGATTAATTACTATTTTTACATTAAAACAATGGTTTTAAGTGAGTTATGGTGTAGATTTATCAAGTCCGCATCGGTGTGAACACGAAAATATCTATCCTGTGGGAAGCCATGGAATGTAAATGGCTGTTTAATTTTGTTTTGTTTAGTTACAATAATTTTTTTTGGCCGAGAAATTCCCAAATATGCAAAGTATTCCAAAAACCAAATTTGATTCATACTTGATCAAGGTAAGATATTATTATTATTTTTATAATTACAGATTTTAAGCTATTGCATAGCTTCTATCGCGGGCCTTGAGCGGGGGACCGAATCCAGAAATTCATTCCGTAACGAAAAAACCTCACGCTCCCCACTCCGACGGGCACGGAGGTGTGGCTTGAAGGCCGTGCATCGTCTAACGTCGTTTCAGTTCGGCAGACTTCGGCACGGTGTTTGTGTGCGTGCGACTAGACGTATGCGTGTACACTAGCTGCTAACTCAATGATAAAAATTCCTGAATAACCTACATGTATTGTAAGATATTAAAAATATTTTAAACAATATTAACTTTTCATTTATTCAATAATTATTTATGTAATCTAAGTATCCTGTTTACTCCAAAGAATACAGTTTTAATTTTTTTTTATTGGATAGATTGGCAAACGAGCACACAGTCCACCTGATGGTAAGTGGTTGCTGCAGCCCATAGACATCTACATCTATCCTCCATTCAAAATCAAAATGCAGATGCGTTGTCACCCGTGAGGACTAAGACGGAATGCCTCATTTCCAGTAAAAAGGGTCTTCGGTTCTCTACACTCACCATACGAAACACAGCAGCATTAAGACACTATTTCACACTGGTATTCTGTGAGAGCGTGTTTCTTCCTCAGTCGAGCCTGCCCATTAGTGCTATATACTACTAATATAACCGCAGCATGGATCTACCATGTATAAACTATATACACTTAACTACTCAAAATAGTCTCATATTTTGCTTGTAAGTGGACGAGACATTGTTATACTTAATAAGTTTAATTAGTTCTACATAATGTCAAACATTCAACAAATTATTATTTTACTTGTGTACTCCAAAGAATACAGTTTTAATTTATTACACTTAAATTCTTAAAATACTCCCATATTATTCTTGTAAGCGGACAAGACATTGTTATACTTAATAGGTATAATTATTTCTACACAATGTCCAACACTAAATTTGAACAAATTTCTTTAAAAAATGTACAGTACCTACCTAATATCTAAGCATCTAAGTAATATTTTATGTTACATTACTTTTTATACACAAAAACAGTTGAAACTTAAAAAACTATCATAAAACTAATAAAATTATATTTATGTAAACTAAGTATCCATAAAATCTCATAATATAAGAAGTGACATATAAGTCTATATCAATAGGATATAAATGCCTATATCCATAAATGTGTTTTATGCCATCCTTAAAATCCGATAACATAACAAGTTACATACAAGTATATATCAATAGGATTTAGCCTGCGAGAAAATGAAATCGTGTCGTGTTTGCGCCATCTAGCATATAGTATTTTGTGCGTACCACCTTGAAAGTTAATCAATGTTTGTTCGATAAAATCGTTTTACGTATAAAATGCAGTAGATGGCGCTATAACAAATTATTATTATACTTGTTTACTCCAAAGAATACAGTTTTAATTTATTACACTTAACTTCTCAAAATATTACCATATTATGCTTGTAAGTGGACCAGAATTTGTTGCACTTAATAAGTTTAAGTAGTTCTACATAATGTCAAACATTAAACGTGAACTAATTTCTTTAAAAAATGTACAACAAGTTATATATAATTATATATCAATTGAATTTAGCCACCGAGATAATGAAATCATGTCGTGTTTACGCCATCTAGCGTAATTTTGCATACCACCTTGAAAGTTAATGAATGTTTGTTCGATAAAATCATTTTACGTATAAAATGCAGTAGAGGGCGCTATAACAAATTATTATTTTACTTGTTTACTCCCAAAGAATACAGTTTTAATTTATTACAATTAACTTCTCAAAATATTATCATATTATGCTTGTAAGCGGACCAGACATTGTTATACTTAATAAGTTTAAGTAGTTCTACATAATGTCAAACATTAAACGTGAACTAATTTCTTTAAAAAATTTATAGTTCATACCTAATATCTACGCATCTATATAATATTTATATTACATTACCTTATATACACAAAAACAGTTCAAACTTAAAAAACTATCATAAAATGGAAAAATTATTATTTATGTAATCTAAGTATCCTTAACCCTTAACCACCTAGCGTCGGTCACAGTAACTTCAGGCGATATATTTTTAAGCTATTGCATAGCTTCTATCGCGGGCCTTGAGTGCGGGGACCGAATCCAGAAATTCCGTAACGAAAAAAAACCTCACGCTCCCCACTCCGACGGGCACGGAGGTGTGGCGTTGAAAGCCGTGCATCGTCTAACGTCGTTTCAGTTCGGCAGACTTCGGCACTCGGCAGACTTCGGCACGGTGTTTGTGTGCGTGCGACTAGACGTATGCGTGTACACTAGCTGCTAACTCAATGATAAAAATTCCTGAATAACCTACATGTATTGTAAGATATTAAAAATATTTTAAACAATATTAACTTCTAATTTATTCAATAAGAGAAAAAAAATTGTTTTCTAATCGGTCACCACGCTCAAAAAGTGTAACTTGATTTAATATCAAAGACTTAACTGCGTAAATAAAATAAATAAATAATTATAATTGCATAAGTTGATAAAAAATGCTATGCAATAGCTTTACCGCGGCAGTCACCGAGTGCCACACGTATTTTTTGTAATAATATATTGGTTCGCTAAAAGTACGAATTTATATGTTTATACACTGATACGTCTTTAACTTTATGGAGTGACCTGAAGGTGTACTTCGGTATCTGCTACTGGAACTCCTCAAAGAGTAGAACTAGGTGTGCCGAGTTTGGCTTCGTTTTGTTAGTTATTTATAGTTTACCTCCGGAATTGATAGAATAATCTGAATGATTTCTTATATTTACGCGAACACTACACGTGATTAAAACTACTTTTACGGATTTTATCGCGTTTATTTTTGCTTTTAATTACTTTTGTTTTTAATTCCCGACGTTTCGGGCGCTTTCCAGCACCCATGGTCACGGGGGACTGAGATGACTGACGTCCCGATGTCATTGTTAAACCCGGAGTACCTTCAGCTTTTTTAATTATTGTTTATGGTATTATAAATTATATATATATATATATATATATATATATATATATATATATATATATATATATATATATATATATATATATATCTTTTATATACTATTTGTACATCATCTTTCTAACAACGTCACAAAAATCAAGGCAGCTATGTAATATCCGACACGCGTCAAAAATGTTACATTTTAATGAACGAGATGCCGTATGAGATGTCAATTGTCTTGCTCTGGATCCACACTGGATGTGACGTTTTATTACAAAATATAAGTAATATGTGATTTTTTTTTTCATAGAATATGGGTGACTAATGAACACACAGTCCGCCTTTAATGGTAAAAGGATCCTTTGGCTCATAGGCATTTTAATTGATTTACGATTAATAATAGGAATGCAGATGGATTGTCAATATATGAAACAAAGCAGGTTGATATTTTAACGAGGTGACCTATGAGAGCGTGATCCTAAACCGATCGAGCTGATCCATTCATGCTAAAACTTTAATACAGCTGCAGTGTGGCTCTACCATGTATCCATGTAGGATACATGGTAGAGTACATATACAGACGACCTTAAACTTTATACATATATAACTTTACTTTGACTTGTAGAAGCTAGACCACTTATTCTATGGAGGAACTGTAAGGTAATTGCGGATTTACGATGACGAAGTGCCTCGACTAATACGATATACATTGCGTGAAATGACAATTCGGAAATGAACATGACAACTCGGAAATGAGCATCGTAATAATAGCTAAGCACTGATGGAAGTTTGTAGTACAAATAAATGCTTTTTTATAAAATAATTTCACATAAACATTCTTTTTAATTACGACCATGTAAGTAAGGAAATAAAGCGTCACACACACACACACACACACACACACACACACACACACACACACACACACACACACACACACACACACACACACACACACACACACACACACACACACACACACACACAGCACGCACGCACGCACGCAACACGCACGCACGCACGCACGCACAGCACGCACGCACGCACGCACACACATGCACTAATCTGTTACTATACTGCGCCATTGAAGTATTATGTACTTCCTTTAAAGCGTATAGTGGCTGTGTAAGAATATCCACTACCCCGTCGTCACGTGGGTATCGTAAGAGGCGACAGATGGAAACAAACCAGGAGATGGCAGCAACGTCTTTCTAATTACAATAAAAAAATCATATGCTGTAGTTGCTAACCCGTCTGACAAGCGTGGCTAACTATGGCAAATATCGACCTTAGGAGGTAGTTTATGGGGAAGGTCTCATTTTACCAGTTTATTAAGACTGGTTTCATCACTGAGAATGTTATAATTTGTTAACTAACACAGAGCAAAGCTCCAGCACAAAGGTACGGTTAAAAATATATACTATTTATTTGAGCCATGACTATGACTTTTGTCCCTTTGGCCGGAGGCAAAATCCTGGTATGGAATGGTACATTTAAAAAGTGCAAGTACATCTAGAAATCAATCTAAAATAATACTAGCGATCCGCACCGGCCTCGCCTGGTCATAATAAATATTAATGTAGCATTATGTAGTATCAGTTTGTCAAGTGTCATCACAAACGGCTCAGCTTTTCCGAAGATCAGCACGCACAGACAGACAGAAAATTTAAAACTGGTTGTTTATGTGCAGTCAGTTATTTCAATATTACAGACAGACAGTTCAATTTTATAAATATGTATAGATGAAGGAAAATGTTCCAATAACTCAATCCTCACGAGTCTACACTAACCGATTCAGCCAAAGTTTATTCGACTAAACCATTGTGTGATAGCGAGCTCCAGGCAATCATAACCGTGATTTCCCTCTAGAACCGTATAGGAACTAATTTCGATTTTTATAACCCTTAAAAGTTTCTTGTGTTTCTTTACCGTTTGGTAGTTTTAAAATGCCACTTAGTATCGTTTATGTTACGTCCGTGAACAGATTTTTCTAGAATAAGGGTGACAAACAGGCACACAGTCCACCTGATGATAAGTAGATGCTGTGAACAAACAGGTAGCAGTCCACCTGAAGTTAAGCGATTTCTTTAGCTCATGGACCCACTCTGCATCAGCTATTAACAGAACATTGCTTCACATAATGGGGCGTGGTAGAATCACGTTATTATGACTGCACCACGAATGGTCTGGCTCGACCATGGAAGAACCACGCTAGCAACGAATACCAGGATAAAATACCAACATAATGTTGAGATGTTTCGAGGCAAGGATTGAGAAACGGAGACCATATCTACTACTTACGAGGCATTGTACCCCAAGATGGAGGAGAACAAATTCTCAGGGGTCACATCGCATTTACATTTTAATTTACTATAAATAGCACAGTATGCGAGTAACCACATTCAATCCCCGCTGAAACCAGTGAATTGTATTTTAAATAGGAGTAAGGATGACAAACCAGCATGTACTGCATATGATATTACTTTCCATCTATTAAATAAATCATCTATTCAGAATCAAAATACAAATAGGTTTTAATCCCTGAGTGCTAATACGGAATTCTTTACACTCTCAGAGTAGAGTCACTTTTTTTATAAAAGAAATCATGCAGTCTCATAGACATCTTAATCTATCCTTGATAAAAATCAAAGATATAAGAGAAGTGTTATTATTTCTTACGCCAGGGTATTCCTCGAGGTTATGTTAGTTAGTTTCTCGAAATACTTTCTATTTATTACAGATATGCAGGTTTCCTCAGTCTTACTTAACCACGAAGAAAGTAACAAACAGCACTTAAGATTGCGATTACCGTTAAATTGCTGTCGGTGGTAATCGAAATTGATACTTTGAAATTTTAAGGCGTGCGTTTATTACATATAATGAGATAAACATTGGATATTTTTTATAGATTGAGGTTGACAAACGAGCGCACAATCTATCTGATAGTAAGTGGAGGCAACACCAACATCTAACAACAGTTAAGAATCAAAATGCAATTACGTTGTCATCTCTGAGGGAAAAGATGGAATGCCTCTTTATGAATAAAAAGGATCTCCAGTTTCCATCATTCAACATACGAAAAATAGCAGCACTAAGCTGCTTGCTATTTTACGCTGATACTCTGTGAGAGCGTGGTGCTATCCCGGCTCAACCGAACTACTCGTGCTATAGCTATAATAGAGCTGCAGCGTGGCTCTGCCAAATAACGCTACATAAAACATTAACCTTATTCCCTGAGTAAGTACGTCTCACTTAAGTGTAAGTGAATATTGTGCCTATAGACATCTGCATTTATCTTCAGTTAAGAATCGAAATGCAGATATGTTGTCACCCCTAAGCACTACTATGGAATGATTCTTTTCACGTTAAAACTGTTTTTTTTTTATATAGAAGAGGGGGCAAACGAGCATGCGGCTCACTTGATGTTAAGTGACTACCGCCGCCCATGTTCAACCGCAACACCGGGGGAATTGCAAGTGCGTTGCCGGCCCTTTAGAAAGGAGTACGCTCTTTTATCGAAGGTCCCCAGGTCGTATCGGTCCGGAAAAATCGCTAGTGGTAAACTATTCCACAGAGAGCTTGTACGCGGAAGAAAACTCCTCTTGAAACGTACAGTGGTGGACCGCCAAGCATCCAGATGGTGTGGATGGTATCGATTTGTTTTTCGATATTTGGCGGCTAGGATTAATCCGAACAATTCCTCAGAGCACTCTCCATGGTATATGCGAAATAAAATGCAAAGAGATGCAACATCTCTTCGCAGTGCCAGTGAATCGAGCCGATCGGAAAGCACTCGGTCGTCGACGATTCGAGCCGCTCTGCGCTGGATGCGGTCAAGTGGAAAGAGCTGGTACTGGGGAGCCCCAGCCCAGAGATGGGAACAGTATTCCACGTGTGGTCGAACCTGCGCCCTGTAAAGTTGCAGGCGGGGTGCCGGCATGAAAAACTGTCCCGCTCTGCCGAGCACGCCAAGATTTTTAGAGGCCAATTTGGCCTTCTCTTCCAAGTGACCACGAAACTGCACGTCACTCGATATGTCGACGCCGAGGATTCCGATACTGGCTGAGGCAACAAGGGGAGTGCCTTGAAACTGAGGAGATACGACAAAGGGGTTCCTATTAGCGGTTAACGCGCAAACTTGTGCCTTCTGGGGGTTAAATGGACTAGATTTAATCGCCCCCAATCCGAGACTCTGTTCAGCAGAGACTAGACTTCAGACACAAGATTGTCCCGGCACTCGGGGACGTTTTCCCGAGAAATATTGGCTCGGCCGGGGTAAAGAGCATCACCAGTGCTGTCATCTGCATAGCAATGAATGTTACGGGTTTGCAACATATCATTCATATGCAGAAGAAACAGCGTTGGCGATAGCACGCAGCCTTATGGAACACCAGCATTAATAGGCTTGCAATCGGAGCTTGCACCATCTACAACGACCTTGATTCCCCAATCTGCAAGAAAGCTGGTGATCCAATCGCACAATTTCTCGGGAAGCCCATAGGAAGGGAGCTTCGAAAGAAGCGCTTTGTGCCAAACCCGATCGAAGGCCTTCGCAATGTCCAAACCAAAGTGTCCAGTTTTCTATATTCACCATACGAATCACAGCAGCATGCTGCTGCTATTTTACGCAGGTATTGTACCAGCAAGGTCCTTCTCTTTTCGTGCCAACCAATTCGTGCTACAACCATAATATAGCCGTAGCATGCCTCTACCACAAATCTAAATACAAAGGCAACGATAAACAAATACACTTGTATAATTATGTGAATTTTTATTAAATTTTACAAAAATCCTAATTCCTAAACTAATTAACGTACATCGTTAAATTATCATATCAATATTTCAGCCTTCCCGCAAGTACATTGCTGAATATAGGCCTCCCTAAAGGAATACCATTAAACACGGTTTAAAACCACCTACACCCATTACCTTCAGACTAAGTTATATGTTTGCTGTCATATTTGTTGAACACTGCAACTTTATTTCCAGACGTGAGATTAATAGTAAGATTCATTATATTAATAGTAGGATTTATTATATTAATAGTAGGAGTCATTATAAAACTGCAGTTGCCAACTCATCTGAGAACAACTATGGCAGATATTCGTCCTATGAGGTAATGTAAATGGGAGACCGATGCCCAGCGGTGGACTTCTGATATGCTCTAGCAGTTTTATTAATTTTTAATTTTTTTTAACTGACGCCTTCAATGAAGTTAATAATATTTTACTCAGTATTCTTGAATGATAATCGTCATGGATGAGCATCACACCGAAGGGTAGATTTTGGTCGAATCCTGTACTAGCACCACTGCATTGTCCAGTAGTTCGAAGTAAAGAGTTAAATGTCTGAACTGCTTTGTCTTTCTGTAGTTTTGTCTTATGTTCTTGTTCCTGTAACTTTATATACCGGTTAGTATAACAGCCTTTAACCCCTTCCATCTAATAAAACTCAGGTGACAAATGAAAGTACAGTCTACAAATGGTAAGGGATTACTGAAGTACATGGATACCAGCAACCATATCGCTTTTCCCTTCCAAGAAAAAAACAGACACGCAATGCTATTTTACGGCAAATATAAGCAATGGAGTGGTGGTGGTATGGTACCTACCCAGATGAACTCCTCACCTAGGAGTGATATAAAACCCTCCGTAAATATCAGGGCTCTTCTTAAGTCGTGGACAGCCAAAAACACTCCAGAAGTTGTTTGTGGACTTCATACGCTCTATAAGTCATCTTAAATAAAATATATTGTTATAAACAAATTTACCTTCAAATAAGAGTCTGATGGTACATCACATTCCTCAACTAAATTATTACTTCTTCTGACTAGTTCGTCAAGATTATGATCAGATCCTTCGTTATCTGAGGTAGATATTGAGGAGTTACTTTGAGCACTGAATTTAACCAGTTTCCTTTCTTTTGAACTGTTGTCTGTTTCCATACGTCTTTTTCTTTGTAAAATAGTTGACGTATCGAAAAATATTTTTGTTATAGTATTAGTGTGATAAACGAGCACGCAGTTCACCTGGTATTCTGTGATAGAGTGGTCCTGCCCCGGTCGAGCCGATCTATTCGTACTACAAACCTAATATAACTGCATGCATACAAAAATTCTTTGAATGTCCTCAAACCCAAAATACATTGGAGCATACTTTTTCTTGTTTTTAACTCGCTTAGGGAAGGAGGGGAAATATACAGGTTTCCTCACGGTTCCTTTGCAACTGAGTACGTGGTAAGTAAAGCAGTCCTTAAAATTTCAATAAACAATTTCATTGTTGCAAGAGGGCGTTGAATCCGGTGACGTTTCATCATCATCGTCATTATCATTACAGCCTATCAAAATGCTATTGCTCAACATAGGCCTCTACTATAGATTGTTCATAGGGGGAACATTTATCATAGTTGCCACCATCAAGATGTTTAGCGGTTTGGATAACGTAATTGTACACTTGCTGTGTGTGGAATAATACATCCATTTTTTATCTAAATCGGCATTTTCACTCACACCACACATAATAATATGAACATACATAAAGAATTTCTTTGAATTCCGATTGTGAAAATCCTTCTTTTTTTGGGGTCAACTAAAAACTAAATTGATGCATGTTAATTTTTTCATTATTATCCCTGTTTTTAAATAACTTGAGTGGTATATTACTAACCTTCTGTTCTATACTCTCTAGTATCGTCTGTATTAAAAGTTTTGTTATCATCTTCTGACCTTGATGTATCAGACTGGTAATTGCTTAGCATGACTTGCTGACTCAGCTTGAATGCATCTGAAATTTTATGGTAAATTATTTATTATAATATATATTTAAATATATATAAAAAAATTTAAATGAGCACAATCACAATGTGAATAATATGCTCCGTTAGTTCAACACCAAAAACAAGTACATTAGGTATACTTAAACTTAATTACAACATAAAGTTGTGAAATCCGTATTAATTACAAAAAGTATAAGTTATGCATTTAGTAAAAATTAAAATTCCCAGATCAATCACACTGAGTAAAGAGTGATCAATTCGAGAACTTCACTTTGTAAAGTTTGAGTAATAATTTTATATCGTCAGAATATTTTTTTATAGAATAAGGGTGACAAACGAGCACAAAGTAAACTTGATGGTAAGTGGATCCTGTAGCTCATAGACATTTACTATAAGATAAATCTTCAATTAAGAATCAAAATGCAGATGCGTTGTCTCACCTGAGGACCGCGATGGAATGCCTCGTTTCCAGTAAAAAGAGTTTCCAGTTCCCTACAGTCACCATACGAAACACAGCAGCATTACGCTGCTATTTTACGCTGGCATTCTATGAGAGCGTGGTCCTGCCGCGGTCGAGTCGACCAATTCGTGCTACAATCATATTATAGCTGCAGCGTGGCTCTACCACGTAAGAAAGTAGTTACGTTACTAGTTAATGTGGTTAAATATTTGACAGATTTCATAGCGCGGGATGTTGTTTGTAAGAAAAGTGTGGAGATTAATGTTTCTTTCTGAAATGTTAGTTTATTTTATACTAATTATTATAAATAGATTAACCAAACGATGTATATTCCTAAAAATGGAAGAATAGAACAAAGTTAAAAATGTAAAAAAATAAATAAAAGAATACAGTATAGAGGCGTAGTTATTTGTATGCATACATTAAAATTCGTGATGATTCTCATTAAGTTGCAACTCTTCAATGTGATGACGACACTGTGTGAGCAACTGCGTAACAAACAAGTTCACCTCAGTACCAACTAGCGACATCTGGCGAGCGTGAGTTCATTGACTCTCATTAGGCACAAGTTGGAGAAACTCATGTTGTAATGTTGTTTCATTAGTAAATTAATAGTTTTCTTTCTAAAAAACTATTTTTATCATCATCGGGATCATTCGTCCAATAAACAAGTTTTATTAATAAAGTATATACCTTTTAACAATTTATCAGTTCCATCTCTGTACAACCGGCATGCTCCGTTTACATGGATCGGAGATGCTCTCAAAGACAAACGTCTTCATGGATTCATGCTATCACTTGCTACCCAGTTATCCAGCTCCTGTTGCACTGCAATCGTATTTTGTATCAAGTCAACATAAAACTTGTAGTGATGGTGTAAGAATATCCACTTACACTACCTCATATCGTGCTGTGGGTGCCATGATAGACGACAGAAAACAAACCAGGAGATGGGCAGCAGCTTCGTTCTAATAACATCTAAAGATAAAACCTGCAGTTGCCAGCCCACCTGCCCAGCGTGGCAACTGTGGTAAATATCCCTATGAGACAATGTATGGGAGAGGCCTATGTCCAGCAGTGGGCTTCTGATAAGCTGCAACGGTAACGGTGACGTCATAAACCTATTTTTGTACAGAAGCTTCGGGACAAGACAGTCGTAACACGCGGCCTGCATCCAACGGTTCTTTACACTCACCATACTGTACCATACGAAACAGCAGCATTAAGTACTAAAAAATTAATAAATAAATGCTTATGATGCTTTGTAACTATATATATATATATATATATATATATATATATATATATATATATATATATATATATATATATATATATATATATATATATATATATATATATATATATATATATATATTATATATTTTTATTTACTCTCACAATTTAAATTAACAAGTTAGAGTATAAACAGTGTACACTATGGGCTGAGAGTCTGGTGTCTATACTAGGCGGAAGCCTGTGTTACGGATCACCAGGGTCTCCCCCTCAGGATATTATCAACATACTGAACAAGTTATTTGTTTGATTAACAATTGAGAGATATTTATATAGTTACTTTTGTGTTGTGTGTTGTGTGGTGATAGGGAGGTAAGAGTTGTGTGGGGGGTCTGTAGTTGTGTATGTATGTATGATCTATCCAGTACTAAAACTATGTATATGAAATAAGAAGGTTTTCATTTGTCTCATAGTCCAGACTTAACAACCATTGAGTTACTTTTAATTTGCAAGTGCGTTTATTAAGAGGATATATACTAATTCTAGCGTTTACTTTATTATATAGAAAATTACCTAGAAAGATAAAAAAATTATGTGAAAATTTGGTGCAATGCGTGTTGTAGCAACAGACTAGATCATTTCTGCGCTTATATTTTATCAATTGTAAATTATAGTGTAAGAGTGAGTGCTTTTTAATGATACATTATAGCATAAAGAGCTGCCTGACAGATATGACTTTCCAATGTTTGTATAGGCCGACAGTAGGGTAAAGAAAGGGAAGTGAGGCGGATACTCTTAGTAAAGCTCTTTGGGCTCGTTCCAGTTTTATTATTTTTGTCCTTTCAGAACCACCCCAAGTTGTTATGCAGTATGTGATAATCGATTGACATAAGGCAAAGTAAATTATTTTGATGACTTGAGTCAGCTATGTGCCTAAGGTTTTTAAAAATGTATATTAACTTTCTTACTCTAGTTGTTAACATGTTTATGTGGCTATGAAAACTGAGTTTATTATCAATAATTACTCCAAGATATTTTGTATTATCTACTCTCTCAATAACACTGCAATAACATTGTGACGTTTTCAGTTTCATTCTTTGAACATGTATGTACTCTTAATGAATATTGAGAGTTAATGTTATTTGTTGAACGTATGGTAAAAGTCATATATTTTGTTTTTTGTATATTTAATGTTACAATGTTGTTTTTTAGCCAGTCAGATACTTTATTTAAGCCATCTTGAGCATTTGCATATACTTCTTACCACGTATTTGCATGAAAAAGGAGGGCTGTATCGTCAGCAAAACTTAGGATCTTACCTTGTGTAACTTTAATATTGAGGAGATCGTTAATGTATGTTAAAAACAGTGTAGGACCGAGTACACTTCCTTATGATACGCCAAATGATATGTTAAGTGCTTCACTAGTATGATTATCAACCCTAACTTGCTGAGTTCTATTTGTTAGATAGTCTTTTATAAGATCTAAAGGTATGCCTCTAATGCCCATATAATCTAATTTATTCACAAGCAGTGGATTGTAGACGGTGTCAAACGGTTTTGCTAGATCTAAGAATATAGCTAAGGCTTTTTGCTTCTTATCAAGATTTTTTACGACAAAATCAGTGAGTTCATGTACGGCATCTGCCGTTGATTTATTGGGGCGAAAACCAAATTGATATTGTGATAATAATTTTATACTTTCTAGATAATTAGTAAGTCTTCTATTAATTAAGCGCTCTAAGATTTTTGACATTGTTGGTAGCAAGGAAATCGGTCTATAATTGTTTAAACTATGTTTATCTCCACCCTTTAAAATAGGTATTGTAATCGATTTTTTAAAAGCTGTTGGAAACTTACCAGTGGTTATAGCTAAATTACAAATGCGAGTTATGGGTTTGCTAAGTAAATTCTTGTTATGTTTAAGCAGGTCACCTGAGATATTATCCAGTCCTACTGCACAACCTGACTTTAGATTCGGTATAAGTAGATCGATTTCCTTCTCATCCGTTGGAAATAAAATAATAGATTTTGAAAAGGGGCCTATTTCTGTACGGGTTATTTTATTTAATTGAATGATCTCTCTAGCTAAGTTTTGACCTAAATTAACAAAGTATGTGTTTATTTTATTTACTGAGGTTTTTGGGTCATCTGATATTGATAATAATTCAGTTGGTGAGTCTTTAACTTTCTTTGAATGTGTTATCTTTTTTTATAGTTTCCCATAATAATTTAGTATTATTACTAGTTTTAGATATCTCATTTTTTTCATAGTCTTTTTTAACATTAGCTAATATTTTGCTACAAAAATTTCTGTACCTTTTATATGTCAAATTTAAGACTTCATTATTTGGATGTTTTCTGACCTTTTTATGGAGATTATCCCTATTTCTAATGCATCTTAAAAGTCCTGGTGTTATCCATGGTTTTCTTATGATTTTTCGCTGTGATATATTAATTGTTTTGGTGTGTGAATCAATAATATTTGATAGTGAATTTACCAGATAATCAGTCGCTCCTGACTCCTCCTGAGAACTTAGATAGAATGTCCCGTTTCTACACTCACTGTACGAAACGAAGCATTAAGCTGCTATTTTGCGCTGGTATTCAGTGAGTGCGCTGTCATTTCTCGGTCGGGTCAGCTCATTCGTGCTACAACCATAATACAGCTGCAGCATGACTCTACCGCATAAAAAATGTTTTGAACAATATCATCATCATTGGTATACCCGTCACTAGTCATTATTTAAAAATAATCACTCCAGAGAATGTCACACAATACAAGCAAATGCACGTTTTATTGGATCTTCACGGATGTATGATTTATGGTTTGGATCATGGATGGACCATTTAAGGTGTATGCCACACGACAATTATTTAACTTAAAAACATGTCCACAAGATATAATACGAGTAATAAAATCTTTAAAAAATAAAAAAAGTTTTGGTTATGATGGCATTTCAACGCAAGTTATTAAATCTGTTTGCAATAGCACATCTGGACCTCTTAGCCATATTGTTAATGTAAGCATATTAGTGGGAATATTTCCCGAAAAGCTGAAAACGGTTATAGTAAAACCACTTCATAAAAAGAACAATAAAGAAGATATGTCTAACTACCGGCCAATTGCTTTGCTACCCGTGTTTTCTAAAATAATGGAAAAAGTTATTTACGAATCCATTTACGCATTTTTGGCTAAATTTAACATACTCTGCGATGAACAAAATGGGTTCCGAAAAAACAGAAGCATAAATATTGCTGTTTTTAGCTTATTAAAGATGGTAATTACTAATTTAGATACCCGAACCCCCATATGTGCTATATATACAGATATGTCGAAAGCCTTTGATTATGTAAGCCATGAAATACTATTACAGAAACTTAACGCATACGGCATTCGAGGTAACACTCTCAACTTAATAAAAACATATCTGATTGGCCGTAAACAATGTACAGAGATTACTAAAACATGCATTAAATCTAAACGTGAATGCAAATATGTGTCTTCCTATAGAGAAATAAAATTCGGCGTACCGCAGGGAAGCGTCCTTGGGCCATTGTTATTTTTACTTTATATAAACGACCTCCCACGTCAAATTCATCATCCAATGGTATTATTTGCCGACGACAGTACAGCTCTAATAAATTGTCTAAATAAAGATTTTTATGAAAATGATATACACACTACGATTGAAACTATAATTAACTGGCTGAATTATAATAATTTACTTATAAATATTCAAAAAACTAAAATAATGCACTTTTACCAGAAACTTTGCACTGAAGATCTAAATGTAAATTATAATAGTCAAACAATGGAAAGAGTAGATGTTGCAAAATTTTTAGGTATTTTAATAGATAGCCAATTAACGTGGAAGGCCTAAGCAGATGATGTCTGTAAGAAACTAAGTGTGTCTGCTTATGCACTCTATAACCTGACAAAAAAGGTCAGTATCAAAACGGTATTAGTCGCTTACCATGGTCTGGTGGTTTCCATTTTAAGATATGGTATTATATTTTGGGGCAACTGTGGCGATAGAGAAATCATTTTCAAAGCCCAAAAGCGCTGTATAAGAGCAATCTTTAATTTAAAGACTACCGATAGTTGTGTCCCCATTTTTAAAGCTCATAAATTATTAACTTTTCCGTGTTTATAAATTCTTGAGGTAGCGTTATTTGTCAAAATTAATCATCATTTATTTCCCACCTTAAATGAAACTCGAGTACGAACTGTACCTACGAGAACGCAATATAAAGACTTGTTGTACACAGGAAGATTTCAAACAGATTTATTAAAAAAAAGTGTTATGGGGATGGCACCAGTCATTTATAATAAAATTCCTAATTTCGTAAAAAATCAACCGATAAGAATATTTAAAAAGAGTCTTACTTCTTTGTTATTGGAAAGGTGCTATTACTCAGTATCGGACTTTTTAGATGATACCTATATAAAATAACGTTCAGTAAATTAATTTTTTTGTATAATCTGTTAGTATTAATAATTTATAATGTAGTAAGCTACCTGCAATATTAATTCAAAAATCGATATAATGTAATAGTAATAATAACGCAATTCTTTTAATAATAATAATGTAATAACCATTTATAATCATAATTATCATATTAAATCTATTAATAATTATTTACTAGTGTAGTATAGAAATAAATTTTAATTTAATATTTGCATGCCAAAATGGTAGAATGTACGGATCTTTTATGTACTCTGTCAACACCCTTTTTGTAAATTACCTACATTCTATGCAAATAAATCAATATTCTATTCTATTCTATTCATTAATTAGAAAAAGCTAAGTAAATAAAATTAATTCCAGGCTGTGAGTAAGTCCATGCTAGCCCTCAGAGATGGCAAGCCTTCTTTGTTTTACGTGGTAGAGCCATGGTGCAGCTACATTAATTACATTTGTATGTATATTTATAGTTGTAGCACGAATGGGTTGGCTCGACCGGAGAAGGACCACGCTCTCACAGAATACTAGCGTCAAATAGCAGCTTAATACTTCTGTATTTCGTATGGTGAGTGTAGAGAACCGGAGACCCTTTTTACTGGAAAAGAGGTATTCCATCATAGTCCTCAAGGCTGACAACGCATCTGCATTTTAATTCGCAAACTAGGATAGATGTATATGTCTATGGGCCACAGCAAACACCATCAGATGGACTCTGTGCTCGCTTGTCACCCTTTTCCTAAAAAAAAGAAAAAGTCCACTGCAGGTGTTCATGTGCTGCAGCAGCCACTTACCATCAGATGGACTGTTAGTTGGGTTTTACCTCATTTTTATAAAAAAGAAGGGAGAGTAATGTTTTTCGACAGTATATATTTATGTGTGTATGTACATAGACACATTGAATTTTTTTTTGGCACGCTCTGTAACCTAAACGGCTTGACGAATTTTAACATATGAAGTGTCGCTAGATCCGTTTTAATTTTGGGAAAAACAGATGCTATACAATATTTATGTAATGCATCTACAAATACAAAAAAGGTAGGGGAGGGATTCTTTTTCAGTAAACTTTTTATCGGAATAGGGCTGGTTGTTAGTTGTTACTACGTTAAATGCTTACATTTTTTGGCTCTTGAGTAGACTGAGTAATATCACAACAAGAATGTCGTCTAAATAGTTATATTAAAAAATTTATTCTCTTTTATGGCCAACCTTTGGAGTGGATATTTTTCTTTAAAATTTAAATGTTCCTGTATTCAATTAAAATGATCCATCCTTGAGCGAGCGTATTAAAAATTGAAAGTGTTTCTCAATTGGCAAGGATATCGCGTGACATACAAAAAATTAATTGGCCGGTTGGCCAAGTGCGAGTCAAACCCTTACATGAAGAGTTCCGTTCCATCGTAAAACACGTTTCTAGTAGGAGAGCCTCCTTTAATTTTTAAATTATTTTTATTTTTACAACATAAATAAACATTTTGGTAAAATTTCAACTATCTACCTATTACGGATCATGAGATACAGCCCGCTGACACATAGATAGACGATCGGACAGACGCACCGATGGAAAAGCGAACAGCGGAGGCTTAGTAATAGGGACCCGTTGGTTACACTTTGGGTACCAAACCCTAATTACCAATTGAACAAATCCTTATTTTTGAAATTTGACCAAAAGTCAACGTATTAAACCTAAAAACTAAAAAAAACTGACCTTTGAAAATATATTGGCTTGTAGCGGCGCTGTCGTCGCGCCACTAGCACACCGAAACACACCGAAGCCTAAATCGTAAATCTTTTTTTTAATCAATTTCCTCGATAAAAAAATAACTACTTAAAATGAAGATTGTAGTTCTTTTTTTCTTCTTTTTAAAGTTTAACATTTGGTACAACATGTGTCATATCACTTATATTTTCTATCTTTTCCATGTAATCTGCGAGTGTGCTCTTTATTAGCTGTTGTCAGCATCTTAACTTCTGATTTATGTCTTTTACTGGACAATGGATAAGCCTGTCTCATGTTGGAGCTAAAATTAAACGCGTTATATTCATAAAGGACTTTAATTATCTTTGTAATGACTCCTAACAAAGGTAAATGTTTTAACGTGATAGAGCCTTCTAATTCACGAAGTTAATAATTCACGAATGAGTCGAGTTCGATGAGAAAGTACCGCGGTCTGACAGAATATAAGCGTAAAAAGTACTTTATGAGTATAGAGAACCGGGACCCTTTTTACTGGTAACGATGCAGTCAGGAAAGCCCCCCTACCGTTCCCCCCTTTGCGGAAATGTGTACTTTATGAGTATTTTTTTTTTGTAAAATTGTAACCTCACTTTTTACACAGAGTTACTTCGGCACTGCGGGAAGTGCACCCCCTTCACCCTTGCATAGCAAATCACAGGCTCCCATGCTCGCGTGCGCTTTGCTACAGCGGGCGGGGGCTGCTCTCCCTTCGTGCTTACGGCTTTACAAAAACACTCTAGGGGTAGGGCAGACAAGACTGCATGAAGTCGAGGCGTGCTAATTTGGTTTTAGAACCTGTAGCGGCGCTGTCGTCGCGCCACTAGCACACCAAAACACACCGAAGCCTAAATCGCGCTATTAACATTCCGAATCATAGACAGTATATATAGAACATCTCCGAACTATCACATGGAGTGTTGGCCGCTCCCCAGGCAGAACACCTTGCCTAGCGGGAGATCTCCCCTTTTCCTTCCACGACCACAGTGGTGACCATCCGACGTGATCTTGAATACACGCAACCGACAACCTTCGGAAACTTCAAGCTTCATCATCGTCATAGATTACCCCACCCATTCGCTCCCGAGCAGATATTGTCTGCAGTCTTCATATCCTGCAAGCCATCTAGCTTCACAAGGTTCATCGCAGCACTGGAATAATAATGCTTCCTGTTCCTTCAAGCTACTCTCTGCGCTACAGTGTTCGGCACGGCTCTGTGCCTTACTGCTCGCCTCTGCTTCACGGCACTCTCGCAGATTACTTGCTTTCTTCTCGACTCACCGCAGACTACAAGGCAATCTCCTGGCACTTGCACATTCATCGGCAACGAGGCTGCACTATCGACCTCCGGTCTGAGCAGGGTGATGTAGCGGCGCTGTCGTCGCGCCACTAGCACACCAAAACACACCGAAGCCTAAATCGCGCTATTAACATTCCGAATCATAGACAGTATATATAGAACATCTCCGAACTATCACATGGAGTGTTGGCCGCTCCCCAGGCAGAACACCTTGCCTGGCGGGAGATCTCCCCTTTTCCTTCCACGGCCACAAACCGATTCAACCAATCGTATCTATAAAGTCAGGTTGCCCTAAACTCTGCTATGATAGTGGTAAATGAAAGAATTTAATGTGAATTGTTTTAATTTTGTTTTGTGAAAAACTTCTTGACTGCCCTTCACTCCGACTCAATTTATTATCATTGTACATCAGTCCCGTCTTCAGCCAGAGAATTATCTGGGTCCGAGAGATTAAATTTTTTATGAGTGTATTCTGTGTTAAAAAAAGCAACTTAACGATAAGTTGGGTGGGGGTTAGTCTACTCCTAACTTTTTGATATTATAAATAGGTCTATATTAACACCTATTCTGCTCTCCTGTCCAGCGAGCAGTTTAGCGTATGGCTCTGGGGGGAGAGCGCAGGTCGTGTTGATCCCCAGGGTAAGTCTGAGGAGTTCTTCTTTCACGTGGTTGCCGCCTGTTATTTGGTATGGTTCCATAGGAAATAGACAAAACAGAAACAGTCAGATGATCCTCTTTTTCTTTTCTTTTATCCCTTCCCCTTTTCCTATCCTAACCCAATCCAAGGTGTCAAGCGTACCGTGCCGATGGATGCGTGGCTGGAGGGAGTCCAGTCGCAAACGAGACTAGGGCGATTCGGGTAGTATTTTAGCGTTTCCCTCGCTGGCCCATGCGGGGTTCTGCCGGGGGTGACCGAGTATTTCCCTAGCTAATCGTGGGAACAAAATGGATGAAAACCGACATTTTGTAAAATATGAATAGATAATGAGAAGTCTCCTTTAATGGAACTAGCTGTAGGTTTGGAAGAGGCTCTTTTATCATCACCAACACCCTGCAACATTGTGCCCCAACCTGGGACGAGCCGTGAAGTAGAGGGAACGTCTAAAGCCGAACCACAATCGGAAACGAACCAGGGAGGGGAAAAGAAAAAGTTCGCTAGGCCTTATAAGCTTAGTGGGGCAGTGAGGAAAAGGTACCGAAGGCTGATAGCAGCTGAAATAGGAGCCGAAGAGGCTCTCCCTCTCTGCTAGAAGCCTTGGGACGAAATTCCTCTGCCCAAGCCTCCCCCAGTTCCGAAAGCGAAAAATTGCAGTCGCTCTGAGAAAGAGTCCTCCAAAGACCAGCCCAGGAAGTCTGTGAAGCTGGCAACGGGGGAGAAGAAGTTCAGCTTCAGTGCCGTAGCTGGCTCCGCACGTATAGGAATTCGCAATTCGAATCCTATGAGTGTGGAGCAGATGCGGCTGGTCCACCGGGCACTAACACAGGCCATCGCTAAGACGGCTTGTGGGGCGCACCGGGAATGGGTCCAAAATTTTTGGGTGCCACCCACAAGTCAGGTTGGATTCTGGTAACGTGCCTGAATAAGGCAAGCCAGGGCTGAATTGTGTGTAAAATCGGAAAACTGAAGCCCTGGCTGGAGGCAGAGCTCTCGGTAATACCCGAGGGCGAACTGCTTAAGCCTCAGCCGGGCATTACCTACTTGCCCCGCAGCGAAGCCGACTCTTCAGAGGAGGTCTATATGAACTCTGGAGAATCCTCCACCGTAGGGAAGAGGAGAATGGGTTCTTAGTAACCTTTTTTCTGGACGACCCATCGCGGAGGTTCTTTGGAAGGCAAGTGGCTGAGTCGTCCTTGGCTTTAAGATGATAACTTTTAAAGTCAGGGTAGGCTCTGACGCGGCAATGGAGCCCGAACCGCCCCAACTCCAATTCGTCCAGCCCTCCACCTATCCGGGTGAGGCTGGAACACCACCGGTGATAGTGACGAAGACCCAAGGCGCAGATTTCACCTCAGTCCGACGGCCTAAGCTGGTGTCGTCCAGACCTGGGGGGAGAGGAGGTGGGAGCGGTTTGACGAAAAGTAAGGTGGGAGTCAAGTGCGCAGGTAAAGGACGTCCTCGTCCTCAACAGGCGGAAAAGACCCCTGCCCCTCACGACGATGATGTACGATGTAAGACGACGAGGGTCCTCCAAGCAAATCTTTACCATGCAGCAGCTGCTTCTGCCGTGGTGGAGGTTTGCTTTGCAAAAGACAACATTGACCTCGCCCTTATACAAGAGTCTTGGGTGGACAACGGTCAGGTTCTGGGATTGGCGGCTGTCGGTAAGATTCTGTTTCAGTTTTAACGCTAACCACGTAATGTTTTCGTTGATCAAGCCACGAACAGAGATTAAATCCGTTTAGTAGACAGGGATGAGAGACTTTACTCTTTTGACTTTAGGAGTCTTGTTTTAGTTTACATATTTTTACTACTGAAGTTTGGGGTGGTTTAGAGCATGCATGGTCACAATAATGATGTGTTTGATGTCCTGTAACTAATCAGAAAATATTTGTGAAATAGGATTTATTGAGTATGTAGTATTCGCGTAAATATAAGAAATCCTTACTTTTTATAGAAGAAGGGCAGGGATGGAAACTGCTTCCCCCCCCCCGAACGGGTTCCCGCCTTGTCGTGGCGGGGGGCTTAGTAGCCGTGGCTTGGTCTCCCACGGTGAACAAAGAGGAACCCACGTGGCTGGCCCGAGGTGAAGGGCCGGCATGAGGTGGTCGCTCCGAGTGGGCTTGAGGAGCCCACTTCGGATGTGTGCTGGTGGACTGCAGCGAGTGGGGACTCGCGCACCCTCTACCGCTGCAGCCGAGGTGGAGTCGCGGAGGAAGAGGAGTGTTGGTATGGCGATGCGCCACTCGCCCTATCCTTCGCGACTCAAACGGGGCCACACCGTTGATGCGGTGGTGGTGGGGCTGCGGGGGGAGAGGATTGTCGGTATTGCGAGGCGCCGCTCTCCCTACCCTCCGCAGCCGAATCTTGGTTGGCGGCGGAGCCATAGACCAGATCCGCCGCTGGGGTCGGGAAGGCTAGTACTTCTAAGTGCTCGTTCTTCCTGGCCCCATGGCCTTTGTGCATCGGACGCGGGGGCGTCTGTTGCACAGACGTAGTTGGAGGCCGTGGAGGAAGGCGCGCCATGTGTTCTGGTGCGCCTTACCTGGGAAGGAGAACGGGGAGGAATTTTCCTCTCCCGAGGAGGTGCTGCCATGGGGCGGCAGGCGCTAGTAGGGCCGCGGATGTGTGCGAAAGCGTTCCCGTAGCCCTGCCAATATGCGACAAAGGTGGAACACCATGGGGTTTTAGTCGGTGCGAGTCCGACATAACCCGTCCTTGCCCCCGCGAGGCGGGTATGCGTAGGCATTTCCCCATGCAAAAAAAAAAAAAAAAAAGGGATGGAAACTGGCATAAGGCAATTCTGTAAAATAATTAGTACAGCGCGGTCGAGCTGTATCAATCTATAATCTTAATAAGAGGAAATGAGCGAGCGAGCCACAACAAAGCCGCAAATCATTTGATTAATTACAGGAAACGAAGACCGTTCCAATTTAAGATGACGAACCATTTGAGATGTTTATTGTCCAACGTTAGCATAAAACAAAGACTTGTATCATAGTTCTTCGGGTGAAAAGTGAACAAAGTTTTATTAATTTATAATTATACAAATTTGTTTAATAAGCCTCGTTGTATGATTTTAATTTGAGGGTAGAAATAAAACAAAGATTATTGTTCACGTAAAAATTCTTTTTCATAAATAAGTAATGGCGTTTGAGCCAGTCCATCTTTATTTTTGTTGTATAAGTGCCACGCCTACACCACAAAGTTGTCGAATTTAAAGGGCTTCTGTTTACACGCATACAAAAGAATATTCGATTAGCATAAAATTTAAAAAGGCTGCGATAGAGCCGTGTGGCTCGATCTAAAGATTGGATACAGACTATTTCTGATGGATTGAATTAGATTCTGAAAAACGTTATTTTGTTATAGGATAAATGTAAATTTTTGTCAATTTGTTTTATAGATGCATTAGTCCTGCGTTACTGTCTATTATGTTCTATGACTATGACTGCCTCTTTGGTCTAGTGGTCGTAAACGCGTCTGATAATTTTGAGAACCTGCGTAGAAATCAGTAATTCGCAAGAAACTCTTGCTTTTTCTTTCTTATAAAAAAAAACGTTACCTCCACACTAAGATTTTCTTCTGTATTGTGGATTCAGCTCACAAACACAAATTACACAAGGACAAAAAGGACAAACATCCAGACACGAATCAATTATTTGTAGGTCGTACAAACACTTGTTCCTTGCGGAATAACGAACACGCAGCCCTCAACGCTGCATTTTTTTAGGATAGGGTGACAAACGAGCACACAGTCCACCTGATGGTAAGTGGTTGCTGTGGCCCATAGACATCTACATCTATCGATTACGAATCAAAATGCAGATGCATTTTAATTCGTAATCGCATCTCATTGCGAAGTCCCTGCGCCGCTAGTGATTTTATCGAAACTCTTGCTGAGTGATATTTTGTTTGACATGAAATAATGACATGAATTTATTAAAAAATAATATATATATATATATATATATATATATATATATATATATATATATATATATATATATATATCGGCATTGCTCTCCGTCTGTTCGTAAAGCTTCATCACAATCAGTTCTGCTTTTCTGAAGATCAGCTCGAACAGACTGACTGACGAGAATTTTAAATATGGGATGTCTCAGTGATATTCAACCACCTGAACTTTTGAAAACCAGTCAATATTACAGAGAGCTATTTCAATTTTATTTATATGTAAATATTTAGTTATTTTTAGGTAACGAATTAGTATAATATTTTGTACGTAGTCTGTGCTAAGATAAACTGGTTCTTAATGATTTCTTATATCTACGCGAGTACTACACTTTAAATACAACAAATTTTTTGGGTTTTATTGAATTTTATTTTACCTTTTTTGAATTCCTTTACAACAGACACACAAATATACTGCTGGCTATTTATAAAGTTAAATACAAACCGAAGCTCACAAATACAAAACTTCGTGATACTGTGATCTCGTTGTGAGTAGAATTTAATATTTAAAAGTTGAGTCTGCAGGCATTAAATATTAAAATGGAAGGCCACAAGATCCGTAAAATCAGTTTTATTTATTGGTTCTTTTTTTACTTACCTAGCTACAGTGTACACATAAGTCACATAGAGCCAGCTTTGATTTTGTTCCGTCAGAGTCAAGGAAACATCCAGTCGTAAAAGGAGGGCTGATATCGATGCGAAAAACATGAGTGGGAATATTATTAACACTGAAATATCGTTTTTATACTACAATGACGCGACTTCTGCCGTTTTATCTCTACTATTTTATTTGTGGTAGAGAATATACAAAAGAATCCTTTACGTTTAAAACCTCGAGGCAATACACTAGAAAAATATACATAACCATGGTTAAAACGATAGCTAAAGACGATAAAATTAATTAGCTAAGTTGCGCGTGATAAAATAAAATAATGTGTCGTACCTAGTTTGGAGAGCACCGCCGTCTCTTTATTACGTGCAGTATCCATGGCTCCACTAATCCCAGCGCCACTACCCCTAACACCTCTATACTAGGAAAAACACACCACCGTCGATAATAGAACACGCGTTTTGCCATTACATCAATCTCAAGTGAAGTAAGCTCTACGTCTGCTGACCGCTGTGAGCAGTAAATTATTTTTTGAAAACTTTAATTCCTTTGCTGTCTTGTGCACTACATATAGGTCATTACTATTGCTTTACTATTGTGTCTGAAAACCGGACAGTGAAAGTGTTAATAATACAAGTGGCTCAGGACCGTTCTTAGTGGCATTTCGGGGTAGGGTATTCTCGAGGTAGGTTTTGTTCAGCAGTGGACTTGTGAAGGATGTATTACCTGCACAACAAATGGGTCAGCTCAACTGGAGAAGGACTACGCTCTCACAGAATACCAGCGTAACAGCAGCTCGATGCTGCTCTATTTCGTATAGTGAACGTAGAGAACCGAAGACTCTTTTTACTGGATACGAGGCATACGAAGTCCTCACGGGTAAGTACGCATCTGCATTTTTAATCTGTAGTATAAATGCAGATATCTATGGGTCACAATTTCTACTTACAACATGCACTGTGTGCTCGTTTATTACCCTTATTCTCTAAAAAGATTTTTTGTCTTTTTTAAACAGCTCAAAACGCGTCCATAAATTTAAATATTATTTGTTAACGTAAATTCAAAAAGGTGAAGTTAAAATGTTATTACAAAATTTTCGCATTTGGTGCTCTTCACGAGCGCGCCAATTTGAAACGGATGGCGGGAGTTTGCCATTTAGACAGCACGTGACGTGCATAACTTCAATGGCGAATAGGTACGGGGCGAAATGTTTGTAACTTGTGAAATTTATGAGTTTAACATAAACGGAAATAATTTTGAGCCGTAGTAGCTCAGTGGCATACACCTGAAATTTTCAAAGTACGCGAGCAGCCCGTTCCATTATCACTAGCACTGCTGCAATGAGGGTATCTATGACTTTCTACCACTAGGTCAGCGCCAATTTGAAATGAAATATTGGACAAATTTCATAGCGGAGTAGTTAATTTGTTAGGAGTTAAGGATTATTTAAAATTTCTTTCTGTAATGTTGGATATATTTTATATTAATTACATTAAAAATAAATGAATCAAACTACGGATATTCATAAATATAGAAAATTTTAAATAGTGTTAAAAATGTGCAATAATTAAAGAGCAAACCATAGATTCATTATTTTGTTTCAATGTAATACTGTAAAAACTCATATAACTAACTCCTCAACTAAATTGCACTGTGTAACAAAGAACTTCACTTCAGTGCCAACTAGCGACATCTGGTGACCGGAAGGTTATTAGCCCTCGTCATTGTGAGCAATCTTAGACGATTTAATTTAATGTGACTGTATAAAATAGCAGTAACGTTGCTCTGTGCTGGTGTACAGTCTGAAGGAATCCATCACTCCATTTTTTTCCGATGGGTGTTGTAAAGGCAACTATGGGAAATGCCATAAATATTTCATGGCTTCCAATAGATGGCGCTATAACCATATCGATTACGGCAGATGTAAAATATACCAATCAGTGGTGGGTTGCAGTATCAATAGTGCAAAACATTTGAATAGGATAGGATAGTCTATAATAAAACAGAACGGTACGGGATAGTACGGAGTGGGACGCCTGGCACGGGACGAAACAGGACTGGACGTCACTGGTCGGCACGCGACGGGACAGGGCGGGACTAGATGAGACGGGATGGAACAGGGCAGGGTAGGACAGAACAGGACAAGACAAGACAGGACGGAATAGAACAGAGTAGAATAGAATAGATTACAAAAACACTTATTGAAAGTCATTTAACCTTTACCACTGGTTCGGAAAATACTTTGGACCCACAGCCAGAAATCCAGCGAGACTTAGAAATATATTAATTTACACTATTTTCTTATTTATTTATCTTAACAATAAGTGACAGTATAAACAATAAGTGACAGTATAAAGAACACAGGTAGCTGCGGGTCCTAAACTAAGCGCAGCTTGTATGGGAAAATCTGCTTGTATGAATGTGTGTAAAAATATGAAAAAGCGGGAGAAAATCCAAGTGTGGAGGGTAAGGTTTTTATAAAATAATTATAAAAGAATAGTGAATATTAATGGGCTGTAAATAGATATACGATTTGCTTTATTTATTCTTTACATGCATCAGAAACTGGAATAAATACCATTAATTAGAACTAAACTTATTTTATTAAAGGAGTTATAATCGATAAGTCTATGTTTTAAAATTGGGTTTTGTTTTTAAAGTTTAGCAAAACATGTACTTGCTTTTCTATCAGACATTTGATGTATATAAAAAACACCTTATAATTTATTGGTAATTTAATTATTTTTTGAAAATAATAGCAATAAATATAATTAACACTGACTTAATAATAGGTACTAATTATAACTTAGAACATAAATGAAAAACTCATGACAAGGAAAGTGGCTCAGGACCATGCTTTGCGGCTTTCTTTGGAGGAAGATGTTCAGTTGTGGACTTGTGAAGAGCTGTAATGATGATGATGATTCGAAAACTTGCACGATTAAATTATAAGAAATCGACGCTTTTTTTATATAGGATGTGGTGACAAACGAGCACACAGTTCACCTGATGGTAAGTGGTTGCTGTGGCCCACAGACATCTACATCTATCCTCGATTACGAATCAAAATGCAGATGCGTTGTCACCCGTGAGGACTAAGATGAAATGCCTCGTTTCATTTAAAAAGTGTCTCTGGTTCTCTACACTCACTATACGAAACACACAATCATTAAGCTACTATTTTACATTGATATTCTGTGAGAGCGTGGTCCTTCCCCGGTCGAACCGACCCATTCGTGCTACAACTATACTTTTAATATAACTGCGTGGTTCTACCACGTATAAACGACGTGCTTCATTTTTTTTCATTTTAAAATTGTTCTCGTAATAATCTGATTGTAAATAAATGTTCATTCTTTTTTTTATAAATAGCTTATCGATTAAAACAAATGTTTAAAAATAATTGAATCGTGCTAATTAAAGTAGTAGGAATGTTTAAAGTTGAAATTGGCACTAAAAGGCTGGTAATTGGGCCATCCACCCTACAAAGCGTGAATATAAAATTTTAATCAGATGCGTGTAATCATTCTGGGAGCTTGTAGCAAACTAAACTCGTGGCCAACGTGTGGACGCGGCGACCAAACTCTGCCAACAATCCTTTGATCTTTTGTAAAAAACCGACACCACATGGATCTCGCGCCAAATTGTGGGCCATCGTTCCAATACATACCAATGAAGCCCAAACACCCCGTCTACACGTTGGCCAATGCTATTGGCCACTACATTCGCCACTGTGTTGGCCAACGTGTAGAGGCGCCGTAACGTCGCTTCAGTTCGGCAGACTTCGGCTCGGTGTTTGTGTGCGTGCGACTAGACGTATGCGTGTAGAATAGCTGCTGTAACTTGAATTAATATCAAAGAAAAAAACAAATAAAAATACTATATAAATAAATAATTATAATTGCATAAGTTGACAAAAATATTATGCAATAGCTTTACCACGGCAGTCCCCGAGTGCCACATGTATTTTTTTACTGCGATCGCCTAACCGTTTACCAACCGTGGCGACCCCTAAGGTACCGTGGACATGTTGACATGTCCACGGTATACACCGTTGAGTACCGCGGACATGTATTCATGTCCGCATTACGTGCTGCTATTTTCGTCTTAATTGATATAAAAATACAGTATATTTTTAATTGAACACTATTTCATTCGATTCTGAACGAACTAAAGAATATTCTGAAGAATTATATTCACTCGGTTACATAGACAAAATCAGCTGCTGTTGCTGTTAGTTGTGTAATCGTTGAAGTTTTGTGATTGTGATTTTAGTTGGATTTTCTTTCAAAAAACGGTAAGTAATGTTATTTATCTTTACTACGTAATGTTTTTGAATGATCTAAGTTACAACAACAGTAACTTTTTATATTTCAATTGATAAAAAAGTAGAAACAAAAAACCTCTACGCGAACAATTCATAACGGTCAAGATTTCTAATAAGATAATAATAGTATATTTCTTATTCGAATACCATAGTAAATACTTTTACTTATAGGAAAAATCAAGTAGAATTTATATATACTAGTAGTTTTGGTTATATTTTATATTTTTGTTGTTTTCTTCGAAAAATTCGCGAAAGGTCTAATTCAACACTCACACATACGCAGTGACTTTGTATGTGTGCGTGCGTTCAAAACTGACTGTCCAGTACTTTATTGATAAAAGCTGTTCCTTTTCTGTTTCCTTCATAATTTTTTTTATAAGTGATGATATAAAAGAATGAAGAAAAAGTATGTTTTGTTAGTTTATTTTTATTTTCCATAATTTTTTTAAGTATATAAAGCAAGCCGTGGTAGCTCAGATGATTAGCGCTCGCTGTAAGTTTCACAGTACGCAAGTACCCAGGTTCGATCCCCGCCGGCACCAATGAAATTGTTAATTGCAATTATAAGTATATATATATATATATATATATATATATATATATATATATTTATATAATAGGATGAGAACTTTCAAGGCTAAGAATTTTTGTTCAGCTCCACTAACCGATTTTGAGGAATTTATTTTGCATATAATACATGTTTTTTTTTATTTATTAGAATAATGTCGAAACGTCAGCATGACGATGCCATTGCCGGGCCGAGCCGTGGGATGCCGGAAGGTCGCCTGTTGCCGTGCTATCCTTGCGTGGTAACGCCAGAAGGCACGGTACGCACACAAGGCGATCCAGTGCTGTACCAAGCGTCATCAAGCGAACGCATTCGTGTAAGTACTTCGCAAAAAGACCAAGTTCTGCGTTTTTATATTTCCGTAAAAATATGGTATCCTAATGTGCTTTATTCTTTTTAGCCTTGGATACCTGCCTCTACCCCGACAATGGCATCGCCGTCATCGTTAGTTCCTGAGGCTGCGGGTGGTAAGAAAAGGTGCCGTCGCGCCCTGAACCTGAAAGAAATTGCGGCAATTCTTCAGGACTCAGGCAGCGACGGCGAAAACGATGACGATGAAGAGGGCGGTGAAGGTGACATTGATATCCCGGACTTTGTTCGTCTTCGCCAAGCAGCCCGCAATTCACGAAACGTGCATGTCCGGGATCAGCGAAATATGTTTGAGGATGATGATGATGAAGATTTGGTAATGTGTGATGAAATTGATACGAGGAGTGCCGTAGAGTGTGAAAATGACGAGAATGAAGAAGAGAATGAATGGCATGTGAATGTGCAGGAAAGAGCGAGAGAGAATGAGAATGAAGAGGCATTGATGGAAGACGAAAGAACAGAGAATGAAAGAATAGAGAATGCGAATGGAAGGAGAGAAATGGGAGGAATGACAGGGAGCTCTGGAGCAGCTGCACCTGTCGATACGACTTTATTCTGGTCGGAAGATTTTACATCTTTTACGGCTCAGAAGGAAACGTATTTGCGCGTGCCCGGCCCAACTTTTTCTTCCCAAGATCCCACCGCTATCTTTTGTAAGATCTGGGATCGTGAATTTATGGAGACCATTGTCAGAGAGACAAATGAATATGCATGTGAAATAATCTCTCAGCTCTCCGACCCTGATATTGGTGGTAGGATTCCAAATTACTTGGATTCCTGGACCGATACCACGGTTGAAGAGCTGTATAGATATTTTGCCGTGCTAATTTATTAATCTTTTTGCTATCGTTCCAAAATTCACGAATACTGGGACACGGGAATCTTGGAAATGCCTTCATTCCGCAAAATTATGTCGCGGACTAGATTCCTGCTACTTACCAAATTTTTGCACTTTGTGAGTAATGAAAATTTGGTAAGTAGGGGATATGAACGCAAAGTGGAAAAAATTGCGCCGGTAGTGGACCACTGCAACCGAAAGTTTGCAGAAATTTATACACCGTCTCAGTACCTCAGCTTAGACGAGTCCTTGCTTTTATGGAAGGGTCGTTTAAGCTGGAGGCAGTGTACGGACCAAAGCTGCTCGCTTCGGAATCAAATCCTTTGAGCTTTGTGAGGCTGAAACCGGCTACTTGCTCCAATACCGGCTGTACACAGGCAAAAATACTGCCATGTATCCCGGACCCTTACATGGCTTTAATGACAAAACCGCGAAGGTTGTCTTACGGCTCATGGAGGGGTACCTGGATACAGGGCATGTTCTCGTTATGGACAATTGGTATAACCAATTGCTCTTAACGAGATATCTTAAAAGCCGGTGTACAGATGTATTGGGCACGATAAGCCGCCGGCGAAAGGGGATACCACATGCTATAAAGGATTTGAACCCGAAGCAGCTGGAGCGTGGGGTGTCTGTAGGTAGACATTGCGGTGACATCGCGTTGGTGGCGTGGAAAGACGTCAAACTTGTCACCGTTTTGTCTACCTACCACCAACATGAGATGGTACCGGGAAGACGTGCTGGACAGGCGGTCCTGAAGCCAACAGTGGTTCAGGAGTACAACCGATACATGGGAGGCGTAGACTTGAAAGATCAAAAGTTGTCTATGTTCTTATTAGAACGGAAAAGAAACCGGAAATGGTACATGAAAGTGTTTAAAAGGCTGTTAAACACCAGTCTTTTAAACGCTTTCATTATTTATTTGCGGAACCCCATGTATCGCATGTATTCCCACCGCCAGTTTAGGCTGAAGGTCGCCGAAGGGCTATTGAGCCGATACCCACGCGTTTCCTCGGTGCCACCCAGAGTACCGAATCAACTGCAACGGCTTGTTCTTCGTTTGGAACTTCGTTGGGGAATCACTTCCCTATTTATACAGAAGCTGATTCGAGGCCGGGAAAAAAGAATCGCAAGCAATTGCGTTGTGTTCGGTGCACTGCTCTAAAAAAAACGGGTTGTGGTCACAGTTATGTGCAAATTGTGCCAAGTCCCGTTATGTTTAGGGAAATGTTGGGAGGACTACCACACCGTGGAAAATTTGTAACTGAGAAACAACTTTCTACTAGAGACTAAAATACTAATACGAAATTTTTTACATTGCAGGATGTTGTTTCTCTATACATATTTACACGGAAGAGTGATAGAACTGTGTGATTGTTGAGTGTCGTGCATGAGTACCATCGGGTGACGGGTCGCTCACTTCTCTCTAATATATATAAATATATAACACTTGTGCACCTTCCCTATTAGCAATTCACTGTAAGTTTTTTTGCTAAATAAGGGTTGTCTGGAATAAATCGCTTCCAGAGCGATAAGACCGCCTATTATACTTTGTATATATTTATTTCATTTTGTCTCGTTCTAATGTGTATTGGTGTACAATAAAGAATATATATTGATTATATTTATATTAGAGAGAAGTGAGCGACCCGTCACCCGATATATCATCATCGTTATCATCATCATTACAGCCCTTCACAAGTCCACCGCTGAACATAGACCTCCCCAAGGAATGCCACAAAGCACGTCCATAGATTTCCTGCATTTCTTACCAGGTCGTCACTCCATCTATACCTCAAAACTTGAAAACGAGACTGTACAACCAGTGTGTGTTGCCAGTGATGACCTATGGAACTTAGACGTAGTCCTTCACCGGTATATAAATAATGCAAATTATAAATTGTAATGTAAATTGTATAATATAATAATGTTCTGTGATTATTTCTTATTTGTAATTGTGAAAAAAAATGTGTACATATTAAATTCACGCGCAAAAATAATTTTTTCCCATCAGTTTATACCCTCAATAGTGGAGTTACCCAAGAAGTGGAGACTGTTAAGGACCTAGGTACACCTAGGTCCTACAAATACTACAGTATTCGATAAAAAGCTTATATTTATACCACAACTAAAAAGTGTAATTAAAAGATCATCTCAGTCATTAGGTTTTGTTATAAAAAATAGTAAAGTATTTTATACAAAAAAAAACTATTATACTTCTCAATTGTTAGAAGTATATTAGAATATTGTAGCACAGTCTGGCGTTCCTATTATTCTACCCATGACCTTCGCCTTGAGCGCATACAGAAAAGATTTTTATGGCATTTTGCCTTTTCAACACGAAAAGCATATAAAAATGCATCATATGTAGATTAAAGACATTCAAAATGGTTTCACTGTCAAAACGCTGGGACATTCTGGATTTGCAACTAAAATATTCAGAAATAACTTAAATTGCCCTTTATTACTACGTAAATTTAATTTTCGTATCCCAAGTAGATCCAAGTAGAGAGCCATAGTAGCTCAGATGGTTAGAGCGCTCACTGTAAATTTCACAGTACGCGATCAAACCGGGTTCGATCCCCGCCGGCAGCAATGAAATTGTTAATTGCAATTTTAAGTGCTGATTTACCAAGTGCTCGGCGGTGAAGGAAAACATCGTGAGGAAACCTGCATCTCTGAGATATAAGAAAAAAATATTTCGAAGACATGTAAAGTTCGCCAACACGCATTAAGGCAGTGAAGGCTAAAACACTTTACTTATCCCAAGTAGATATCCTCGTAAATTGATCTCCTCCTCTCTCGCCGCCTCTTCGTAGAAATGTGCTAGGATTTAATTCCTAGACTTTGCAGACTTTTAAATACCTATAATAATGTAGTAGATATTCACCACGACTCTTTTAACGTTTTTCGGCACAAAGTTAATGAAAATATTAATGTTTGTTATAAGCAATTTTTTTTTGTTTTGTATTAATTTAATAATTTTGTTTTATTTTTTATTTTAAGTTTGTAAGGTATATTTTTAGCTATTTGGTAACGGCTTGTAAGAAATGCTGTGAGCACTAAGCATGCGGTGTTTACCTATTATTGAATGTGCACTTAGTTTATATAACTGTCTTAGAATTAAGCATATGTATTAATAATGTAACATTTGTTGGTTAACCAAATAAATAAATAAAAATTATATATTATTTAATTATAACTTTTTATTTGTAATAGTGAAAAATAAAAATATACTTTCAAAACTTAAGTAACTTTAATTTTTACCCTATACAACTTGCATTTTGTCACTTTTTTTGTACGCCTAATATATATGTATTTCTATGTAGTCACAGAATTCTGAGATTACCTTTTATAATCAAATTCTTTATATCATAATAGATGTAGATTTTTCTAGACAGTTTTATTATTCATCTACCATTTTATCATAACATACTAAAACTGCATATCTTCTAAAAACATTCGAAAAAACCTCAACATATTAGAGACACCATACAAACACTCACACTTACTTTGCACTAAAAATCTAATAACTCCGTGCAAAAATAGAACACGTTGTATACAACCGTCTTTGATTATATACCTATCTACCTATATAAACAAAGAACCGTGTATTACACAAGCGCGCGAACATGTAATAGAGCGACGCATATGACAAAAACATAAACTTTGTAAACGTTTTACGATAATTTTTTGTAAGATAAGTGCAGTTGTAATTTACGTCATTGAAATCAGAATTTCATCTTTTAATTGAAATAAGAATTATTTGAGCGATAAAAATCGGTCATCATACACAAATTTCATTGAAACTAAACCTTATTGGTTTATAATGAATTATGTACCTTCTGAGACATTGAGCCTTTTTATAAATAGTTTATTGCATGTATATATATTCATAAGGATATCATATTATTGCCAAATGTTATATCTATATGACTGTATAAGAAAAATAAAGGAAGACGCTATAATATATACACAAAAAGGTTTTGAAATGAGGTTACAAAGCGCGCGCAAACTGTCTATTGTCGAATTTTTAGCAAATGTTTGCAAGTGAAAAAGTAGAATTATTATAATTATTACATGCATAATTTTGATTCATTTAGGAAGAATATGTTGTATTGATTGTAAGAACATAAAAATAAAATAAAAACTTACGATATTTCATTCATAAAACAAAATTTATTGTCAGTAAGTACACTTTATCAAGATCCGTTAGAAACAAAGAGCAATAAAATAATAAAATAAACATTTAAATGTTATGGTTATTGTTTCTACTTATCGAAAATCTTATCGGCTTTAAATAACTGTAAGTAAAACCTCTTTAAGCATAAATGAAAGGTCGTGAGAAACATAAATATTTAAAACAAGTGCCGCCAGCTGAGGTGATGACAGAGGCCGCCGTACAAAGCTGTTTTTTGTTATGGCGGGCGCAGTAAGGGAAAGGTTAAGGGTTGTAATTATTTTAAACGCAGAAAGACATTTAATTTTCAGTGAGCACCACATATATGAATATACAAAGAACATTTGCTCCCAGTGATTTTCGAATATGAAATATTTACGTTACATACGACAACTTCCGAATGGAAAGTTCAAAAGGTACTTAAATATATAATGGTACTTTATTAATGAACTGTAAAGCAAAGATATCGCCGCCATTTACACCGCGCGATCGGTGGCGCGTTTACAGATAAAACAAAAATGGTGTAATTTCCGTGGCACACAGTAAAAGAGTATTTTTAAAACTAAGTGTTAAAACAAAACTGGTCACCTCTTTCGACACCCACGCGATGTGATATGGGGTATTGGATATTCTTAGTTTATATTCTTTATGTTTTCGTCATGAAGCTTGATTATTACTATTCTAGGTGTTTAACTCTAGTTTTTTTTTTTTTGATTGGAGTAGAAATGTAAGTATATTTAAAGAAACTTTCTGAGTTCTGTAATGGTCATAATAGTTAAAGCGCTGGAAGTCATTTCTTAAATTATTTAACAGCGAAGGCTGCGTCTAGTTAGGAAGACAGGTTCTCGAGTGGCATTCTCTTACCGGCATTCGAAGTGAATGGTAGCTGTAGACGGAGTGACGGCCTGGTAAGAGATGCTGGAAGTGTGTGGATGAAGGTGGCTAAGTACCGTGATTTATAGCATTTCTTGTGTGAGGCCTATGCTCTGCCGTGGATTTGTGAAGATCTGTAATTATGATGATAATTAAAAGCTGTGCCTATACGGCACCATAGTGCCGTAGCGGTTACCTACTTACACGCGCGCTATGCGGTATGTAAAATAGCGCGCTATAATACGGCGCTATGCGCTATATATACAACCTTTAATACATCTACTACCTTTAATACAGCCTAATCTCTGTATTTTGTTCACAAACATTTTCCCAATATATTAGAGCAAAACCCCCTTAGTCGACGTCTGTGTCCCAGTAGTGGGACGCAATATTGGCTGTAACTATAACTTTTTTATTGAAGCGCGACATAGGGAAGTTTTTAGGAGATTTTGACGATAGTTTAACAGAACCAGAACCAGAGGCGGCGTAAGGCGTGGGCGACGTGGGCCACCGCCTACGGCCTCGCGATCCAGGGGGCCTCGCGCCCTGGAGGTTATTGCATTACTTAAAACCGTAAACGCAATTTTCTTAATATTTTCTTTCGCATTAATTAATTGTTCGGATTAATCGCAGCCGCCAAATTTCGTGAACGCACTACGCGGCAAACGTCCCTATACCATTCACACCATCTGGATGCTTGGCGGTCCACCACTGTACGTTTCACAAGGAGTTTTCTTCCGCGTACGACCTCTCTGTGGAATAGTTTACCACCGGCGATTTTTCCGACCGATACGACCTGGGGACCTTCAAGAAAGGAGCTTACTCCTTTCTAAACTGTACAACGCACCTGCAATTCCCCTGGTGTTGCGGTTGATCATGGGCGGCGGTAGTCACTTAACTTCAGGTGAGCCGCATGCTCGTTTAAACGCGCCGAAAAAATTTCAATATCATGAATCGATATTATTGACATAACTATATATTTTTATTCAGTCTAGTAACATTAGTTTGCGTTGCTATTGCGGGGAATCCCCGCTGCGGGGCGACCAGTACACAGATACAGTAATCTATGGGGCCGACAAAGGCTGAGGATTCCCCGTTCTGTTTGTTAGACATAGAATACTGACTTTATTCAATCGTGGGCGTGTGGCAATCGAGTAAAGAGTGCGGTACAGCAGCCCACGTGGTTGCTGTACGCGTATATTTTCGCGCTTTACGCACACGAGTAGATAAACGGAACAGACACAAAGCTTCTTAAGAACTTGCAAAATTGTTACCTATTTTGGTAGGGTTGTCACTATAGGTGAAGACAAATGAAAGCTCTAGAACGTTTACGTACATTTTGTGACTGGATTAAAGAATATCGACAAACTTGTTTCGATAAATGCTTGTCTGGTATTTAACAGTTTATTGAAAAAAACTGTTACGATCTGCCAAGACTTTAAAAAAAAGAGTAGCCAAAAAAAAGATGTTGGATTATGAAGGCAAGGATTAACCTTTACAGTCTCCTAAAAGTCGGTATTAAACAGACTTTTTCAACACCATGCTTGTTCAATTATAATAAATATGGATTTGAGATTTATGGCTTTAAAACCACATTATAAAAATTTTGGTTTCCTTTATGATTTAAACAAGTTAAAAAATAATCCAAACTATCTAATATTAAAATAACTGTCAAGGTTTACACACAGTCCTGTGAGTGGTTGAAAGGAGTGACTTTCAACCTTAAGAATTATATGAATAATAACAATTATTGATCACTAATTTACCTAACTTCGTAACAGATGTGAAACAGCTTCTCCAATACGTTACAGAAAATAATTTAAAAAAAACATACCCAAACATTTACATCGTCATTTAACTATACCGATAAGTACATCCTCCGCTAATGGAAGCTTTTTAAAATTAAAACTCGTTAAAATTATGTCAGGAATGCAATGTCACAGAAAAGACTTTCTGTATTGAAAGTTTTATCTATCGAGGCAGATATAGCATCCGAGCTATGTATATTGTGAGGCTATAATTAAACAATTCAGCAGGATAAAAAGCAGAATATCTCTTTTCCATTTTTCTGTAAAATTGTTTGGTGTTAGTACTAAATGATTTTGTATGAATAAAAATTTCATAATGTTTTGTTTTTAATTTTATATAATCCGTTTTCTTGTGCGGGCAGAGGGCCTCGCAAAATATATCTTGCCCACATAAAATTTAGGTCTTGCCCCGCCACTGACCAGAACACATTAAAAGACGATGATAAAGGCGTTTAAGCAAACAGAATTACTTAAGGATTATATCATCTTCGGAACACTTGTTTCATAGTTATACAGGAGCAAAAATCCGTTGGCGGACAAATTTTTGCCAAAACTCTGAAAACTTATTTTAATCAGTCACAGGAGAGTAGTTATTTGTGACTTGCTCGTAAAGTCGTACGTCGTAGTTGGTACAGTCACACTGCAGCATTAATTGGTCCCCGCGTAGGTGTCGTAAGAGGCGACGGAAGGAAACAAAACAGGAGATGGGCAGCTGCGGTTTCCTAATAACTACTAAAAATTAAAACTGTGGCTGCGAACCCGTCCGCGTGGCGTGGCAATTATGGCAAATATTTATGAGGCAGACATTGGTCTATGTTCAGCAGTGGACTTTGATATGCTATAATAAATTAAAGAAATGTCGACAAAACAGCGCTCGGTCTACTTGACTGTAAGGCTGTGGCCCATAGACCCTACCAGAAAGCAGCTACTGCTCATTTCCTGTTTTATATCCCTCTGTCGCCTCTACGATTGCCACAAGATTACGTGGAGTAGATAGTGGGCTTTTATACATTGCTCTGCACGGCATAATCTTTATTTATATAATTATTCCTCAGCTCTGCAGCCATATAGTTTTATTTAAGGTAAGTTGTATTGTTAATTTGTGTTGTGCACTGTAAGTTGATCTCTGAATAATTTGAGTTTGAACTGAACTGAAAATAAAGTTTGGATTAAACTAGAACAGATTGAAAATCTAATCTTTTAGAGCTTTGATTTTCTTTTATTTTCACCGTAATTTGGCCCCTCTCCGATATATGAATTAGTGATTGAATTCTAAATAAATCAAATTGAGCCCCAGCTGAATGAAGTAATATTAGCCACAGATAGAAAACAAAATTGGCCAAATTGAAAAAAATGTATAAGCAGGAGTTTTAAAAATTTATAAGAGGGGTGCGCTTGCAATGGGGGGGGGGGGGTGCAGAGACAAAGAGGGGTACGTGTAATTTGTGTGTTAGGATGCATTCGCTAAATATAAGGTCTAAAAGATGGTTTATTTCCTACTTGGCTAACGCAGATTCTATAATACGTAAGCATGATTTAGAGAATATGGGTGACAAATGAGCACAAATTCCACCTGGTGGTAAGATGACGATGCTGTGGCCCGTGATATTGCCACACCTAACCTCGATTAAGAATTAAAATACGGATATGATTTCACTCCTGAGGACTGAAATGGAATGCCTCGTTTCCAATAAAAAAGGTCTCTGTTTCTCTATACAAATTTCTTCTCGTAAAACGGCGGCTTAATTCTGCTGCCATTTTACGCTGATATTCTATGCGAGCATGTTCCTTCACCGATTATGCCAACCAATTCATGCTAAAACTACGATCTATCTGAGGTTATCGTTGTCGTAAGAGGTGAACGTTCCAATCAGTGACAGGCAATAGTGTCAATGGTGCTGCAGTAGCTTGAAATTGTCTTCCAGTGCAGCGGTGAATAGTTTCGGGGATATAACGTCACCCTGTCGTACACCTCTCTGTAGTTGAATAGGTTTCGTACTCTGGTTCTGTACTCGGATAGCCATCGCAGCCCTACTGTACAAACACTTTAGAACTTCGATATAGTAGACTTAGCACCGCTGAAGGTAGCACCGCCCAAACTTCAAGGTGAATTGACAGATTGTACTCTACGGTCTTCTGTACAATTTTACGAAGGGTATGTATGTTATCTATGATACCAAAACCTTTTTGGAAACCTCCTTGTTTGGGAGGCTGGAAGTCTGCTTGCGAAATGATTCGTTATGACTATCGAAAACAGCACGTAGACGCTTCTCAGAAGGGATATCGGCCTGTAGTTCTTCAAGAGAGCGTTGCCACCTTTCTTGAAGAACAAGACCACCGCACTTCTGCTCCACGCCTCCGGAGTAGTGCCACCATGGAGGACGGAATTAAATAACTTCTTAACGATTTCAAGTACCGGTTTTCCACCCGCTTTCAGAAGCTCCGCTGTAATTCCATCCTCGCCGGGAAACTTGCCGTTTGTAAGTTTCTGGATAGCCTTTCTAATCTCGCACAGACTGACGTCCGGGATATCATCGGAATAGTGTCGGATAAGACTTGCTCTTGGATCGTTACCCACTCTTGCTCTGTGTTCCAACGATAATGTGTACAGCTGCTCATAAAACCTCTCAATGTCACTCAAAATCAAAATTGTTTAATAAGGGTTATTATACTACGAAAGGGTACATGATTGATAATAGCCCCTGGGAATGGGGGGGGGTTCGCTACCATGCTGTTTCTAAATATTTTTATAACAATTGTATTGAATATTATACTATAAAATGTGCTTTAAAAAATCTCGCTGAGTTTTTCACCGTTCCTTCCCAGGACAGATGGTTTTTTCCGATCCAGTGGTAAAAATTAAAAATGACTTTTAATAAGTATTACATATAATCTGATTTAAAGAAAAATGATTCTATTCTGTTCTATTATTAACATGACCATTTCGTTCTGAACGTTTTTAACGGTGTGGTGCAACAAAGAAAAGGCTTTAAGGAAATAAGTAATCCAGGACCTCAAATGCGAAATAGAACATTTGTACATTTAAGATCTTCAAAACAAAACCTGGCGATATCATTTTCAATTTTTGCAGTAAAATTTGTGATGTAAAAATGTATGCAATTAAAATCATAACTTGTAAAAAAAAACCAAGTCTCGCAACTCAGTTCTTCTACCGTAAAAAGTTGTGAGATCCATGTAATACCAAGTCGGTTAATTTATTCAGTTCCTACTTAAGGGTCCTTCTGTTTTAAGTTATTACGTAATTACCTAACCTAACAACATTTTATAGTGACCATATCAATTTTAAAAGTCTTTTATATTTTAAATATATAGATTGACTTGGCCATCGCATGAAACCACAATGTATCTCACAAGTATTATATTAAATTAGATTGCTTAATGCATGCTGGTTTAAACTGGCTCCAATAACTTTAAAAAACATTGCAACGTGATGTATCAACAGCATATTGTTAAAAAAATTGTCAACAAATATTTTCTGTTTATTATTAAGTATTATAACGTTTGATGGCCGAAAGCCTTCCAACCAATGCAAAAAATTAAAAACAAATAATCTTTCCTTCTTTTAATTATCTGGTTGTTTCGAAATTGCCATTACGTTTTTGGGAGTTAAGTTTGTGCGGATTTTCTTAAAAGAATATTTAATTATATTTCTAAACCTTGCCTTGCAAAAGTAATAAACCGATCTGTTAAATGCTAATTGATCCCTGAATAAACCACGGCACGGATCTCGAAGGTGTTATTAGATATTTTAATAGAAGGGCTCTTCTTTTCTTTTTAATATAATCTTTTATAGAAAATTACATATTTGCTCTTTTTATTACAATGAATATTTGAGCCTATAACGGTTCGCTTGTTTTCTACTACGGCTACCTGTTTTTTTTTAAATTACAATATACTATTTTTTTATAGAATAAGATTAACATACAAGCACGCAGTCCACCTGATAGTAAGTGGACGCTGTTTCCCATAGACATGCACATTTATCCTCGATTAGAAATCAAAATGCAGATTCTCGTTTTCAGTAAAAAGGGGTTCTGGTTCTCCACACTCATCATACAAAACAAAGTAACATTAAGCTGCTATTGTACGCCGGTTGGTTACTTTGAGAGCGTGATCCTATTTTATCCTAATAGAGAACCGGAGATCCTTTTTACTGGAAACGAAGCATTCTGTCTTAATTATCAGGGGTGACAACGCAGCTGCATTTTGATACTTAATCGAGAATAATTGAAGATGTCTATGAGTTACAACATCCATTTACCATCAGATGGCCTATGTGCTTGTTTGTCACGCTTATTCAATATAAAGTTCACATGGAAAAACGTATAGATCCGGAACAATTATTTATATGCCATACAAATACTCGTTCTATGAAGGATTCGAACCTGCAGCCCTAAGCAGCAATTTTATTGCAAGCTTCTGCGTTACGGAGCCGTCAAATAATAAAAGTAAGGGGTTACCAAAAGAGAATCTTTCTACTCATCGGTATTTTACATCAGAATCACTCTGTGTATGGCAGCAGTTTTATGTACTGACAAATGCGACTTCCACTAATCAGAAGTTAGGTATAGCAATAAGTTGATGGTCAGTCTTGAATATTATAAAATAATTTGATACAACTTACATTTTAGTTTTCTTTGGGACATTTATTCGACTATTTTTTTTAAAAAAAATTCTGTACACTGGTAACTCAATCTATAAAATGTATAACTTATAACTAAATTTTTGTTATACATTAACAAGAAAAAATAAATCATTTAAAATGCAGATAGGTACAAACTAAACTTAAAAAAACGTGCAGCTCACACGCGGTAAGGGGTAAACATTTATAAAATGAGACTTCGAGGGAATATGACTAATGTAGGGTATCAGGAGTAAGATAATGTAGGGTTTATTTTTTATAATATTGTTACCAAGTTTCAGAATTATTACATAATATATAACATTGCATATTATACAGATTCCATGTTTTCAATTTTATCATCGTAAGAAATTAAATATTTTCTAATCAATAAATTTCGTTCTTAGTACCTACTGCTCATAGATCATATTATGTATAATCTCCATACAGAAAGAAACACTGTAAAGGAAACACTGCAAACTATATTTTATCTCATTCTCTCGCAGGCTAAATCCTATGAAAGATGTACTAGTTTGTCTCTTTTTACTGTCACTTTTTCATTTCATAGAGTTTCAAATCACGACGATCCTAAAGAAGTTTTCACTTCAAAAAAGAATAGTAAACGTAGACAGAGAATGCTATAGACAAAGTGATATCTTTTATCGCAGTCACAGAAGATAAAGAGCAACTTACGCCGATGTCGTGTAAAGAAATGAGAAAGAACGATGAGATTCTTTTGTTTCGCTGAGTGTGTCGCGTTTTTTAATATTTAGCGAACCACTTTGATAAACAAAGTTTGACAGCTAACGTGTAGCGTGATAAATTCTTTGTATAAAATACTGCTTTACGTATTTTATGATAAGTATTTCATATTATATTTTGTTGTGCTTAATTAAGACGTGGTGCGGTGTAGTGTATGAGGGTGTAAAAGTGATAGTGAAAGGAAAATGGCGGGGTTGTCTTTTCATTCGTAATTATACCACTCTATCGATTACTATACAGTCTATAACATTTAATGAAATACATACATTGTGTATAATGTACTCTAGATGTAAATTTATCGTTAAAAAAGTACAAAAATAACAATTGCAAATTTTAACCTAAAATCTTCGGTGTGGCAAACTTTTCTATAAATTATTACCAACCATTATAGGAAATAATAATATCTGCATACCGAAGGTGTATTATCCTAAGACCGTTTTTTTCGACATTCATTTTGTAATGTCGTTGAAATAAAAAAATAACGATTTACTTGGTGGTATAGTATTTTAAGTCCAACTAAAAAAAACTACATACTTTCGAACTCGTTAACACGTTTTAAGTCCAGGTTAATTCAAAGGTATACAATCTCATCTGGATTTATGCTTTTGTGCCGCTCAATTATCAAACACGAAAGCATCCTAAGTCCAAATAAGATGAGAAGGATGTTTTTGAACGAAAGTTGCACTTTATTATTTGTAATTATTTATTGTATTATGTAAATTGTGCCTTTAGCTGTGCTTGAAGAGGATGTTCCAAGCGCATCTCAAGATGTACCAAATTCTATATGCCAGAATAATTTAAAACAAATTCATAATAATCTACCAAAAAAATTAAAGTTCGGAATAAAAGTACAATAGAGCAGACAGGAAAAAGCGAATAAGAAATGATCTTAAGCTTACATGAACAAATGTACTGCATGTAGCACGAATTGCCGCATGAGATACAGTACTAAAATATCTGAGCAGAATAAGAAAGAGATATTTACTTTTTATTGGGATCCAGAAAAAGACTACAATGTTAAGAGGCAATTCATAGTATCATGTATCCAGTCAAAACCTACAAGACAAAGACTGAGATCAGGAGATGAATCTAAGTTAGGATCAAATACTTTAGTGTAGTCTTTTGTTGTTAATGGTATAACAACAGCAATCTGTAAGACAATGTTTCTAAATTTCCCAACAAGTGGTTAAGATTGCTTAAGACTGAGACAAGAGTGATGTATTGTTGAAAGTGACAAAAGGGGGAAACATGAACCATCTAACTAAACAGATCCTGAAATTATTAAATCTGTTATGTCCCACATTTCATCTCTCCCAAAGTATAAATGTCAAAATCGTGAGATCAAAGAAATGTTATTGAACAAATGTACGATCTTTACAAATTACTTTATACTTGTGACGATTGCGATATGTTTTCAGCAAAACTTAAAGGGATGGTAGGATGGCACTGAGAAACAACTTCTGTAAATAGAAAAAGATTTACCTTTAATTGAAGCTGATAATAGGTACAAACATAAATCCCAGGACATGTCTGAATCAAAATACAGACCTAAAATGGGGTTAATTTCTATAGGAGAAAACTTTGGATATTAAATTACAATATTTATGATGGCTTTGACATTTCTGCATTTCTATTTATGTGGGATGAAAGTAAAGCTCAAAAGAATGGAAACGAAATAGCTTCAAACATCTTAAACTGGGCATCTAAAAATATACCAGGATCAGATATTGAACAAATGACCATATGGCCATATAACTGTTATGTGCAAAATAAGAATATTTACGAGTATGTTGTCATGTGCATGTTTTTCCTTCTTAAAAATTTTCTCAGTTCAAAGTTATAGAACTAAAAGATGTAAAAACTTACCTACACTTATAATATTAACACCTTGGGACTGGCAACAATTTATTCGGCTATGTTTTTACAAATATGAAAAGTAAATATTGTTAAGGAACCATTTCAAATTTCAAAGTCAGTTATGTACTTTGCAAGTTAGAAAAGAAAACTGTTTATTTATTTTATAAAATTCATTTAATAATCAAAATTTTAAAATGACAGACTTAAGGCGTCAGAAGAGGAAGAAGTTGAATTTTCCAGGAAGTTTACAAAATATGAACCAAAACTTAATTCCGATTTCAGCCAAAAATATAAGGATACCAAGATTTACATTCATATTGAATTGCCGTCATATTGACTGTTATAAAAAATTGCCACAATCTTCCACTGCATCGGACTTTCCCGACGACGATAATGCTTATGAATAGTAAACAAAACTTGTGATTATTGAAACATGATTTTCATTATGCCTTGAAAATCAGGACTTCTTCTTTTATTACATGTAACTTATAAAAAATCATCTTTAGTGTTTAGAGGGAGCATATCCCAATTCCATTATTTAATTAATTAATTACATTTTTATTAATATCTTATTGTAATCAAAAACTACTTTTAAACAACAAAAAAATTTTTATTTAGAACTTTACACAATTGTGTAGTAAAGTGACATATGTGAGTAATGTTCAAACTGAGACTTAAAACATGTGCACTGAACAATTAGCTTAATGTGACTTATGATAATTTGCTTCCGGTGTACAGATATGTATTCTGCAGTGTCTATTAATTAAATATCTGAAAGATTGAATGGTTTGTTGCAGTTTTCCTGAACATGATAATTTACGTCGGAATTGGATTGTAGCTACAGGACGAACAGACTGGACACCAAAACCGTCATCAAAAATTTGCAGCAGACATTTTAAGGATAAAATGTTAATAAAAAAGAAGAAACTTATTCTGCTATTACCTTATGCTGTACAAATTCTGGTAAATATTCAGGTAATGACATATTCATACTATTTAGTACAATTATCTTGTTTGTTACAAACATTATTTTGTGCATTTTAATAGCAATAAGTGACTGAGACAGGCTTCTTTTAGACTCTGAACGCGATTCAAGTTTTAATTTTTGTTTAAAGTTTAATATACCAAGAACTTTAAACTCAGTTTTCTGTAAAAAGCATCTTTCTACACCTATTTTGTATTAACTAGTGTTTTAAAGATAATTAAATTTTTGGGAAACAAAAGCTTGTATTCCAACATCTTCCTCCATCAATTTACATGAAGAATCACTTATGGAAATTGATAATAATTTATGCATTCATGTAAATAGGTAAACAATATTAAATAAAAATAATATTATTTTTTCCTCGACCCAATACCGAATTGAAGGGTTAAGTGGACTAAGGTGTTCTATGTTATAGTTTGTCTTATAAAAATATCTGCCAAAGTCTTCAATGTGAATCCACTTGACATTAATTTTAAAGTAGTTTTTTTTCATGTATTTGTGTTAGGTATTACTATCACCAAATTGTCTTTTAAATTGTTTAAATCCTAAAATTGATGATTTATATCTTCAGTAACCGAATTTTTTTCGATGCTATTCTAATTATATTTCTGTAACCCTTAGGAGTAAATATTTTTTCATTTCTTCTTAAAAAAATTTGTATGCGGCCAAAATCTCTGTCACAACCTAAAAATGTGTGAATAAGAACTTTTACACTACCCTTTTTACCACTGTCTTCTGTGTAAGTGCAAAAATAAGACCTGTGGCCATCTCTAATGATATGGATACCTTTATTATAAAACCATATTTTCCTTAAATAAAATGTTTTTGATATGGGATTTTTAGGTAGAGGCTGAGTTTGTTGTATATCAAAAGTGATATTTTTTTATTTTTTCCACTAATACACATCTCTCTTTCTTGTTTTTGTAACTCAATTGCTCTTTTATAGTTATCAATATGCTCTTCAGTGTGTGTATTAGAATCACATCACATTGTTACACACATCAGTTTTATGTTGTTTAAAATATAGACAAAATTTTGTATTGAATATATTTCTAAAAAGCACCTTCCTACACCAATTTTGTATTAATTAATGTTTTAAAGATAATTAACTTTTTGTAGGAAACAAAAGCCTGTATCCAAACATCTTCCTCAATCAATTTACATGAAGCATCACTTATAGAAATTGAAAATAATTTAAGCATTCATGTAAGTAGGTAAACAATATTAAATAAAAACAATATTATTTTTCCTCGACCCAATACAGAATATAAGGGTTAAGTGGACAAAGGTGTAAACTAGAAAATAGTTCTAAACAATTAATGAGTGTTTGAAAATAATAAATAATCAAATAAACTAAGGACTAAAGCATATAGTTTTCAAATACAATATTTGTAGCAATACTTAGATAAGATTGATTATTTTATATATTATGTTAAAAAATTTGCAAATTTATTAAAAAAACATTACACACCTTTGTTTACTATAAACCATATTAAGTTTTGTTAAGAAGAACTTACAATGTCTCTATGAAGTAATAAAATCTTATTATGTTATCACATTTTTAAAACACCACAGTTCCATCCACCAATAGTGAAGAATAAAGTAATAAAATATAAATTATACTTTATAAATAGGATTCGCATTTCTAGTAGAACGGATAGCCCTTGTATGCTCTGAAATTTCCACCACTATTGGTATGGTCGAACGGTACCGTTTATCCAAAGGATGGATCATAAGAGCCTACTAAGTATTTTCGGAAACAAAAAAGGTATACCTGACATGGCGCCTAATTAGCCTCAACGTTACGCGATCTTTTTATCTGCCTATAATTTCACATTAAAGTATGTTAGAAGTGACAGCAATGTGGCTGATTTCTTATCATGATCTGTAAATCAAATACAGATCGAAATTCATAATAAATGCTCAGATCTTTATAAAACATTGTATATTAAATTTATAGATAACTCAGTTTTAAAACGAATAACTGTGGAATATATACATACATAAACATAAACACTCACGCCTGTCACCCAGAGGGGTAGGCAGAGATTACAGACTTCCATTTAGCACGATCCTGACACACCTCTCTTGCCTCCTTCACATCCATACACCTACGCATACATGCTCGTCGGTTAAGGGTACTCCTAATTTGACCCCTTTTCAATAAATTGCCAATTTGGTCGATAAATTTTCGCCTAGGACGTCCCTTTCCGACTCTGCCATTCACTTCTGCACCATAAATTTTCTTTGTCACTCTTTCCTCATTTATTCTTTCCACATGACCAAACCACCGAAGCATTCCTTTCTTAATCCTGGTCACAACATCATCTTGCAAACCACACTCTTCTCTTATTACACAATTTCTTACCCTGTCACTCAGATTCAGCCCTAACATACTCCTTAACGACCGCATTTCTACTGCGTTTATTCTACTCTCGTGCTTCTTCTGCCACACCCAACTTTCACTACTATACGTTAAAGTAGGGACCAACACAGCATTGTGAATTGCCATACGTGCCTTTTTCGACACATTTTGACTCTTCACAATAGAGTGCAAGGCCCCATTTACTCTATTTCGCGCATTCACTCGTCGTTCTATATCCTTATCATATCTCCCATCCCTGCTAAATACGCAGCCCAAATATACAAACTCATCTACTTGCTCGATCAACGCCCCTTCTATTCTTATTTCACAAATCGTTTTACTTTCTTCTCTTTCAAAAACCATAGCCTTCGTCTTACTTGCGTTCACTTTCATACCCCTTTCTTTTAATGATCCGTTCATTAATGTAACCATCATTTGCAACTCGGCCGGTAGACCCCGTTGATCCTAACACAAGCACTAGAGTCCCTATAAAGAGACTCCAATGCCTGTATTAAGCCAGCGCTCAACCCAAATGAGTTCAGTGTTTGCCATAGCAAATCCCTATCCACTCTGTCATAGGCCTTTTCCAAGTCCATGAACGCACAAAAAACTTTTTGGTTTTTGGCCAGAAACTTCTCCGCGATCATGCGCATGGAAAAGACTTGATCTATACATCCCATTCCCTTTCTAAATCCCGCTTGCACATCCCAAATTTTTCCATCAGTTTCTTTCGTGACCCTTTCAATCAGTAACTTAGCATACAGTTTTCCCACAATGCTAAGAAGGCTGATGCCACGGTAGTTTTTACAGTCCTGCTACGACTCTCTTCCTTTATATACTGGGACTATCACGGCTTTGCACCAGTCGACCGGTACCCGCTTCAGTTCTCAGCATAAATTAAACAAGGTGTGTAGCAGGCCTGCCACCACTTCCTCTCCAGTCCTTAGCATTTCGAGTGAACCTCTATCATATCCGGCAGCCTTACCTGCTTTCATGCTTTTCATTGCTTTCATTATTTCATCTATACTTATCTCGCTACCTCTTTCCTCTTCTTTCGGTGTTTCTACTTCACTTAGTACACACGTTGTCTCCTCACTCATAAACACGCTTTCAAAATATTCCTTCCATCTCTTTAAACTCAAAACTTCATCATTCAGAATATAGCCATTCTCGTCTCTTATAGCATTCATCATAGGCTGTTTTGAATGTCTCCTGGCAGTTCTTACAAGTTTCCAGAACATTTTAATATTTGCCTGGAAGTTATCCGGTATTCTTCTATCATTCTTATCCGTTCTTTCTTGCTTTTTTCTTTCAACTACTTCTTTTACTCTCTTATTAAGATGTCTAAAGACTGCCTTTTTTCTTTTAATATCACAATTCGTACCACTAGAATTAGCATCCTTTGTTGCTAGTATATCTAGCCATGCTCTCTTCTTTGCTTCAACTTCCATACGTATCTCATCATCCCACCATAACGTATTATTTTTCCTTTCATTCTTTCTCTTGCTAACACCACATACTTCGGTAGCTGTATCCACTAAACCTTTCTTTACATTTTGCCATATATTCTCCAAGTCTAACTCCTTCATTCATAATTCATCCAAACCACTTATATTTTCTTTCAGTCTACATTTGAACTTGTTTTTATCACTTTCATCTTGTAACCTTTCTGTTCTAATACGCTGTAACGCAGTGGTAGACATAGACGATCGATGGCGCCAACGCCTGAATAGACCATTAATTCGGCATAAAACTAAATAATGATCCGTTCCTACGTTAGAACCCCGGTAAACTCTCGTATCTACCACTGCACCCCTTAATCTTTTATCCACAATTATGAAATCTATCATGCTTCTATCGTCAACTCTTTCCCAAGTATACATGTGAATCCTCTTGTGGCGAAAGCAAGTGTTCGTCACAAAAGGATTCTTTTCCATACATACGATGAGGAGACTTTCACCATTCTCATTTATACTTTCATCACCAAATGTTCTCAATATCCTTTCATAACCAAGCCTCCTGACCCCAACCCTTCCATTAAAATCTCCTAGCATAATAATATTTTCATTTCCCTTACACTTCATTACACCATCCTTACCATTTCCCAAAACTGCTCTCGGATATAAGTGGGCTTAGACATGTCTGGGGTGTAGACCCCTAACACAAACAACTTCTTTAAGCCCACTTTCATTCGTATCCATAGCGGTGGGAAAAAAAGAAACATCCCGAGATAATCTTTTAATAAAAGTGTTAAAGTTTATGCATAAAGCGTAGCCTCGAAAAGTGTCGGATCCGTTATTAAAGCCATATTTTCTTTGTCGGTCAGAGTTAGCCGTAGAAAATGGTTGTATCCTGCGGGGCCATAAAGTAATCATATTGTCAATATTCGGCGAGCAGCTATTAAACGAACAACATTCTTCACACTTTGGCGTGGTAAAAATAAAAGAGCAGGCCAGAACCTGGATGTGGTGGCCACATATAGACATATTGCGGAAAAAATAGGGTCGTGTTCAGTATGTAATAAGTTTCGATGCGCACCTCCGCGCACACCTCTCGCTTCCAGGCCCTACCCGGCACAGGTATGAAATCGTTTGCATTTAGATATTTTTAACTCGTTGGTTTACACATCCATAACACCTTTGTTTATTTCTTTAACATAAAGTTATGTTATCCTTACCTTATATTATTCCAAAAGTAGCAATGATAATGATTCTCTGAAAATATTTCTGCTGGTAGCACATTTGCAAATCTGAAATATATACTTATTTGGCAGTTAACACCTTTGCTAGCGTCTGTAACTGTAACGAATTAGAATTGGCGTGTTTAAGATCAAGAATCGATATATCATCAGATAAAATTTAAGTTCATTAAAACTTAAGTTCGTTTTCAAAAAAAGTCGGATTTTTTAATTTGTCAAGTAACCTTTGTCCACTTAGCCCTTCAATTTTGCAATGTATTCTACAGTATTAAAATAAATTACCTTCCTTACAAATTATAATCAAGGTATATTAATCTTATTTTATTTATTTATTCACAAATTGCGTTACATGTGACTTAGAGACTAAACAAATCATGCAAGTTCTAACAATCACGTGCACTTCGAAAGGCATAGCATGAACATGTAATCATTAATTGAATAATAACTTTTTTTAATAAGTATCTCTTTTAAAGATCTTATGAATTTATTAATATTTGTTTCGGATTTTATGTATTCCGGCAATTTATTATAAATTTTTATTGACATCGAGTAAGGACCTGTACTGTGTAATTTTAATTTAGATTTTGGTTGCAAAAGGTTATTCTTATAGCGAGGTACGTTGTGTCGGGGCGCGTCTATGATTTTGGTGTAAAAACTTGAGTGTCTTTTTACAAATTTACATATTTCTAATATATATAGGCACGGTAATGTTAGAATTTTGAGACTTTGAAAGTGAGGTTTGCAGCTTTCTCTTTGTTTGATATTTGCAAGTACGCGTATACATTTTTTTGTAAAATAAAAAGTTCGTGTGATTCTACACTGTTGCCCCATAGTATGACGCCGTAGTTTAGCCACGCTTGAGCGTAGGCGTGATAGGCTGTCACTGCCGTTTTTAAATTTGTAGATTTTTTTAATTCTCTTAAAGCATGTATAAATTGTGATAATTTTAACTTTTTTTTTTTTTGAATATGTGACTTAAAATTAACATTCGGATCTATATTTATACCCAGCAAAGAAAAATTTTAAACACATTCTAATTTTGTTTGATTATATGTATAATTCATCTCTAGTTCATGTTTTTGTCGTGGTCTGAATTGTATTGGTTAATTTTTTTTGAAATTGACTTCTAAATTATGATCGCTTAGCCATTGTTTTACTTTATTTATAATTAAGTCGATTTTTTCATTAAGTTTGGTACCATTGATATAAGGGAACACAACGAAAAAATCGTCGGCAAAGATCACACAAAGCTCATCAATAATCTTGGGGAGGTCATTGATGTAAAAAAGGAAGAGGACACATACGAGTACGGATCCCTGAGGGATAGAGTCCCGCACCGGCTGGGCCCTCGACCTGACACATGTTATGGTTTTTGTATCTTGATCTACATTTTCTATTTCGACGTACTGTGAACGATTGCTGAGAAAGGAAGCAAACCACTTATGAGCTACACCACGGATACCAATTTCATAAAGTTTATTTAAGAGAATGTCATATTTAATTTTTTCATATGCTTTTTTCATGTCAAATAAAATTCCTATTGCGTATTTCTGATCTTTCAATATGTTCAAGACTTCATTAATATATTTAAATACGGCTATGGTTGTCGAGCGGTATTTTCTAAAACCATTTTGGCGTCGTCGATAATATTGTACGTTTCACAAAATGAGTATAATCGTTTGAACATAGCTCTTTCAAACATTTTTGAAATTACGGGTAAAAGTGCAATGGGTCGGTAGTTATTGGGGTCCGTTTTTTTTGTCTTTTTTATGTATTGGCTTTATAATAGCAATTCTTAGTAGGTCGGGGAACACTCCTTCAGAAAAGGATTGATTTATAATTAAAGTTAACGACGGAACTATTTCTTCGGCACATTTTTTAATAAGAGTGGACGGCAGCTCATCAACACCGAAGCTAGATTTTAATTTTAGTTGTCGCACCAATGACATTACCTCTCGTTCATCCACTGGGGTTAAGAACATCGAGTGCAGGGAGGGGCGCATAACCGGGCGGCCGGGTGGCGCGAGCGCACTACCTGCCGTGCCGCTCCCGACTGATGCGAACAGCTCGTTAAAAACATTAGAAACCTCATGCGGGTCAGATATTAGTTTATTGTTGATATGCAATTTAATATTTTCATTATATTTTTTACCTTAACATGCTTTGTTTTTTCATTTATTATTTGCCACATACATTTAATTTTATTAGTTGCTTTATTCATTCTTTTATTGATTGTAATTGTTTTGATTTTATTATAATATTTTTAAAATATTTTTCATATTGTTTGTAATAATTTTGTAAAATTTTATTTTTCGAATACATAACATGAATTTTTAGTAATCTTTTATGTTTACAAGATTTTTTAATACCGTATGTTTTATATAGTTGCCATGATTTATATAGTTGTTTATTATAAATTTTTAATCGTTTATATGGAATACAATATTCTAGTGCATCGTGTAAAATTTTATTTAGTGAATTGTAATTTCCGTCAACAGTTTTATTATTAGAAATGAACTTTTGCCAGTTTGTATTTTGTAAATATTGTTTGAATTTATTTATATTATTTTCATTGTATATTCTTTTACATATATAAAAATAAGGATTGTTATTTTGTTCTGATGGAACATTTTTTAATTGTAGCATTGCACATTTGTGTTTTTTTTTAGGGACTGGCTTATCGGTCTAACTAGAGATCTCTAAGCCGTATAAGAATGCGACCCTCCTTGGCAGAAAGAAGGGCGCAAGCGGCGAAAAGCCGCTTAGAAGTGTGCCTAACTAAGGCAGATTAAGGGATGTGTTATGTCGGCTCGGCCTGAGCCGCCAGGAGGCAGTTTATGTCAGCCGAAAGCTTGTTGGGGGGGGTCCGAGAGAGAGTTTCTCGGTCTGCGCACACTATAGCGAGTGTGGATAGGGGCTGCATAGGCAGCTGTCTCACGAATGAGATGATTTGGGTGGGACTCTGAGGCTTTGGAAAATCTCTCAGAGAGTGATTTAAGGAACTGCTGGATTGTTGGGAGCTCTAAGTCTCGGTGTAGGTCAGCATTACGGACATAATAGGGCGAGTTAGTGGCCCTACGACAGAATAGATTTTGAACTATTTGAAGTTCATTTATAGCTTTGGGCTTAGCATGTGCGAAAATGGGGGCCGCGTAGGTCATGACAGGTCGGAGGCGGAGGGACATTTTACTGTGTCTGCCCAACATGCTGTTGAGCCTACCCATGTAAAATCGTACAGTGCGAGTAACCTTCTTGATATGGGGTTCGAAAGTGAGCCTTGCATCAAGGGTGACGCCTAAATATTTGGCTGTAGTTTGCCATGGGACAGGGGTTCCTAACATCCTGATAGACGGAGTGGTGGTGAGACGGCGTCGTTTATATTAGAAGCAAACGGCGGAGCTGTTCTCCGGGTTTACGTCGATACGCCATTTTTGGAACCAAGCTCCTAAGTCGCTTACTGACTTTTGGATCTTGTTCCGAATCTGTGGCAGTGAGTTGCCTTTAGAGTATAGGGCTGTGTCATCTGCGAAGAGGGCTAGTTTAACACTATTCGACGGGATAGGGATGTCGTTGGTGAATAGTATATATAGGAGGGGGGCAAGCACAGAGCTTTGAGGGACACCGGCTTTGATTTGACGAGTAGAGGATAGCGTGCCTTCGTGTCTAAAGCGAAAGGTACGATCCTTCAGATAGGAGGCTACAAGGCGAACGAGACGGTCAGGGAGGCCTAAGTCGTACAATTTGTAGATAAGGCCCTCGTGCCAGACTCTGTCGAATGCCTTGGCAATGTCGAAAAAGACCGCGATGGTTTTTTTCCGACGAGGATAAAAACCGCTGAGGATATATTTCACTATGCGGTGAACTTTCTAGGGGCACGAGTGTTTGGCTCGAAACCCGAATTGTTGTGGGTTGACAAGAGGGTCGCCGTTTGTGGGGAACAAATGGCGCCTCATGCGCACGAGAACTCGACTGAACAGACTGACTCATTCGAAAAGTTTGCCCATGGCCTTGAGGAGGCTGATGGGACGGTGATTGGAGGGGAGGTGGTGAGGTTTGCCTGGCTTGGGAATGCCAATGACAGTTGCCTCTTTCCAAGAGGTGGGAAAGTAGCTGAATTCGAAGCAGGCGTTGAAGATTATGGCTAATAAAGCCATCACCTGCTCCGGAAAGTTTTTGAGGGCTTGGTTGGAGATGCCAACCGCACCCGGTGCTTTTTTGGGCTTAAGATCTTTGATGGTAGATGAAATCTCATCTTTGGACACAGTGATAGGGTCCGAGGCGGTGGGGGGCGAGTTCTGGCGACGGACCTCGTCCTCCACTAGTTGGATGTGTATGGGGTCAGTGGGTTGTGAGCTGGGAGAGCATTGAGCGGCGACGCTGTCGGCGAAGCACTCAGCCTTTTCTTCGTCCTCGAAGGCAATAGAGACTTCGGGACGAGACAGAGGGGGAGTATGCATTATAGCGTCTATCCGGAGGGCTCTCGCCATCTGGTAGTACGCTGTGTGGGAGGGAGAGATTTTCTCCATGAGATTGCCCCTTTTGAGGTCTCTGTAATCTTGGAGGCGGTAACGGAGTGTGCGTTGAAGGCGGTGGGCCGCGAGTCTATATTCGGGAGTGGGATAGCGTATAGCTACAAAGGGCAGCTTTTTTGGCTTTTAGCAGGTTGCTAATATCTAGGGGGAAGACTAGTTTTAGCAACCGGGACGAGCTTTTCATTCTCTTTAAGAGAGAATGTTATAAGTGAGGTGAGATTTTCGACCGCGGTGTCTATTTTCCCCGTACTGTCGAGGACGTCGGAAGAAAGGGTTATGGGAGGGTCCGGAGAGTCTATAGCCGAGGCTAGAGACTTCTTGAAGCCCTTCCAGTTGGTGTAGGTTTTGGAAGTGGGAGTTGGAGATGGCTGATGGCCAAGAAGGAGGGATACAGGACGGTGGTCGGATCCTAGATCATCGTGAGACTCTATTGCTCTAAGGTTAAGGGAGACTCCTTTAACTAGAGCAAAGTCTAGCACGTCAGGAGCGTAGTTAATATTGTCGGGATAGTGGGTGACAGCGAGAGGGCTGTAGATAGTCAGGTCGAGAGACTGAGTAATATTGAGCAGCACCCTGCCACTACTTGTAGTAGTGCGGCAGGTCCATTCAGTATGCTTGGAGTTAAAATCTCCAAACATAATGACTGAGTCGCCTAATGTAAGGATGGCTTCGAAATCTTTCTTAACGGGGAGGGTTCCGCTAGGGATATAGCAAGAGGCTATAATGATAGACTGGTGTCCAGTCATGGCTAATCTAGTGATAGTGGCTTCCATACTGGTAAGCGTCGGAGTGGAGATGTGGTAGCAATGAAGGGACTTTTTGTAATAAATGGCAGTACCGCCGCCTTTGCGGTCGGGTTTGTCATTACGGAGAAGTGAATAATTTTTAATAGAGAGGCCTTTAGAGACCTTAGGGCTGAGGTGGGTCACCTGAAGGAGGAGGAGGTCAGCTTCGCGATCTCGAAGAAATAGCCTAAGCTCTGGGAGGTTATTTCGCAAACCGCGGATATTGAACGAAACAAGCGACAAACCCTTTGGTTTGATACGATCGTGCAATATTGCGGGAGCAGAGGGCTCCGGCATAATGTTTTTAGTTTTTACAACTACCTGAGTAGATTGATGTGCTCAGAAAGAGCAAGGAGACGGTCCTGTAGTAACGGAGCAGTGCGCAGCTTACCCGCAAGGATAGAGATTTCCTCTATATTGATCTTATTCATAGTGTTATACACTAGGCTTAGATCGTCTGCTACAGGGTCTGCCTGTTTTTGTGGGGCGGCGGAGGGCTGCGGGATGTTGGTTGCCTTTGGGAGCCAAGGGTTTATTGGGAGCGGCGCAGGCTGGGAGAGAGGAAGGCTCATAAGGGACCGAGGAGGGCCCTAAGGTGGCCGATAGGGGGCCTGAGGGGGCCGATAGATGCCCTGTGTGGGCTGAGATGAGCCCTGAGGGGGCTGTGGTGGGGGCTGGTCCTGGCGGGGCATGCGGCTTCTAAGAGCCGGGAAAGTTCGGTCATTGACCTGGGGTGGAGCTTTGCGGCTCAGAAGTGGGCGAGTAGCGCGAGGGCAGCCTCTAAAGTTGGCCGGGTGGCCTGTTTGTCCGCATAGGACACATTCGGGTGGGGATTCGGAGTTTTTGGGCCGAGGGCACTCTTTCGAGTGATGAGGTTCTAGGCACTTAACGCACCTGGGTGGGGCTGAGCAGTTGGCTGCCGCGTGCCCGTAGAGTTGGCAGCGGTGGCACTGCGCTGGGTAACCGCGCCGGTGTGGGGCTTTGACCTTTACACGCGACAGGCCGCACACAGTGCGTACCTCGCGGAAGATGGCCTTCGCCTCCGGCACATTGGTGAGAACGAGGAGGGCGAGGTTAAATCTCTCGCCCCTGCTGCGGTGCATTTTGTGCACAGCCTCTATGGGGAAGCCTTGGGACTTAAGGTCTTCCAGAATATCCTCGTTTGCGAGTTCATAAGGAACTCCGCGGAGGACCGCCTTAACCTTCCTTTCTTCGACGTGATAGGACACTCGCTCGGCCGTGAAGAGACGGGTTATATTCCGGAAGTCTTCTATAGACACTGGCATGATTTTGATGGCCTCGCCGACATTGGTGGCTTGGTCATATTTGAAACCCTTATCGTAGAGGGTTTTGGATAACTGTGTGAATTTCGCCTTGTCTCTGAGAAAGACAGGGGGCGGGGCTTGGCTTTTAGCCAATTTGGGAGCGCTGCGGGTTGCTGGCTTGGCGGTGGTGTTTTTCGACTGAGTGGCGGCAGTGTTTGGGGCTGCGGAAGTAGGGGCAACGATGGGGGCTGCGGAGGTTGAGGCAGCGGTGCAGGGTGTGCGGGCGGCGGCGGCGGCCGTCGGGGCGGGGGGAGTGCGGGAGGTCGCGGCGCGCTTCGGGCCACTATATATTTCACTATCGTGAATTGGGCTAAGTCTGTGATCGTTCCTTCGGATTCGGATGTCTCCGAGGAGCCGGTGGAGCTGAGGGCGGTCCTCTTTCGGGAGGAGGAGGTATCGGATGTGGTGTCCGAGTGCTCCATATCAGAGTTGGGGGACGCGGGCGAGTCGGTCTGCGGTGCAGCCGCTTGGGTTGCGGGGAAAGCCGCGACGACGGGCGGTGGTCACGTGCCTTAGGGGCAATGGGAGAAAAAGCGTTGACGAGAGCGATCTCGTTGATTTGGATGGGTAGGCCTGTGGCTTGGACGAATTGGGCGACCATGGCCATAAGTTGGCTCTCGAAATTGCTCATGTCTATGGCAGACATGATGCTAGACATGATTTGGACAGGGGGGTGACGATTTTAGTCTAAGAATCTAGAGGTCCCTGCTCTGAGAAGAACAGGGCCTTGGGTGGCAGATGGGGAGTACTGACGCTCTATTCCCAGAAGCTGGGGTCCCTATGTTTTGACAAGAACAAGGGCTCGCTCTGAGAAGAGCAAGAACGATCTTCCAAGAACTGTAACAAACAACAAAGTAACGGTATAACAATAAACAATAACAGAACAATTAAAAGTAAAACAACAAACAAAACAATAAAAGCAAAGCGCGCTCGAACCTCCCCGCCGGAGCGAGGGGGCAAGAATGATGTAAAACAAAAGAACTCACCGACAGCGTCTGCTCGACCGGTGTAAGCCGGGGAGAGCGGGGCGCGCGGGCGAGAGGTTGCACTCTGCACTAGGACGGAGTGCGAATGAACTGTATGCACGACCGCCCGGGGGGCGGTGCGCAGACGGAACTGCTCATTTGTGGTCTGAAAAGCCTAACTCTAATACCGTAGCACTTACGTTTTTTGACTGAAATTTGTAAATATCAAATCTATACATTTTTCCAGGCGTGTGGGTTCTTTTATAAGTTGCTTAAAATTTACTCTAGCATGGTATTTAGGAGTTCTGATGATTGTTTTGATTTTACTAATATATTCACATTAAAATCGCCACCAATAATAATTTTTTTATCTATATATATTTTGATATATTGAAGAATTTGATTTAATTGACTGTAAAATATGTCTATCTCTCTACTGTTCCAATATAATATAATTAACAATATATCCAATGCCGAAAGTTCAACAGCACAAACTTCAATAATCATGTAATAAACTTCAGTAATCGTGTAGACATGTACATTATATCCGTTCGTTCAACGTATTCGATGTTGTTTTTTAGTAATATGCACACACCGCCGCCGATATATTTTTCTCTGTGGAACGCTGCAGCCAAGTGGTAACCGCTAAGTTGCACGTTTGAGGCTTTATTTTTCGTAAGCCAGGTTTCGGAGATACAAATTGCTTGGTATTCATTTTTGTGGTCATCCGGTATCTATTCTAATAAATCTCTCTTATTAAATAAGCTTTGCATGTTTTGAAAAATAATGTTAAAAGTAGGTGCTCACGAAAGTTATAATTTTCTTTATTTATGTTTTTCGAACGTCTATTATATTCGCTTCGATTCGTTTTCTCACTTTCAGTGTTTTCTGATTTCGATGTATCATTCACTCTTAGTTGGTAGAGCCATGCTGCAGTTATATTAGTAGTATAGTTGTATTCGTATGGTGAGTGTAGAGAACCGGAGACCCCTTTTACTAGAAACGAGAGGCATTCCATCTTAGTCCTCACGGGTGACAACGCATCTGCATTTTGATTTGTAATCCAGGATAGATGTAGATGTCTATGGGCCGCAGCAACCATTTACCATCAGGTGGCCTGTGTGCTCGTTTGTTCAAGGGATGTTATAAAACTAAAACTGTTGCAGATTTGACATTCAAATTAAATGATTTCAGATTTCTCCTGCTGTTGACCTACTGTCGTCGACTAGTGGTCAAAAGGCAGTTGAAATAGTAAACCTTCCAATTTCCAATCAACCATCAATAGTAAGTATTAGAATCAGAAAATGTTGTGTCTGTAGTAATATAGTTATGATTATAAAACGTTTTTTGGATTTTAGGACAAGACTCCAGAGTACACTCCTCGAACGTTGCGAAAGAAATGGTAACACTTGGAAAAACTATCGTCCGAACGACTGAAAAAATTAAAGACTCTTCGAGAAAAAAGTAGGCGTTTATCAAAAAAAGTAGCTAAACTAGAAAATATTCTTGCAGAACGTAAAAAAAAGTCTATGATAAGTGAAGAAGATGGGGATTTATTGGAATCTATTGACCCTACTAATAGAGCCTTATGGAAAAAATGTTGAACCCCGCCTCCAGTGGTAGAAAATATTCACCATCTTTACACAATTTGAAAGTCCTCGGGCTTACAGGTATGTACGACAACAATTTAATACTTGTCTGCCTTATCCATCCACTCTTACCACATGGTGCAAAAGTGTAGATGCAAACCCAGGGTTTACAACAGAATCTTTAGAATGCATTAAATTAGTGGCAAAGAACAAAAAAAAAAAACAGAACTGTATTGTGCAGTAAGCATGGATGAGATGGCTATAAGGAGGCACGTCCAATGGGATGGAACAAAATGTGTAGGTCTGGTGAACTATGGGGTAGCTTTGCATGATCACAAAGTAGCTAAAGCTAGGGAGGCATTGGTGTTTATGGTAAAATTTATAAATAGTGCATGGAAGATGCCTATCCGTTATTTTTTTATTGATGGCTGTACAGGCGAACAAAAGGCAACATTAATTAAACAATGCATGGGTTTGTTAGTAGATTGAGGTGTTAATATAGTCTCCCTAACTTTTGATGTCTCTCCCACCAACTTTTCGGTGGCTAAAAACTTAGGTTGCAATTTCGATGAATTGAAAAATGTAATATTTTATGTCGTATTTTCTTTGTGATAAACAGCACATTTCATCAAACAGTTATATTTCCGGATCCAGGTCATATGCTGAAACTTGTCAGAAATACACTAGGTCAGAAAAATAAATTAACAAATCTGCATGGTGGAATCATTTGCATTGCATGGCATTTTATAGAATTGCTTCATAATCTGCAAGAAAGGGAGGGTCTACATCTAGCTAACCGTCTTAAAAATCAGCATATTAATTTTTCAAAACAAATAATGAAAGTTAAGTTGGCGGCACAAACATTCAGTAATTCCGTGGCAGATGCGATAGAATTTTGTGACAAACAACTAAATTTACAAGACTTTTCGGGCTCTAAGGCTACTGTTGATTTTATAAAGAAAATTAACAACTTATTTGATATTTTTAATAGTCGGAATCTGAATATGTATGGTTTTAAAAACCTATTAATAGTAAAAATGGCGATAGCATACTAGAATTTGTCAATATAATGGATATCTACATCAGAGGGTTGCAATTAAAGGGAAAACCAATATTGCAAAGAAATAGGAAAGTTGGATTCATTGGTTTCTTAATATGTATACAAAGTCTAAAAAATTTATGCTGATATCATAGTAACGGGTAAACTTAATTTTTTGCCTATACACAAACTTAGCCTAAATCACCAGGAGTGCTTCTTCAACTCGATATGATCAAAGGGCGGCTATAACGAAAATCCAATAGTTTTTCAATTTCAAAGCGCCTACAAAAGATTAGTGATACACGGGGAAATAAAAGGTATTGAGTCAGGAAACTGTATACTTCTAGAGGATATAAAAATTTTAACTCACACAGAAGTGCAATAGAAAAATAAAATTAATATGTACTGCACTCAAGATCTCGAAGACTCAATTAAGGATTTTCTCCCTAATAATAAATTCTTGGTCGATGATGACCACGATTATATTTTTGACCACCTATACTGAAGAAATTATTTCATATGTCGGTGGGTTTGTAGTTAGGAAACTAAGAAAAATTCTAAAATGTGAAGATTGTCTGCTAGCTCTTATTAGCGACAAATATTTAGGTCTTATATTTAAAAAAGATAAAGGTGGCCTTATTTATCCTTCACGCGATGTTATTAAAGTACGTAGGCGGTCCCATAATGAATTGGCCTAACTATGAACCAATGAAGGAAATGAAACGAAACCAATTTTATTTTTAAATATAATCACCATGAATACTAACACACTTCTGACATCTGTGAATCAACATCTCTAAACCTTTATAAAAATAATCACATTTTTTATCCTCAAAATGACTGAAGACGGCCGCCTGCAACTCTTAATCGCTTGAAAATTTTCTTCCTCTTAAGTCTCGCTTTAAATTTGGAAATAAATAATAGTCGGACGGGGCCATGTCTGGACTGTAAGGTGGATGTTGAACTTCTGTGAACCCGCATTGACGAACTGCATCCTTCGAAACACCAGCGGTATGAACAGGGGCGTTGTCATGGAGCAACAGGACACCTTTAGACAGCTTGCCTCTTCGTTTTTCCTTTATCTTGTCTCGTAATTTATATATTAAAGAAGCATAATATTTGCCGTTCACGACTGTATTACGTTCTTTAAAATCCACCATCAAAATGCCTTGAAAATCCCAAAATATTGTGCACATCAGTTTTTTAGTCGATTGTTGCACCTTTGCCTTTCTAGGGGGCTTTTCACCCTTATAACGCCATTCCATTGACTCGCGCTTGCTTTGTGGATCATAATACAAGATCATAGTTTCATCACCAGTCACTAGCCGCTCGATCACAGTCTTTGGATTTTCGCCACAAAGATCCAAAAACTCCGAAGCGCAGCGCACTCTTTCCTGTCTCTGTACCGCTGAAAGAAGTTTCGGTACCCATCTTGCAATTACTTCTTTCATGTGAAGATGTTCATGGATCGCGCTATGTTACTCTTAGAGAGCCCAAGCCTTGCTGCAATTTCTCTAATCTTCAAACGGCGGTCACTCAGAACCTCTTCTTCGATAAGAGCAATCGTTTCGGGATTGAGCACTTCCACAGGTCGACCGTCGTAGCTAAAGTCTTCGACGGTTTCTCTCCCGAGGCGAAACTCTTTCACCTAATTTTTCACTGTGCTATAGGAGGGGGCAGACTCCTTATACACGCCATCCAATCGTTCTTTTATTTGAGCAGGGGATAAACCTTCTTTAAACAGAAACTTTATGACACTTCGATACTCAGTTTTCGACATTTTGAAAAAAATACGCGACTCTCGTTATTCAAATGCCTGTTAAACTAAGACTAAGCATTTAATGTCGATGCATTTTTCTTATATTAAGTGCACGATAAACGTACTATTTAATGCAACACAACATGTAGCGACATGTCGCGTTGAACTATATCAGGCCAGTTCATTATGGGACCGCCTGGTATGTACGTTGGCAGAAAGAATATTTAAGATACATTCACATAAAGAAGTGTCATTAAAGAACCTTCATACGAAGCTTGTTTTGTTTAAAGGACAATAATACTCGACTCCACCGAGTCAGTAATTCATTCTTAGGCATACAAAATTTGATATACACAAACTTCTAAAACTTTATTGAACTAAGTTTGTATAAAAATGGTTATTATAATATTAAGGAATTTATGGATGACAATAACCCCTGAGAAGGGTGATCGCTACCAAGCTATTTTTAATTGATTTGATTTGATTTTTTTAAAAACGTTATCCATACACTAGGATTTTCTCCTGTATCGTGGGGGCAGTTTACAAACATAAATTTAAGGACAAACATCCGGATCCGGAACAATTATTTGTAGGCCATACAAATACTTGTTCCGTGCGGGATTCAAACCCGCGATCCCCAGCGCAGCCACTCATTGCTAAGCTACTGCGCCATAGAGTCGTCAAACAATATAATAATTTGTTTTATGTTGTAAATTGTAACATTCATGATTGTAAGCTATTATTTAAAAAAATAGTCCCGCTAAGTTTCTTGCTGGTTCTTCTCAGGACAGAGGTTTTTCTTGCAAACCAGTGGTAAATGAAAAAAAGTGACTTTCAATAAGTATTATTTATAATACATATTGAATAAAAAAGTTTCTGTTTCTGTTACTTTCTCACCAATGTTGAGACAGATAGATTAGTTTATTTTAGTTACTTTCGTAGCGTAATGTTTTATGGAATCTTACTATGGGGTAATGCGACTGACATTGAAGTCATATTTGTTTTGCAAAAGAGAGCCTACTGGCAATTTATAACTTAAATTGTAAAGAGTCCCATAAATAAAAATTTAAAAAAATAAACATGTTAACTTTGGCATCGCAATATATTTATGAAAATGTAATATATGTACATAAAAACACAAATAGCTTTCATAAGAAAAAAGATGTTCATACTTCAAAACCTACGAACAAACATAAGCTTGTAATACCAGTTACTAGACTCCACAGAATTAGTAATTCATCTGTGGGGCAATGTACACGCTTTTACAACAAAATCTCAGAAAACGAACAAAGTTTGTAACAAGTTTAAACATTTTGTTAAAGAAAAATTGTACAAAAAGGGTTATTATAATATCAAAATGTTTTCGAGAAACAGGTCCTGCCCCCGTCTTCCTCAGTGACCAGGGTCAGTTCACCAGACTCTCCAAAACCTGTTACGACACAGGCTTCAAATATGACCTGATGATGATGCTAAACCTAACATTCTAAACGAACTTCAAGTAGTTCAAAACTGTTTTTGTCGTAGAACTACGAACACACCCTGGTTCGTCCATAACGCTGACTTTCACTGAGAATTAGAGCTCCCCACAATCCAACAATTTCTAAAATCACTCTCTTAGAACTTCTTCGAAGTCTCAGAGTCTCACTCAAATCATCTTCCACCAGCCCCACTCACTCTCGCTATCGAGTTCGCAGACCGAGAAACTCTCTCTCGCCCCCCCCCCCCAACATGCTTTCGGCTGACCTGGACTGCCTCATGGCGGCTCAGGCCGAGTCTTCTGTCCAAGGTGGTGTTTAGTGGGTAGGCACTTAGGTTTTCATAGTGAGTCCCACATAACCACGCAGCCGGCTCCGTGGTATGCTAAGAGCATTCACTTCCACGCTTCCCGGAGCGTAGCCCTTTACATTGCTTCTGGGTGCAAAAAAAACCGGCGTCGGCATTCGCGGTAGACTAGTGCTCCAGAAAACACCAAGAAAAGAAGATCCCTCAAGCTCCCTATTAGGCATTAGATTAGGCAATAAAATAGTGATAGATTATAATTAAGTACTGCCGCATTTTGTAAATAGTAAATAAATTAATGTTAGTTCATCGTACTACCTTTTAATTAATACAGTCCTTAGCAATAATAAACAGCAATATGTTACGGACGGCGAGTGAGCAACCGCCCGTCACCCCGCGTACCTCATCCCGCATCGATACGTCTCCCGCGACCGCGAGTGCTTACAGAAACTCAGCACCAACGCGACCCCGTCGGCGGGAATGAAAGAAGGGCTCCCGGCTGGCATACAACATTCGCGACAGGACAGCGCTCAAGAGAAGAACAACAAGCAAGAAGACCCTTCAGGCTCCCTATTAGGTCCCATTGGACTTAGTGATAGCTTGTAAAACTGCCGCGTTGTGTAAATAGTTTAATAAATTTACTTTCGTTTTTTGTACAATCTTTAATTTAACTCAACCCCTAGCAGTTTGAAATATCAATAAATTCTCTCAGTAAATAATTGTAATAAGTGTTATATATATATATATATATATATATAACACTTATTACAATACAAATAATCGCGCACGCGCACGCAAGCTAAATAAAGTCGTCGTCGCGAGCGTCCATATTACTTTGCATCGTTTCCCCTTCCCACGCCATGGCGGACTTTTCGTGGTTATTAAGGGCTATCAAAAAAGATTTAAAAAAATACATTGCGAAATGTTAATTAAGTTACTTAGGTGAAGTAGATACCTATTCTAACTATGATCGACTGACCATACTTTCGCACCTACGTGATTTCTGCGATGCTCAACGCATGCAACAGCTAGGCCACAACAAATAAGCCTGAGATACGATTGCTAACAGAAATGTGATCGTATTCTACTCAGATAAAAATCTTGTTAGAAAACAAAGTTTTAATGTAAGTTTGTAGATACTTGGATAGTGAAGTAAATTTCAACTAAGTTTTGTAATTAAGTACGTATTAATTGCGTAGATAAATTATTACTTAATTCTTTTTTGCTATAAGTACCTATCTAAAAAAATTAAATAAATTCACCTTTCATAACTTCCTTCTTAAATCCTTAGGTAATTTTAAGGACCTTTTTTTGAACATTTAGCATCCATCCACGCAACAATTGTAGTAGGAACGACGTTTTTCCACTACAATTTATCAAATAGGTAAAATAATATATATAAAACACTAAACAAAAACTATTTCAACAAGTATTTACAAAAAACTATTAACGTAAACAGCGTTGAAAAATCCTCAAAACATTCAATCGCCTACAACGCGCTAGCCCCGGCTGCGTATGTTACGCTGGGAACAGAATAAATAATAGTACTACGTACAGAAGTTTCACTCTTTTGATTTTGATTTTGATTTGAGATGACTGATTGCCGACGTTTATTAGCCTACATAATTCTTATTAAGTATTACTTTGCATCTTTTCCCATTCCCACATTACGGCTGTTTTTCCGAGGTTACTTAGGTCAAGAAAGGGTAAAAATACAATATGTATAACATTAATAATTTATTTAATTCACAATTGTTTTACTTTAATATACTGTTTATATAAATTTTTTCCGTCTCTAAAATACCGGTTATTAAATTTAAGAGTTGAAAAAACTTTCAATTTTATACATAAGTTTAGTAAATAATGAAAAGGAAAACATGGACATGGAGTATCGGAAGAGTCATCGATTTATTTTTGGTAAAAAATATGAAAAGATATTCGTTCAGTATACTAACTAGAAATAATAAAACTGGTATTATTAATTTTAATTATAAATATTGTTATATTAATATTTTTATTGCTTTATATTTCTTTATTTTACCTAAGATTTTAATATATATTCCCCCCCCCCCACCCGCTCCCTTTGTCAGCAAAGGTAAGAAAAAATTTAAAGCCCCGAGCCTGCTTACATACTCGTAATACTAAAACGCTCCCTTTCTTTTAAAAATTGTCGTCAAATTGAAAAGGATTTAGCGCATTGAAGCCATTGATTTGTTTATCAGCACTGTGGTGGAATCCGGGAATCGAATCCGGGATGGGTTCGATTTCTGACAGCGACAATTTAGAAGTTTATAATTTCTTGAAAACTATTTGTATTTATTTTTATTTATACGGTTTAATATTAAACACTGCAATGTTAGCCCGCTTTCATCTACGACTGCTTCATCGCCATTCACCAAGCGCAATCGCAGTGAATACCATAAATTTCAAGAACAACTCAATACTCAAGAACAATCTGTATGCAATATAGGTATGAATAAGAATCACTAACCTCTCCAATTCCACGCTAATTTTCAAAGGAGATTTGATTCCACATTTATTTAAGGACGCGTTTGCAAATCAACCAAAATTAGGGTGTTTTTCGGTAGATTTTGTGACAAAACTAAACCAAATCAAATATAAGTAAAAACTACCATGTATAGATTGGTTCTTCATCTGCAAATGTCTGTAACTCTTTTGTTGAAAATAGTAGTTTTTTATATTGTAAAAACGAACTTTCGTTGCCATTTTCTACAAAATTAACGATACCGGCTTGTGTTTCGGTAGATGTTTTGGTCTATTATCAACATATTTAAAAATTTAAAAAATACTATAAGATGACAGACATATTCAATTAAAAAACCCTGGGTTTATTTTTTAACAAAATGTCACAAATAGTCGTAAAAAAAATAAAAACTGATGCACATTTTTTCACATATTTTGGTAATATGGATGAATCATAATGTATTGCAATAAGGGCTATTTTATTGTTGGTGCCTGCTTTGATTTATTGTACAAAGATTTCGATGAAACCACAGTCCGCGCTCGGCCGCCGTCGTGAGTGGACACTGTATCGCCTGTTTGCAGCGGCTCATTCTGAAAAGATCGCTGTACATACACAAAATATTAGAAAAAAACAAATTGGAAACATAAGTACTTGACAAGTGATAAAATTATTATTTTTATACTCACAGTTTTTATTTAGCTAAAAATAAGTAGGATATATAAACTTACCTACTACTGCAACTCGTGGACGAGCGGAACTAGGTGTGCCGAGTTTGGGCTCGTTTTGTTGGTTATGATGAGACCTTACCTCTGGACTTGATGGCATGACCTGAAGGTGTACTTTCGTGACCGCTAATTGAACTTCTTGCAGCGGCCCACGAGGGGGTGACGAATTTGGGCTCCGTTTTGTTAGTTATGACGAGTCTATACCTCTGGACTTGATGGAGTGACCTGAAGGTCTAAATCGGTGATTGCAACTGGAACTCCTAGACTGGTAGAACTAGGTGTGCCGAGTTTGGGTTCGTTTTGTTAGTTACGATGAGACCTTACCACCGGACTTGATAGAGTGACCTGAAGGGGTAATTCAGTAACTACTGCTGGAATTTCTGAACGAGTAGAACTAGGTGTGCCGAATTTGGGCTTCGTTTTGTTAGTTATGACGAGTCCATACCTCCGGACTTGATGGAGTGACCTGAAGGTGTAGTTCAGTGATTACAAGTGGAACTCCTAGACTTGTAGAACTAGGTGTGCCGAGTTTGGGTTCGTTTTGTTAGTTACGATGAGACCTTACCACCGGACTTGATTGAGTGACCTGAAGGTGTAATCAGGTGGTTACAAATGGAATTCCTAGACTAGTAGAACTAGGTGTGACGAGTTTGGGTTCGTTTTGTTAGTTACGATGAGACCTTACCACCGGACTTGATAGAGTGACCTGAAGGGGTAATTCAGTAACTACTGCTGGAATTTCTGAACGAGTAGAACTAGGTGTGCCGAATTTGGGCTTCGTTTTGTTAGTTATGACGAGTCCATACCTCCGGACTTGATGGAGTGACCTGAAGGTGTAGTTCAGTGATTACAAGTGGAACTCCTAGACTTGTAGAACTAGGTATGCCGAGTTTGGGTTCGTTTTGTTAGTTACGATGAGACCTTACCACCGGACTTGATTGAGTGACCTGAAGGTGTAATCAGGTGGTTACAAATGGAATTCCTAGACTAGTAGAACTAGGTGTGACGAGTTTGGTTTCGTTTTGTTAGTTACGATAAGACCTTACCACCGGACTTGATGGAGTGAAATTCGGCACACCTAGTTCTACTGGTTCAGAAATTCCAGCAGTAGTTACTGAATTACCCCTTCAGGTCACTCCATCAAGTCTGGTGGTAAGGTCTCATCATAACTAACAAAACGAACCCAAACTCGGCACACCTAGTCCTACAAGTCTAGAAGTTCCACTTGTAATCACCGAACTATACCTTCAGGTCACTCCATCATGTCCGGTGGTAAGGTCTCATCATAACCTACAAAACGAACCCAAACTCGGCACACCTAGTTCCACTAGTCTAGGAGTTCCAGTTGCAATCACCGATTTACACCTTCAGGTCACTCCATCAAGTCCGGAGGTATGGACTCGTCATAACTAACAAAACGGAGCCCAAATTCGGCACATCTAGTTCTACTCGTTCAGAAATTCCAGCAGTAGTTACTGAATTACCCCTTCAGGTCACTCCATCAAGTCTGGTGGTAAGGTCTCATCATAACTAACAAAACGAACCCAAACTCGGCACACCTAGTTCTACTAGTCTAGGAGTTCCACTTGTAATCACCGAATTACACCTTCAGGTCACTCCATCAAGTCCGGTGGTAAGGTCTCATCATAACCAACAAAACGAACCCAAACTCGGCACACCTAGTTCCACTAGTCTAGGAGTTCCTATTGTTGTAATCACCAAATTACACCTTCAGGTCACTCCATCAAGTCCGCAGGTAGGTAAGTCTTATTATAACTGACAAAACCAGTTCAAAGTCCAGAGCTAACATCTCACTACCAGTAGAGGGCTTCCAGTGCCAAGCAGTCTTTGGAGCAGGTATTCATATTTCGTATCGAAGTATATTTCTGAGGTAGGTATAAGAAATGAAAAACAAATTCAATCTTTCAAATTATCAAAATAATTTCATTTGACTACGATTCCCACAGCCAACCGTGCGTACACTAGTGTGTGTGTGACTTTTGTCAATGTAGTAGTGCGATTCTATACCTATCCATTTTGTAAACGCGTCCTTAAGTGGAATATAGGAACAGGCAATAATATTCGCACAGAAAAATTATATAGTGATATTGCACCATATTAAAAGCACATGTAAGTAGGTACTTATTAAGCTTATAATATGTATTAATATATGCTCATTTATCTACTATTTATGCAAACTTCCATTTACGGATCTCCTTCACCAAGGCATAGAATAAATAATATGTAGTGCTACTCGTACGTTACCAAGGTTTGCCTGGAAGAGATCACCGTTAAGCGATGAGGTCGCCTAATTGTACATAAATTTATATTTTGTGTGCAATAAAGAGATTCATTCATACGTTGCGAAATGGTAAGTAAAATAGGTAAGGTACGATACGGCCGACGTATCTTGGCGAGTCCGACCTTCGCGCAGAAGGTTGCGCAATAGCTTTTTTAAGGAACAAAATGGTGGCATGAGGCGACGTACGGGGGGCGGTGGTCTAGGCTAGAGATTGACCATAAGTAAACACAATCGACCCTTTAGTCATAAAATATCGCAATCGATTAGTTTTATTTAGAAGTTATTGATTTTTGTTTATATAAGATATTAAACGAAATAGATTTACAAATATAGTGAATTTTGTTGATAATAAACAAGATTTCGACTTAAATAAAAAAAAACTAAAAACATATTATTTTCTCAGCTGAAAGACATAATGTACTTAAATATCAATTATCTATTAACGTCTTCTTGAGTAACGACTATTTGAGAAAATTTAGAACCTCCTTATAAATTGCAAATAAATATATTTTTATGTCTTAATTTTAATCGATTTGAATAAAAATCGATTAAACAACACCCTCAGGCACGCGTGTTGGACATCCCTTTCTGGTTACTTCGTAAAGCTTCGTGCTTATTCGGCAATGCTCGGTACACGGTAATATTTCTCAGTCACACGTTAGCATTGGTGTCGTGTTCGTGTCGCTATCTCTGTCTTGAGCACAGTCGGTTACAAAAGTTTTCGTTGTTATTGTTGTTTGTTTTTATTAATAGTGTTAAGTTTGTTTTGTTTGTTTTATTTGTTTTATTTGCAAGTGTCAGTTAGCACTTATATTATTCGCCAAACATGCCACCAAAACATAACAGTGTGTTAAATCGCCAGGCGAGAAAAATTATTTACGATTTAACGCAATATATGAAAAAAGAAAAAGAAGAAGGCGTAAAAGATGTCGATAAAGTTTATTTAAGAGTTGCTAACGCAACTGGTGTGTCCCAACGCACAGTACAGCGGATCGCAACTGAAGGCAATATTTCGGGCTTACTTTCAGTATTCCGCACGCCTGGTAAAAAAAGGTCTAGATCAAAACCTATTACTGATATGGATAATTTTGACCAGGGAGTAGTAAAAAGATGCATACACAACTTCCACAAAACTGAAAAAGAAATGCCGACGATAAACAAATTACTAGCGAAACTCAAACGGGATATAAATTTTCAAGGTGGTAAAACGAGCTTAAAGACAATTATCAAAAACTTGGGTTTCAAGTGGCGAAAGACCGAAACCAATAGAATGGTTCTTATAGAGAAGACCGACATTCGCCTGAAAAGGATCTTGTACTTGAAGGCAATGAAAAAATACAGGGACGAAGGGCGACCAATTGTATTCACTGACGAGTCGTATGCCCACTCATCACATACAAAAGGTAAGGCGTGGTCAGATGGTTCCGCTCAAGGACTAAAGCGCCCGATATCAAAAGGTCAGCGGATAGTGATGGTACACGCTGGGTCAGAAGCAGGGTTTGTTCCGAACGCGCTACTAATGTTCAAATCTGGCAGCAAAACCGGAGACTATCATGTTGACATGAATTTCAAAAATTATGAGAAATGGTTACGGACCCAACTGATTCCAAATTTGAGCCCTAACTCGGTGGTGGTTATCGATAATGCTCCGTACCACAACAAATTAATGGATCCTGCCCCTACATCTAATGACAAGAAGGCAAAAATGGAATCGTGGTTATTAGAAAAGGGTATACCATATGAAAAGGACATGCGTAAACCACAACTTTACGATCTAATAAAAAAAAACAAAGACGTGAATAAAAAATACGTAATAGATGAAATGTTTAAACAAAACAACCACGATGTCCTTCGTTTACCCCCATATCATCCCGATTTAAACCCCATCGAGATGGTGTGGGCTGCCATTAAAGGGCACGTAGCCGCTAAAAACGTCGACTGGAACGTAACCCGGACAATGGAGCTCATACAAGAAAAAGTAAATTTAATGGGTCAGAATGAATGGAGTGCTTTATGCAGAAAAGTGCAAGAGGTCGAACATGACTATAGGAAGAGCGACCATATTATTGACGAAATGACGGATCAATTATTCATCATTAATACAGCTTCAGATTCAGAAAGTGAGTCTGAAAGTGAGAGCGACGATTACGAAGATGAACCTATGCCAAGTACCTCACATGGTACACAAGGGGCCGACGACTTTATGTTAGGAATTTCCCCTCTCAGCGACAGTGATTAAATAATAATAAGTGTAAATAAATAAAAAGTATTAAATGTAAATAATATTGTATGTGTTTGTGATAAAATCTGCCCCTATCGAAAGGTGAGGTATCAAAATTGAATCTTTAATTTATAATGTCTCCAAAGTGTTTTGATATTTTTGGTCACTGTATTAGGGAAATTTTATTTGTACATTGGTATATATAAAAAAATGAAAATACCAGTTTTCTTCACGAGTGTTCATGCGATAAACTTCGCAGAGCCCATATTCAGACTCGCCAAGATACGTCGGCCGTATAGTATTCTGACTGATCGAATGAACATATTTTTGCTACTATGCGAATTCTCTGCCTAACGCATGCAACGTGCAAGGTCATTCGTCGCGAATCGCCATTTAATAAATCGCTCGAAATAAATAGGTAGGTAGTGTAAACAACAAATGAACCTGAAATACGAGTACGATTCCTAAATGAAATGTGATTGTATTCTAATTAGTTAAAAATCTTGTACACAAAGTTTTAATTTCAGTGCTTTGTGGTAACTTAAAATATTTAATTACAAAAGATATGTAAGTTACCTACTTCAATTTACCTATGTAAATTTCATACGTCACCTACGTAAATTTCAACTAAGTTTTGTAATAAAGTACTTGGGTATTACTTCTGTATTTAAATTATTACTTAATTCTTTTTTGCTAGAATTATTTATTTGACAAAAAAAATGAAATTACTATACCTTTCATTATCCTTAGATAACCTAAAAAATGATATATCTGAATCCTTTTGTTTACTCATTATTCAACCATCTACGCAACAATTGTAGTAGGTTCGAAGTTTTGCCATTATAATTTATCAAATAGATAGGTAATATACATATATATTATTATATACACATATATTATTATATACATATATATTATTATATATAAATCACATTAATTTTTTTTTGAACTATTTTATACACTAAAAAAATTACAGTTTATAAAAAACTATTTACGTAAACAGCGTTAAAAATACATCAATCGCCTACAACGCGCTAGCCCCGACTGCGTATTACACCCAAATTCACCCTAATCGCGATTTTAGGTAATTATTTCACGCAGGTAGCAAGAGTGACAGAGGCCTGCCCTGGATGCCTCGCGATTGTAGGTAATTATTTCACGCAGGTAGCAAGAGTGACAGAGGGCTGGCAACAGTTAGTTCAGTATTTTCTTTCTTCAAGATTTAAACACAACCTAAATAAATGCAGTCCACTTAGCTCTCATTAATTTACACAATAGTTTCTCGTTTATTAGTCAGACAGATATCACAATTTTTTAGTTTCTTCTTTCTTCACCAAAGTAAATTATAATAAATAATTAGTCAAATACAGTTCACTTAGCTCTTCATCAACTACAATACATATCAATGATAATTGTTAATAGCATTGTTCCCTTTCAGGCTTACTTAACATACTAATTTCTAATTTTATAACTATTTGTGGGGTAAATTTTTCCTCACACTTGTAACCCTAAATATAGTGACCTATTTTTTGTCTCTTTCTGCGACACGCTATGGCGGTGTTTATAGGATTCTCTGTCTACGATCGTAAACCAATAGGACTGTCAAAAAATGCTAATGTCAGACAGAAATAAAACACATGTCGCCAATACACGTAATGATCTATATTCTCTTTCGAACTACTTATATAATTGCAATAATCTGTCTCGCTTGCACACCATTTACACTATTGAATAAAAATATATACGGATTCTACCGCATTTAAATCACTTATAAAACTTATATTTAATTCACAACGTTTTCAGTGCTTTGCAGCACCCACGATCACGGGGGAGACTGAGATGTTTGATGTCCCAATGTCGTAGTTAGGCTGGCTACCTTCAGTTTTTGAATATTAATTTTTGGTCCGATCTACTCAGAACGAGCTTACATTATCTTGAAGTCTTGCAGTAGTATGCTTGGGTTTGGGTTTAAATTTGTTAGTTATAGGATCCCAAGCAGATGGCAGCATCCATCCATCTTCTCTATTGAAATTAGGATGTTTTATTATACACAAAGGATTCATACCAACTTATTAGTGAGATAAAAGGCCTACATCTCGCTGACAATGAATTCCTGGTCAGTTTTGATGTTCAGTCACTATTCACATGCCTACCTATTGAAGTTTCAATTGTAACTAGGAAGCTAGAAGGTAATAACATGCCTGCTTAATATGCAGTATTACTCAAACACTGTTTCACATCTGGCTATCCATTATGGAAGGAAGAGTTCTAGAAGCAAGTATATGGTGTGGCGATGGACTCACCTGTATCTCCCATAGTAACCGACATATTCGACGACTTTGAGGAGAAAGCTTTTCTTACTGCTCCTGTAAATCCAAGATTCTACAAGCGGTACGTAGAAGACACTTTCAAAATTTTGCCATCTGACAAAATAACTGCATTGTTAGACCTACCCTAACTCTATAAACTTTAAAATATAATTTACAATGGAGTTAGAAGCAAAAAATTCTTTAGCTTATAGATGTTTTAGTCATCCGAAATCCTGATAACACTACTGGTCACACTGTGTTTAGGAAAAAGACCCATACCAACCGATATCTAAATTGTGAATCTCACCATTATCCTTCACGGTAAGCTACCGTGGGTATATCGTTGTTTCAGAGAGCACAAAAGATTTGTGACAGAAAACATCTGGCCGCCGAGCTCCAGCACGTCAAGCAAGTATTGCAAGACAACAAACTTCTGGTCCCGCGCCTACGTCATAGTGACTGAGCGAAGCCCGCCACAGTCGAGCGTGTGCCTGCTGTACTACCGTATGTCAGAGGAGTCACAGACAAGGTTGGCTTCATTTTGAAGTAAGCTTTCATTAAAACATACCACAAGCCGCCGAAGAAGATTAGTAAATTTTTACCATTGAATAAAACTATTATTTACGGATTTTATCGCGTTTAATTACTTTAAGAAATCATTAAATTTTTACCATCCGTCAAGTGTAATATTCCTCTACAAAATGCAGGTGTGTACAAGTTAGACTGTGAATGTGGTCTCTCTTACATAAGTCAAACAAAAAGATCCATAAAACCCCGCGTGAAAGAACATATAGCTGACATGAAGCACCGACGTTCCGGGAAGTCTGCAGTACGTTCACATTTTTATACGTGGTAGAACCATGCTGCAGTTGTATTAGTAGTATATTTGTAGCACGAATGGGTCGGCTCGACCGGGGAAGGACCACGCTCTCACATGATACCAGCGTGAAATAGCAGCTTAACCCTGCTGTGTTTCGTATGGTAAGTGTAGAGACCGGAGACCCTTTTTACTGGAAACGATGCATTCCATCTTAGTCTTCACGGGTGACAACGCATCTGCATTTTGATTCGTAATCAAGGATAGATGTAGATAATGATTTCTTATATTTACGCGAACATTGCACATGATTAAAACTACTTTTACGGATTTTATCGCGTTTATTTTTACTTTTTATTTTTAATTCCCGACGTTTCGGGCGCTTTCCAGCACCCATGGTCACGGGGGACTGAGATAACTGACGTCCCGATGTCATTGTTAAACCCGGAGTACCTTCAGCTTTTTTAATTATTGTTTATGGTCCGATCTATGCAAAATGAACTGACTATGTCCTGAGGTCTTGCAGTGGTATGCTTGGGTTTAGTTTTAATTTTATTGATTATAGGATCCCAAGCAGTAGCGATTTCTCAAAGTCTGCAGTTTGTGATCATATCCTAAACGGCCCCAACCATTACATCAGATTTGATAGACCACAAATCCTCGCGAAAGAACACCGATTCCTACCAAGGATAATACGTGAGGCTATTGAAATTAAAAAACATCCTAATTTCAATAGAAAAGGAGGCTGGGTACTACCACCTGCTTGGGATCCTATAATCAATAAAATTAAAACTAAACCCAAGCATACCACTGCAAGACCTCAGGACATAGTCAGTTCATTTTGCATAGATCGGACCATAAACAATAATTAAAAAAGCTGAAGGTACTCCGGGTTTAACAATGACATCGGGACGTCAGTCATCTCAGTCCCCCGTGACCATGGGTGCTGGAAAGCGCCCGAAACGTCGGGAATTAAAAATAAAAAGTAAAAATAAACGCGATAAAATCCGTAAAAGTAGTTTTAATCATGATAGATGTAGATGTCTATGGGCCGCAGTAACTACTTACCATCAAGCGGACTGTGTGCTCGTTTGTCAACATATCCTATAAAAAAACATGTCCAAGATCGTCCCCACCATTACATCAGATTTGATAAACGATAAATCCTCGCAATAGAACACCGATTCCTACCGAGGATGATATGCGAGGTTATTGAAATTAAAAAATATCCTAATTTCAATAGAGATGATGGATGGGTGTTGCCATCTGCAAAAAATATTGTACCTACCTACGATAAAACAAAAGCAAATCTCCGCTTGCGTCGAGTTTCCGCCAAAACTGCCTGTATGTTGTGTGAACAAATAATGTCAATTGTATATATTTTTCTAATACTGAATTTCGCTTTAATGGCCAATTAAAACCCTTTAAGGGTTTTAAATGGCCATTACACCTACGATTTTCGCGGTAATGACTAATTAAAACCCTTGAAACCGTATCAAATCAAGCTTTTAGCGTTGAAACTAACGGTTGTGTTATTTCATGAATATTATAAAAATGATGTGCTGAAAACCTTTGACGTTGCAAAGAAATACTTTTCAAAGATTACCGTAGTCTTTAATTATAAATTCTTTATAAATTCCTATTGCAATCCATAAAAAGATTCCATAGGAAATCATGCATTGTAGATGGAAGAGAGTTACAAAAAATGTCGTTATATTTGAGTGGAAAAATTTATTTCAGGTCTGTTTTATTTCTTATATAGGTAGTTATTTCTTATATTTACGAAAACAGTGAATAAACTAAATTTTATATTTTAATGCGATTATTTTTACCTATTTTAATTCCAGACGTTTCGGGTGCTCTGCAGCACCCAAGGTCACGGGGATATAAGTGTTTCGTATGTGAACACTTGGAGTCGTATCGCGTTTGAAACTTTTAAAAGTATGTCTCCGCATTTAGACTATTTTATGCTTTTAATTTCAGAGATAGCTGGGAGATGTCAGAAGTTTTTTTAATGGAAATACCATATGCGTTTCACTGGTTTCAGCTGTGAAAAGTTTTAGCAGTATTTTATTTCTAATTATATTTTACAGAATGCCATTTCGAAAGCTCACGCTCTTTAACGAGTCCAAAGGTTAAGACAGTAATTAAAAGATCTCGGCTGCATAAAAAATACTGAAAAGAGAATAGTTTTATATCCCGTGTCACTTCTACAACTATGACGATTCTCACGACACCTCATATGTTAAGATCCATTAAGCCTTAAAGCTACAAGCTCGAAAAATATTTCCCACCTTCTGGGGCAGTTGGGTAAATACTTCACATTTCAGATGAACTAATACAGATAGATGAAGCGCTGCGTATATTTCAAATGATGCCGAAACTGCGCTCAACTTCTTGACACTGCTAGATGCACGCATACGAACCTAAAACCTCGTTTCCAGCATAAAAGTTCTCTGGTTCTCTACACTCACCATACGAAACACAGCTGCGTTAAGGTGCTATTTTATGCTGTTATTCCGGGAGTGAGTGTGTCCTAACAATAAGTCGAGCATGCCATCGGATATGTTTTAAAATCACTTTAAGTGTAGCGTTTACTTGCAATTTTTGTCACGTATTTGTTATATTATGTGCATTTTATCAGATCATGATGATGTAATAGTTAAGTTTTTTTTAATAGAAATATGGTGACAAACGAGCACAAAGTCCACTTAATGGTAAGTGGATGCTGTAGCCCATCAACATTTATTCTCGATTAAGAATCAAAACGCAGATGCGTCACCATCCATGAGGACTAAGATGACTTCTCTACACTCACTATACGAAACACAGCAGTATTATCAAGCTGCAATATTACGCTGGTATTCTGTGAGAGCGTGATCATTTCCTGGTAGAGTCGACCCATTCGTGCTACAACCATAAAATAGTTGCTTGGCTCTACTACGCATACCTACTCTACCACGAATAGTTAAGTAATTAAACTAAATATTAGGAAGAAAAGTAAATGTATCAATACAAATCACAAAATAATTTCTTTTTCATTTGTCTGGTCTGTAGCACAGTAGATGAGCATTCCAGTAGAAGGCCTCGAGTTCAAATCCCGCACGGAAAAAATGTATAGTTTCCAAAAATTATTTCGAGTCTGGATTTGTCATTGCGCAATTTATCAATCAACCAATCAAAAACATTTATTTCGGATTTTTCATCCATAGGTGTTAGTAAACAATTAAAACGTATCCTAGTTTTAATGACATTAAATGTGTGTATATTGTTACGAGCTTAGGGTTCGTGACAATAAAAACTGCCGATTGAATTACCAAAATTGACACTTTAATTACTGAACACCAATTAAAGCTTAAATCATACTAAACAATTCAGTTCACTTTATTTCACTCCGAAAGTTTCGCTCGTATCGCCAATTCAATACTGCTCCGGTCGCGGCCATCGCTTTCGCTTTAAATACGCAATTTCCACCAAAACATCCAGAATGTTCCAGCAAATAACCGACCGACTAAGTGCAGAAAGTTCAAGAGTGGACTTTTCCAGAAAGCTTAATTCTTCTATTCGTTACTAGATGGCGAAGTTGGGAGAGTTCCAGAAAGATCTTGACACTCCTATTTCTGATACTTGATACCAGATGGCGCTAGTGCCATCAACTGTGGCGCGCAACAATATATACACAAATTTAAGGTTAGTAAAACTAGGATTTTATACATTTTATAAAATGTCTCCATGATATAGTTGTCGGTTGATCGGTTTTTTTAAAACTTTTTAAAAAATAAACTAAAAACTCAATTTCTTTCTAAAAAGAGTTGCTTGTAAAAAGATTTAAAAAATAACAAAAGTAAAGTGCTTGTCACTGAACTCCTAAACGGCTGGATCGATTTTGATGATATTTTTGTGCGTTTGAGTAGGGCCCTGGATGATTTAGATTCACAACTGGATCCTGTAGGTGGCGCTGGTGTCGAGAACCAGAAACCACCCGTGCGAAGCGGGAGCAGGATTGCTAGTCTTTATCTTTACATATAATATATATACACGGTGTGCGCGTGTTCGTAATTCTTCTCCTCCTCTTAGCTATAGTTGAACTCGGTAGGTAGCGCTGTTGTTAAAATCCAAAAATCATGAGAAGTCGGGGCGGATCGATAGTTATAGATAAATATGACCTTTTTTAAAATAGAAATAAAGTACTTGGGATGCGATATAAAGCTTCGAGTGTTTCATTCCTCTCAGTTGGGAAGCCATCTCACGGAGCGGAGTGAAAGCTGCAGTATTGAAACTCAATACGCGCTCAATGAAACGATGCTTGCCTGTAATTCCATTTTCGTTTAATATAAATATGCTCTGCTTTAGTGTTTATTTACAAACTTGCGATAAAAATTTGCTTCGCTTAGATAGTATTAGATGTTTAGATTTTAGTTAATTAACTACCATTAATGTAATGAATTTTTAATTTTTTAAATGTCCAAGTTTTTCTGATAAAATATGTACAGGTATTTCGAGGACTAGCTCGGAGAGTAAAGGACCACTTGGCGACCTCTGTTGATAGATGTTTAATCTCCGTTGAGATTGAACGCCGTGACCGATTTTTTTATGGAAAACATAATTATTAGAATTACATATAGATGCAGTTTTTACAGACTTATTTATTCGCAAATATATGTAGAACATACAACTTACGTAAGTATAAATTATACCTTAAGTTTTCGTAGCTTCTTATGTTAATCTGTCTTAAACGCAACAAATACCAGTCAGTGATCATGGACACTAACCCGCGACTAGAGCCGAGTGAGCGGACAACATCAAAGAGACAGGAAAGTCACCTGACACGTAAAATAGGTCAGACCACTTTTCTGTACAAAGAACTCTGCGGCAAATATGTAAAATAAACATTCATTCAGTAGACATGGAAGTCTTTGATTCATTCCAGATTTTAAAACATGTTAATCCTTTAACTTTTTAAAGAATTAGGAGTTACAAACGAGCAAGTAGCTCACCTGGTGGTACTTACTGTGGTTCAAAGACGTTAAAAGTTATCATCAATGAGGGCATCAGGACATTTTCTACTACCAGGTGGCATCTGTTTGGAATAAGATAAATATTTGACAGATTTCATTGCGGGGAAGAAAGACTAAAACTAACTTGTTACGAAAATGTAAGAGTTAATGTTTTCGCCTAAGATGTAATATCTTCTACATCAAAAAGGTATCTGACTCTCACTACTTACTTTTTACTGCTATCCCGTGGTATTTTGTAAGAACATTGTTACTCCATGGACAACTTATCGTTGTAAAGTTACACCTATATTTTAATTTATATAATAAAGGTGACAAACGAGCACACAATCCAAATGATGGTAAGTGAATGCTGTAGCCCATAGATATCTACATCTATCTTTAATTAAGAGTCACACTTTAGAACTTATACAGAATACCACATTTCCCGTAACAAAGGTGTACGGTTCTGTACGTTCAATATACGGAACACCGCAGTAATTAGATGTTATTTTACGCTAGGGTTCTGTGAGAGCTTTGAGCCCCGGTCGAACTGTCCTATTTGTGATTTGCCTATATAGCTGTAACTGTTACTGACTGAATATATTATTGTTATTAAAATAAAATAAAATAATCCAAACAAACATGTTCAAACTAAAAAAATCTATTTCATTAATTTTAAAATACAAACTAATATTACAAAAGTGTTCCCAAAGCAAACCTAATTCAAAAGAGTTTCTTAATTAAGTGCTAACACACTTAGTGCTGAGGGTTTTAGTTAGAGGTTGACGTAGAGCGTAGACCATTTAGGTCGACCCTCGAGCAGTTATACTCGGTCTTCCACTTACTGTCTATTTTTACTTACTCGTACCATGTATGTAACAGACACTCTTGTTGCTATTATTAAACATTAGTATATTGAAAAGATAACTCTTGTAGAATGCATACGCCCTGCAAATTTGTATAATACTAGTGAACTACCTTGGATTCGCCTAGATAGGATAGAATGTTCAGATTTAAGATAGTAAAAGACTATTAATGTTATGAAATGTTTCGTTTCTTTTTTTCAGTTCCGTTTTGTTGGATAGAGTACACGAGCAGCTTGTACTGCCGGCATTGCTCTCCTTGTTCCATTGCAGTCAGTTCAGACATTCCCAAGGTAAGTACGGACGGATGGACAAAAATATAAAAAAATTGTTATTTAATATGCATGTGTCATGTCTTAATTGCACGCAAGTAGTCCTCAGAGCTTAATAGGAGCTAGTCATTTATATATTACAGACAGTACACATACAGATATATAATTAACATGCTACTAATTTACTTACAAATAAACAAAATATGAGTAACTGAAAATTAATATTAATTTTATATAAAAGAGAATGTCTTGTGTGATTGACTCATCTATCAACGCACAGACCATATCATTAGAGGTGAAATCTAGAATTTGGTAAGTAAAATTTGGAAATTATGATATATATATATATATATATATATATATATATATATATATATATATATATATATATATATATATATATATATTACATTTTATATATTTATACACCATATTTTCTAGCAATGTCAAACAAATAAAGGCAGCCATATATCCTACATTCAATATCCTACACGCGTCAAAAACGTGTTGATTTTAATGAATGAAATGTCGTATGAGATGACGGTTGTCTTGCTCTGGATCCACATTGGTGACGATTCGTTACAAAATATAAGAAATATTTGATTTTTTTCATAGAATATGGGTGACAAATGAGCACACAGTCCGCCTGATGGTAAGTGGATGATGTGGACCATAGACATCTTCATTGCTTTACGATTAATAATCAAAATGCAGATGCGTTGTCAGTACGAAATACAATAGGTTGCTATTTTACGCTGGTGTTCTATGAGATAGTGATCTCACCCCAGTCGAGCCGACCTATTCGTGCTACAACCATAATATAACAGTGTGGCTCTACCATGTACGCCATATACTTAAGCTGCAGACTTGTATAAGCTCTAGGCCAATTATCTTATGGAGGTAATTAAGGTAATTGCGAAGTAAAGATCACAAAGCACCTTGACTAACGCTATGCTTTGCGTGAAATGACATCTCGGAAATTAACATAACAACTCGGAAATGAGCATCGTGATCTGTCTAAATACTAATGCACGTTTGAAGTACACAAAGAAGATACATTTATGATTGTTTTATAAAATTAATTCGCATTGATTTTTTTTGAATTACGACCATGCGAGTGAGTAAATATGGAGTGCATCTGTGGTTGCACATACACATACACACGCACACACACACACGCGTGCGAGCGCACGAATACACACACACACACACCCACACACACACACACACACACACACGCACGCACACACACACACACACACACACACACACACACACACACACACACACACACACACACACACACACACACACACACATGCACTAATCTGTTACTATACTGCGCCATTGAAGTATTATGTACTTCCTTTAAAGTGTATAGTGGCTGTGTAAGAATATCTACTACCCCGTCGTCACGTGGATATCGTAAGAGGCGACAGATGGAAACAAACTTAGAGATGGCAGCAACGTCTTTCAATAACAATAAAAAAAATCAAAAGCTGTGGTGGTCAACCCACCTCACAAGCGTAACTAATTACTATGAATAATATATACATTAAGGGGTAATCTATGGGGAAAGCCTAATTTTACTAGTTTATTAAGACACAAGTTTATTCACACTGAGAATATTATAACTAACGAGGGATTAAGCTTCGGCGCTAAAGTACTGTTAAAAATATATCATTTATTTGAGCCATGACTTAGACTTTGGTCTCTTTGTTCGGAGGCAAAACCCTTGTGTGGGATGGTACATTTAAAAAGTGCCAGTACATCTAGAAAGAAATCCTCAATAACACTAGCGATCCGCGCCGGTTTGGCCTGGACAGAATATATCAACGTGGCGTTATGTAGGTGTACATAGCCTAGATCACCCCTGACACTGATCTTTATCAGTTTGTCAAGTGTCATCACAAACGGCTCAGCTTTTCCGAAGATCAGCACGCACAGACAGAGAGACAGAAAATTTAAAATTTGGTTGTTAATGTGCAGCCACTTGTTGTAATATTACACACAGACAGATTTATAAATATGTATAGATGGAGGAAAATGTTCCAATAACTCAATCCTCACGAGTCTACACTGACCGATCTAGGCAACGTTTATTCGACTAAACCATTGTGTGATGACGAGCCCCAGGCAATCATACCCGTGATTTCCCTCGAGAACCGTTGAGGAACTAATTTCGATTTTTATAACTCTTAAAAGCTTCTTGTGTTGTACGTGCCCTTTAAGGATTTCAATTATTTATGAGGTCATTCGTTACTGTTGGGTAGTTTTAAGATGCTACTTAGTTCCGTTTACGTTACGTCCGATAGAAGGGAGGACAATTATTTGTAGAATAAGGGGGAGAAACAGGCCCACAATGCACTTGATGGTAAGTAGATGCTGTGGCTCTTACACATCTACATCTGCCCCGACTTATAATCAAAATCCCTTGAAATATTTCCTTCCCACAAAATTTAAGGCTATGCTTGTCCAATCGCTCATATTATCCAAAATTGATTACACAGTATGCAGTACCCGTATTTTCTGAACAAGCTGGAACGTCTTCATAATAAATGTGAAGGGCTTGTTAAGAGCTGTAATGACGATGATAAACAGTAGTTCTTTTTCCTACATTATAAATATTTTATAAGAATAAGTAAAGATAATTTTGAGACGCACAATACCTACTTTTTTTTTATAGGATAGGGTGACAAACGAGCACACAGTCCACCTGATGGTAAGTGGTTGCTGTGGCCCATAGACATCTACATCTATCCTCGATTACGAATCAAAATGCAGATGCGTTGTCACCCGTGAGGACTAAGATGGAATGCCTCGTTTCCAGTAAAAAGGGTCTCCGGTTCTCTACACTCACCATACGAAATACAGCAGCATTAAGCTACTATTTCACGCGGGTATTCTGTGAGAGCGTGGTCCTTCCCCGGTCGAGCCGACCCATTCGTGCTACAACTATACTACTAATATAATTGCAGCATTACTACATGATTTACTTATAATTTTTTATTGGCTACACAGAATACATTACCGTGTAGGGGTGGTACAAGAATACCGACTGCCCCATATCATGCCGAGGGTATCGTAAGAGGACACAGAAGGAAGCGAACTAGGAGATGGGCAGCAGTGTCTTCTTAATAACGACTAAAAATAAAAACTGCGGTTGCCAACCCGCTTGCCAAGCTTGGCAACTATAGTAAATTTCCCCCTATGAGGCGATCTGTGGGAGATGCATATGTTCAGCAGTGGACTTTAATAGGCTGTCACGTTTAACGCTAACACAGAAAAGAGGTATTGTGACTTGCGCCAGGATAGGATGCGGTTTGACTTAACTGTAGTCTTCGCACTAGGCAAACCAGGATGGCGAAGACACAATAATTAAAATAAAGTTATTTCTAATAAATACTTCAATAAGATCAAGTGTACTTATGAGCGTGCACTACTAGCAATGGCGCTGAATGGTAGTTCGTTATAGGGAGCCAGTATAATTGGTTATGACTTTATCTTAGTTCTCAGAGTTGACAACGCATATGTAGTCTTCTTTCTCTGAAGTTAGTTGCAGGTGTGTATGTGCGTTTATTAATTCAGTTCAATTTTTTCCAAAAGCCAGATATTTGATTAGTTGTATGAAATCATCTCGCGGTTGAATGGAAAGGCAAACTTATCCTCTCATGCGATAAAAGATTTATTGCAAGTCATATTTCACTCCAGTGCCCATTGGAAAAGAAATCTTAATACAATTTATTGTGGTTGCAATAAAATTATAAATACACAATACATTTTCGTAAGCTTTTTTATTTCTTTCAGCGACTATTTAATGTGAATTAAATTGGAGATTAAATAAAAACTTAAGACAAAACGCATTGATGAATACTAGGTCATCATCATCATCATTACAGCCTATGAAAAAGCCTACTGCTGAATGTGAGGCTCCCCATAGATTGCTTTAGCCCCCACGCTTGCTGGCGAGTTGGCCACCGAAGTTTATTTTTATTTCAAGGAAGCAGTTTTTATTAAAATGACGCTGCAGCCTATCTTCCGATTTGTTTGTCTCTGTTGTCTTTTAGGACACCATCAACACGATACGGGCTACTGGATATTCTTACGCAGCCACTACACGGTGCGAAAAAAAACTGTAAGTCGCAGGACTGCACGTCAGAAGTGAAAACTTCTTAGCTTCACAAACTTGTAAACATTATTTTAGGGTTAAAAAAAATTTTTTTACGAAGTATATTTATTAGATTTTTTTATCAAAGTCTATATAATATAGTAACAAACTTTTAACTTATGCGCTGTTTTAAATGAAATTATTTTTATTTAAATTATTATTCACTATGTAATACTAACAAATTTATAAATACATGTCCTTTTTTTAAATTTAATAAATTGCGTGACGGTCACGCGAGTTCAGTGCTTTTTCCCAATCTCAAAAGTGCACAACGTACCTAAAAAGTTCTTACTTTAAAATAATTAAATTATTTTTTAATTGATTATGGTTCAGAAAATATCAGGTCACGTGCGTTATCCGTATTGTTACGATTGCAAATCTTCAGATTATTCAGAAGCTTGGAAGTTAGTGAAAACTGCCTCAAAAATTATGTTGCATTCATAACAACATACATACAGGTCAACCAACTAAAAATTGATTAAAAATGTGTTTTATAAACAAACTATAGGTTTCCGGCTTTAGTCGTAATGCGGTTGTTCTCAAGTTTCTGACATTGTGTCTAGCTGATTAAATGCTTAAAACAGTAATTTAATTTTTGCTACATAGTAGAGCCATGCTGCAGTATGATCTTGGCACACCTCTAAAGTAATAAAATATTAGATATATAAACTAGTATCAGATAAAAATAAATACGCTAGTAATTTTAATTCTTTCTTATTTTAGTACGTAAAAGTTACACTGTTGGACGCACACATTCCATGACAACCTATAAGAGTCTCTCCACTGCTGAACATAGCCCTCTCTCAATAGGGTTAAGGAGTCGAGGAGGGAGGAGCCCTCGCCACAGCTTGCCGCGCTTGGCAGGCGCGTTGGAAACCACAATGTATTATTCTTTTGAGTTGTTATCGGGAAGATGCTGTTGTCCATCTCCAGTTGCAGTTTCCTCTATCGCTACTTACTACATTTACGGGACGATATGGAGTAGTGGATATTCTTACACCACCACTACATGCTTATTCACGCACACATACACACCTGTTCGCATGTTTTGTTTGCAAATGATTTTAGATGAATATGTGTGCGTAAGTGTGAGTTCTTACAATAATTTGAACATGGTTTTGGATTAGTGTTGGTGTCACTTGAAATAAATACAGCACTCCGTCTACCCTATGTCTATGCGTTACCATCCGTTCGGGCCCACTGTAAACCAGCGCTGTTTTGTGAGAGAGAGAGAGAGAGACACAGACATAAAGCTTTCTATAAAGTTAAGAGCTCCTCTTAGGTCGTTGACAGTCAAAAAACACTCTAGAAATTGTTGGTGGACTTCATACGGTCTCTAAAAAATATATTGTTATAAACGACTTTACCTCCAAATTAGAGTTTGAGTGTATATTACAATCCTCAACTAAATTAGTGCTTCCTCTGACTACTCCATCGAGATTATGTTCAGATACTCTCGATCTGACTATCTGAGGTAGATTTTGTGGAGTTACTTTGAGCACCTAATTTAACCCGTTTCGTTTGTTTTGAGCAGTTGTCTGTTTCCACAGGTCTTTTTCTTTGTAAAATGGTTGAAGTATCTAAAAAAATATTTTTGTTATATTATTAATATTATTATTAATGTGATCTCGTAAACGAGCACACAGTCCATCTGATGGCAAGAAGGCGTTGTAGACATTTACATCTTTTATTAAGAATCTTAATGCATATAGATAATAACAACCCCTTGGGGCTAAGATAGAATACCACGTTTCTAGTAAAATTGTTCTCCTGTTCTCTACATTAACCACCTGGTCGAGCCAAGCCATTTGTACTACAAACGTAATATACATGCATGCATTCATACAAAAATTCTTTGAACTTAAACCCGAAATACATTGGAGCATAAATTTCCTTGCTCTAGAGAGTTCTCTTAGGTAAGAGAGCAGGCATGTCCACAGCAATAGATATAAAGGTTTCCTCATGGTTCTTTTGCAGCTGAGTACCTGTTAAGTAAATCGGCACTTAAAATTTCAATAAACAATTTTCTTATTGCCAGAGGGCATCGAATCCTGTGAGGTTTCATCATCACCGTCATTATCATCACAGCTTATCAAAATTCTATTGCTTAACATAGGCCTCTATAATAGATTGCTTTATAGGGGGCATTTGCCATAGTTGCTGTATGTGAAATAATACAATCATTTCTCATCTTAATCGGCATTTACACTCACACCGCACATAACAATATGAACATACATAAAGAAAACCTATGGTCCAATTATGAACATCCTTCTTTTTTTGAGGTCAACTAAAAATAAAATGATCCATGTTAATTCTTTCATCATCATCCCTGTTTTTAAATAACTTGAGTGGTATATTACTAACCTTCTGTTCTATACTCTTTAGTCGCGTCTGTATAAAAAGATTCGTCATCATCTTCTGACCTTGATGCATCAGTCTGGTAATTGCTTAGCATGACTTTCTCACTCAGCTTGAATGTGTCTGAAATTTTATGGTAAACTAGTGACCTGCCCCGGCATCACCTTGGTAGGATCTCTTTCAATGTGGTGTAGTTTTTTTTTTAAATCATTATTAATGAGCTTAATCACAATGTGAATAAGTCGCTCCGTTGGTTTTACACCAAAAACAATTACATTAGGTATGCTTAAAATTAATTACAATATAAAGTTCTCAAATCCGTATTAATTACAAAATTATGCACTTAGTTTCAATCAATATCCCCAGATCAATCTTTACCATAATCATCACCTTGTAAAGTTTGAGTAATAATTTTATATCGTCAGATATTTTTTTATGGAATAAGGGTGACAAACGAGCACATAGACCACCAGATGCTAAGTGGATTTTGTAGCCATTCATCTACATTCGTTTTCAATTAAGAATCAAAATGCAGATACGTTGTCACACTTTTTTTTTTGATATTTTGGCATGATTAGGGAATAATTTTGCACGAATTGCTATAATTATCACACACGAACATTCGCGCAAGCGCCCTGCGCCGCCTAAACGAAACAGCAGGCGCAGGCATACATTTTCGCCGCGCCGTAGAAAGAGAGGGGGATACTTCCTCTGATACGCAGCGCCAGCTGTCTCTCTCTCTTCATCCGTCTTACAAATTTTCGATCAGAGTCACGTGTCCTGACGCGAGTTTAACATTTTTTACCAATTACAAAAAAGTGTACAACGCCGCTAAAGAAGTTTTCACTTCAAAAAGGTCTCCGGTCCCCTACACTCACCATACGAAACACAGCAGGTATTCTGTGAGAGTGTGATCCAGCCCCGGTTTTGTCGACCCATTCGTGCTACAACTATAATATAGCTGCAGCGTGGCTGTACCACGGAAAAATGTAGTTACGTTACTAATTTAATGAGGTTAAATATTTGACAGATTTCATAGCGCGGGAAGTAAATTTGTAGGAAAGTGTGGAGATTAATGTTTTTTTTAAATGTTTAGTAAAATTTTATATTAATTATTTTTTATTTTATTTTATTTTATTTTATTTTAATAAGGCTTACCAACTAAGTACTTAAAAGGAACTTATGATATAACACTTTTTGGAGAAATACATCATACATATGCATTTAAATTAAAGGTATGCACAACATTCTTATCATAATAAAGACGTTGTTTTACAGATTACAAATTAAACATTTTGAATTAGTAAAAATATAAAAAGGATTTCATTTACAATAATGACAAAACTAAAAAACAAAAAAAAACTAAAAATGAATCTTACAACAATCCAAAATCGATTTTTTAAAAGTATGTATCACAGAAGATATCTAAATTACCATTTTGAAATAAAAGGTTAAATTTTGTTAACATTGTATAAATAGGAGAGGAATTACCATATTTCGTTTTTTTCAAGGACACTGAAAATGGTTTATAATTATGCAGACGAGCCGTAAGTCTAGAAACTAATACATTAATTTGTGATAGGAGAGACGGACAATCCACTTCATGGTTCAATAACTTATACAAAAAAAAATATGGACAGCTGTTCCTTACGTTGCTTTAGTGACAGCAAATTTAATTGGTTTAACCTATCAGAATAATTACTAACGCTGCGGTAACTACCATTGATAAAACTGATATATATATATATATATATATATATATATATATAGGTTTTTATATATATATATATATATATATATATATATATATATATATATATATATATATATATATAATCGTATATATTAGGTCACGTAGAAAGAATGAATGAGGAAAGAATGACAAAGCAAATTTATATGGCAGATGTGAACGGCAGAATCGGGAAGGGACGCCCTAGAAAAAAGTTTATCGACCAAATTGGCGATATTTAGAAAATGGGCCACGTTAGAAGTACTCTTAACCAACGAGCATGTATGCGTGCGTATGGATCATGCCAAATGGAAGTCCGTAGTCTCTGCCTACCCCTCTGGGTGACAGGCGTAAGTGTTTATGTTATGTTACGTTTTATATTAAATCGATTAACCAAACGACGTATATTCCATAAAATAGAAGAATTGAATTGAAAGAATAACAAAATAAAAAATGTGAAAATAGTTAAGGAGTACAGTACCGAGGCGTGGTTATTTATATACATACATTAAAAACCATATTAAGTTGCAACACTTCAATGTGATGACGACACTGTGTGAGCAACTACGTAACAAACAAGTTCACCTCAGTGCCAATTAGCGACATCTGGCGAGCGTGAGGTTACTGGCCCTCATTAGGCACAAGTTGGTGAAACTCATGTAGTAATGTTGTGTAATTAGTAAATTAATATTTTTCTTTCTAAAAAGCTATTTATTCTCATCAGGATCATTCGTCCAATAAACAAGTTTTATAAATGAAGTTTTAATATATACCTTTTAAGAATTTATTAGTTTCATCTTTGTACAACCGGCACGCTCCGTTTACAAGGATCGAAGATGCTCTCAAAGACAAACGCCTTCTTGGATTCAGGCTATCACTTGCCACCCAGTTATCCAGCTCCTCACTGCAAACAAGTTTGTATCAAGTTAAAAAAAACGTGGTAGTGATGGTGTATATTCAATCGAATATCCACTACCCCATATCGTGCTGTGGGTGTCATGAAGGACGATAGAAAACAAACCAGGAGATGGGCAGCAGCTTCGTTCTTATAACGTCTAAAAATAAAAACCTGCAGTTGCCAGCCCACCTGCCCAGCGTGGCAACTGTGGTAAATATCCCTGAGAGACAATGTATGGGAGAGGCCTATGTCCAGCAGTGGACTTCTGTGACGTCATGAACATATTTTGGTACAGAAGCTTCGGGACAAGACAGTCGTAACACGCGGCCTTGAGTCACCTGCATCCAACGGTTTTTTACACTCACCATAATATACCATACGAAACAGCAGCATCAAGCACTAAAAATTGACAAATAAAATGCGTATAATGCTTTTTAACTTCCGAGAACTATGGTGGAATGCACCGTTTCTACACTCACTGTACGAAACACAGCAGCATTAATGTGCTAATTTGCTCTGGTATTCAGTGAGAGCGCGGTCATTTCTCGGTCGAGCCAGCCCATTCGTGCTACAAGCATAATACAGCTGCAGCACGACTCTACCACATAAAAAATGTTTTGACCAACATCAGCATCGGTGTACCCGTCACTAATCATTAGCTAAACACAAAACCACTCGATGTCACAAAGCACAAGTAAATGCGCATCTTTTTGGATCTTCACTCCATCGATTTAAGGTGTATGCCACACCACAATTTTTTTTTTACTTGAAAACATTAATTAGAAAAAGCTAAGTAAATATAATTAATTCCAGGATGTTAGTAATTCCATGTTAGCCCTCAGAGATGGCAAGGCAGCTGCAGCCTTCTTTGTCCGAAGTCGCCTGCAGGTGTTCATGTGCTGCAGCAGCCACTTTTTATCAGGTGGACTGTTAGTTGGGTTTTACTTCATTTTTATAAAAAAAGAACTTCTAAAGTCGGTGATAACGTATCCTAGAATTAAAATCCAAACTTTAGAAGATATTTTTATACTATCGCGGTCCCCTCGTTTTTTGACTCTAGAAAAACGAAACCCCAATAAGGCAATGGCGGCGGGGCGGGGGGGGGGATTATGTTATACTTTCGATAGGCTGTAATGATGCTGATGATAAATCTCGCACACGCTAAGTTCTCCTGTATCGTGAGGGTAGTTTACATACAATATTTCACAAGGACAAACATCAAGACTCGGAACAATTATCTGTAGTCCATATTTTTTTTGTTTTGTGCAGAATTCGAACCCGCAGCTCTTAGCGCTGCAACTCATTGCTAGGACACTACGAAGTCAGTGCTCTTAAGACCCATTGTTTGCATATTTCATCTTCTATTACAACAAGAACACTGAGCAATTACTCTTTCCACCAGATTACATTGTGGGCGTCTTCAAGGCAATAGTGAAAAGAGTTTTGATAAGCAAATTCAGTGCACTGTACTTTGCCATCTTCAACTATATCAGCATTTACCATCACATTGGACAGCAGTCAAGTACTGGCTTATAATAGTTAAAAAAGGGGTGTTAAGGGATAAAATGCTAAAGTTATAAGGTTGAAGTGCGAATCTCCCCATCTCTACTACTCCATTTCATACTGAGGATGTCGTTGTCGTAAGAGGGGACCGTTCCAATCAGTGAAAGGAAACAGCGTCAATATTGCTGCAGTAGCACGCAGCCCTAATGTACAAACACTTTAGAACTTCGATATAGTAGACTTGACACCGCTGAAGGGACTGTAGCACTGCCCAAATTTCGACAGAATCGAAGGCTTTCTCATAAACCATCAACGCTAGATAAAGTGACAGATTTTGTACTCTACGGTCTTCTATACATTTTGCCTAAGGGTATGTATGTGGTCTATGATACTAAAGCCTTTTCGGAAACTGCCTTGTTCGGGGAGGGTTTCGTGCGAGATGATTCGTAATGACTCTCGAAAACAGCACGTAGATGCGGCTCAGAAAGGAAATCGGTTTGTGGTTCTTCTAGAGAGCGTTGCCACCTTTCTCGAAGAACAAGGCCACTGCGCTTCTGCTCCGAGTAGAGTAGTGCTACCATGGAGGAATTAAAGAGCTTCTGAACGATTTCAAGTACCGGTTTTCCACCCGCTTTCAGAAGCTCCGCTGTCATTCCGTCCTCGCCCGGGGACTTTTCGTTTGTAAGGTGCTGGAGAGCCTTTCTAATCTCGCACAGACTGACGTCCGGGATATCATCGGAATAGTGTCGGATAAGTCTTGCTCTTGGATCGTAACTCACACTTGCGTATGGCTCCAACGATAATGTGTACAGCTGCCCATAGACCCTCTCAGTCTCACTCAAAATCAAAATCGTTTAATAAGCGTGAGTATACTTTCAAAGAGTACATGATTGATATTAACACCTGGGGATGAGGGTTCGCTACCATGCTGTTTCTTAATGGTTTTTTAACAATTGTATGAAATATTATACTGTGAATAGTGCTTTTAAAAAAAAGTCCCGCTGGGTTTCTTACTGTTTCTTCCCAGGACAGAGGGTTTTTTCCAAGCCAGTGGTAAAAATTTAAAAATGACTTTCAATAAGTATTACATATAATCTGTATTAAATAAAAATGATTCCATTGTATTACAATACTAAAATGACCATTTATGTGCCGGTGTGACACCGACTGGTGTGGTGCAACAGAGAAAGCTTTAAGGAAATAAATAATCCCAGACATCAAATGTGAAATAGAACATTTGACCATTTAAGATCTTCAAAATAAAACCTGGTGATGTCATTTACAATTTTTGCGCTAAGATTTGTGATGTAAATATATAATTATGTATATATTGTGTAAAATTAAAGTCATTTCTTGAAAAAACCGTTGATACATAGGTTTAGACGCAGAGCTCATCATATAATTTACAAAAATAAATCGATATATTTGGTAAATTGATCTATTATAATACCCAAAAAATTGATTTGACACTTTGTCCCGTTTCTAGTCAATAAAGTAAAAATTACATTATTAATCTATCGGAGGCCATTAAATCTTTGTTGTCTTTTACTATTCTCTTTTCTTATAAAGATAGAGAGTAATCGATTCTTTTATGTTTTAAGGTTGAAATCAAAGTATTTTTTAATTAATTTAGATTTCTTTCAAGCTCGTAGTTAACGTTAAATTTTAACACCTATTCGCAAGTTTTAAACCTATGAAGCTATATTTTTCCATGACATTTAGAAATTTGATATTGCAAATTATAACATCTCTTAATAGACAATAAACTTTTTTTCAATAGACTGCCTGTCTGTCCGGGCTAATCTCAGAATGACAGTACGGATAATAATGAATCTTAACAAACAGATAGAGAGCAATGACAAGAGTGATCTAGACGATACTTTATCCAAAATTCTTGAAGATTTTTTTGACAATTAAAAAAGTTATTGTAATAAATGGTCTTTCACGATTGTCTAAAATCTAAATAACACTATATTATCTAATCTTACTCAGGCGAAGCCGGGGCGCTAATACTTGGTATTTTAACGCGGTGGAGCCATGCTGCAGCTACGTTTTATATGGTTGTGTAGCACGAATGTACCACGCTCGTAAAATAGTAGCTTATTCTGTAGAGAACCGGAGACCCTTTTTACAAAAAAGGCTAATAAAATTGGATCGATTTTTTAGCTCAAAATAATTTACTTATTTCATTTATTTAAATAATCCTTACGCAATTAAGCAAAAATTAACGTACTAACACTAAATACATTTTGAAAAATCACTCGTGAGATTAGGTGGGGTCAAGTCACATCTCACAACATTATTTTTTTATAGGCTAGGGTGACAAGTGATCACACAGTCCACATGATGGTGAGTGTCAATGTCATACCTGAGGGCGGCACGGAGCCGTTAAGTGTAAAGGTATATGCCTTTTTTTAATAAGGGTGATAAACGAACACACAGTCATACTGATATTCAGTGAATACTGTAGCCCGTAGACATCTACATCTATCCTCGATTACGAATCAAAACGCAGATGCGTTGTCACCCGTAAGGACTAAATGGAATGCCTCGTTTCCAGAGAAAGGGTCTCCAGTTTGCTACACTCACAATACGAAACACAGCAGTATTAAGCTACTAATTTACGCTGATATTCTGTGGGACTGTGGTCCTTCCCTGGTCAAGCCGACCCCTTCGTGCTACAATTATACTACTAATATAATTGCAGCATGGCTCTACTCCATATAAAACATTTCACCAGGGGGATGGAGAGGGTAGAAAAATCGCCAAAACTGCTTCACGTAATTAATCGATCCCCATATAAGAGGATTTCACTGGTTGAGTGTTAAATAGCACTAGGTAGTGTATTCGAATACACTTCCGTTAGACTTTCTGTTATATACTGTATCCTATAATATATGTATAAGAGAACTAGTATCAATAACTTAACCGTACTGAAGTCGATTCGCTACTTTCTAGTTCTAGTAGAATTTGGTTCGTTCGTTCAATTCAATTAAATCAGGGACTCTGTACTCGGAAAGCAAATAGAACGTCCTGTGTTCCAGATGGGAATAAAAGACATTTGCTTTATTACCGGGATTTACATTTGATATATTGTAGACTGCTACTAATGGTTTACATTTGAAAATAATCGTGAAGTGTATTTTTTTAGAGCTTATAAAGGGGACGGCAATGCAAGTGCAATTACTCTGCTGTTGCAATTGTTCTAGGGCTTTAAGCCTTAGGGGTGACAACGCATATTGATTCTTAATCGAGAATAAATGTAGATGTCTACGGGCCACAACATCCATTTACCATCAGATGGACGATGTGCTCGTTTGTCACTCTAATTCAATATAAATTGCACATAGACAAATATCTAGGACTATTTACCGATACCCGGAACAATTATTTGTAGCCTATACAAATACTCGTCCTGTGAGGGATTCCAACCTGCTAATCAGATTATAAAAGTAAGAGGTTGCCAGTCGAGAATCTTTCTTTTCATCGGTTGTCAGTTCAAGATGTAATGGTGATGGCTTTCCCCCCTAAGTAATTACTTAAATGCTAAATTTGTTTTTGTTAAGAACATATTTCATATCCAAGTTGCTCAGTGTATGGCAGTTATGAACTAACAAATGCGACCTTCATTAATTAGATAGATAGATAGATAGATGTTAGGTGTAGCGAACAGTTGAGGGCCAATCTTGGAAATTATAAAACAAGGATACAATTTACATTATAGTTTTTTTTTTTTTTTTTTTGAATATTTATTTGACCATTTTTTTACAAATTTTGGTGGACACTGCAACTCAATATAATATTATATGCAGTATGACTTAGCTTATAAATACACTTAATAATACACTAACAAGGAAAAATAAATCGTTTTAAAAATGCGGATAGGTACAAAATAAAAAAAATAGGTGTGCAGTACACACGAAGTGAAACCTTCAGAAAACGAAACTTCTAGAGAATTAGACGAATTCAGAGTATCAGGCGTAGGATGACGTAGGATTTAAATATTTTTATAATATTGTTACCAAGTTTAATAATTATTTAACACTATTCTGGATAATTGAATATGTTACATATTATAATGTATTCAAGTTTTTAATCTCATTATCGTAAGTTCTTAAATTTAATATTTTCCTATCAACGAATTTCATCTTTAATCCTTACTGCTCATGGATCACATGCATTATCTCCATACGTAATAGAAAACACTGTATACTGCATTCGATCACATTCTCTCGCAGGCTAAATTTTATAGATGTATATGTTTGTTTGTTTTTAAATCACAACAATTCTCAAGAAGTTTTCACTTCAAAAGAGAATAGTGAACCATTTATTTGGTGTGAAATGGTCCAAGTAGGACAGTCAGTACATGCTGAGATGTGTCATCCCAGCCTTGACTTTCAGTGACCACTTTATGATAAAAAAGTTAAAACATGCAGTTTTCATCTGCGTAGGTTTGGCCCGTAACCTATATCTACTGTTTTACAGTATCTTAGTTTCATTATGTTACGTCATGATTTATACATGGTAGAGCCATAATACTGCAGCTATATTTGATTGTCGTGCTACAACCGGTCCTGCGTGGTTAACGGGAAGGACCACGCTCGCACTGAATACCAGCGCGTAAAAAAGCAACTTATTATATCCATACTTAATATTATAAATGCGAAAGTGTGTTTTTTTTTTTTCTTTTTTTCCGGCATGCATATTTTTGTATGGGGATAGTCCGGTGGCTGTAGAGTGACATAGGTTACTTTTTTCCGCGGAAAAACATCTCATTCCCGTGGGAAAATAGAATATGTTACAAAAGTTTGTCCTTCTTTCACGTCGCAACAGAGCGTCGGCATTGCATGATTTTTGGTCTGGGGATAGTTCGGTGGCTGTAGAGTGACATATGCTACTTTTTTTTTCAGCGGAAAAACGTATCATTCGTGGGGAAAATCGAATATGTTGCAAAATTAAATTCAGCTAGGTGGCGCCACCGTGATTCTACAAGACGGACGACGGTACGATGGACGAACACAGAAGGTCATAATATCTGGATTATTATGTCTTTATATCAAATTTAGATAAAAAATGTATGGATCTGTATTTTTCCACGCAGGACCGGGAAGAGAGCGATAAAAAACATAAAATTCACCAGCTGATTTTCTTCAAACGTTTTGGTGCATTGTAAATGCCTATTCTGTATAGGCGATAACCTCGCAGACGATATTAAGTAATCAGTTGATGCTCTGCCTACCCCGCAAGGGTTACAGGCGTGATTATAAGTTTGGAACAGAAATACTATCACCACCTGTCACGCTTTCACCCTTAATTATTACTTAACTGTGGTAGAAACAGTTCTTAGCAAGCCTTATTAATATAAGCCTTTTTTTAAGTCAATATTTATTGAACGGAAATAAATACAGTTCTTATATGTGGTTACGAATCAATCGGTATTACAATAAGAAAAATTGTGCAAAATTATAAGAAAAATATTTTTGAGAGTTCTTATTAACTAACGTATACATAGTTTAAATTGATTCTGCTAGATGTCGTTACTAGGTTTTTAAAACGCGGTAACGAAATATTTCCTGACATGTACTTAATTCCCGCCATTGAGCCGCGCGTCAACTTATAGTGCATACGGTACCTATACGCTTAAATTGTTTCTATTTCGTAGCTTATTCGACTACCTGCTTTCGATTTCGATTGTTTGTTATTTGCTTTGTGGTTTTTTGGTTAAGGTTGAATGGATTTATATTGGCTCTCATTTTCGAATTTGTGTATTTTCTTGGATCGTTTTTGTTGATTTGGCTGGTATTCCTTATACATATTTAGACTCTCGCTTTAATTTTGGATTTTGTTTATTTAGAATCGTGAATTGGTTTTCGTTGTTTTAGGTTGTTTAACAATATTTCAAAGGAATATTAATACTATAGATAGTGTATACGGTACCTATACACTTACTTCTTTTTTCGTTGGTTATATTTATATTGACTACTGCTTTCGATTTCGGTTTTCTGCGATTTGTTTTGTGATTTGGTTTAAGTTGATTCCATTTTTTTTTTGTTTTGTTGTTTTGATCTTAAAAAATATTTAAAAGGAATATTTATTCCTTTTAGATATTTTGGATTTAATGATTTCTTATATTTACGCGAACACTACACATTGAAATAATACTAGTTTTTACGGAATTTATCGCGTGTATTTAACTTTTTAATTACCCGACGTTTCGAACGCTTTACAGCACTCATGGTCACGGGCAGGACTGAGATGTTCAACGTCCATATGTCATAGTTAACCGCGGTTACCATAGATTAATTTTTTTTTTAAATTTAACTTTTGTTCCGAACTATGCAGTATGAACTTATGGTATCTTGAAGTCTTGCAGTTGTATGCTTGGGTTGGGATTTAATTTTATTTATTATAGGATCCCAAGCAGATGGTAGCACCCAGCCATCTTCTCTATTGATTTTAGGATGTTTTTTGATTTCAATAGCCTCGCGAATCATCCTTGGAAGGAATCGGTGTTCTTTAGCGAGGATCTGCGGTCTATCAAATCTGATGTAGTGACGGGGGCGATTCTGTACGTGTTCACAGACTGCAGACTTCCCGGAGCGTCGATTCTTCACATCATTTAAAGTACATATAACTGATAAAATTAAATCCCAACCCAAGCATACAACTGCAAGACTTCAAGATACCATAAGTTCATACTGCATAGATCGGAACAAATGTTAAAAATTTAAAAAAAAATTTAATCTATGGTAACCGCGGTTAACTATGACATATGGACGTTGAACATCTCAGTCCTGCCCGTGACCATGAGTGCTGTAAAGCGTTCGAAACGTCGGGTAATTAAAAAAGGTAAATATACGCGATAAATTCCGTAAAAACTAGTATTATTTCAATATTTTGGATTTGCTTTTAAAAAAATATTTAAAAGGAAATTTAATTCCTTTTAGGTATTTTAACGTTTTTTTTATAAATAGGTTTTTGTTACTTCATAATGCCTCGCAAACGTAAGTTCAGCCTTTCAAGAGTATCTTCTCAAAGACAATCGAAAAGATTAGCTCGATCGCTAGAATATTTAGAAGATGCTGAACTGAGAACGCGAGAACAAGCAGAGTGTCAGGCTGCTTTTAGAGCATCTGACACACCTTCTCAACGTCAGCAAAGGCGTCTTGAACAAACAGAGCGTCAGGCTGGTTTAAGAGCTTCCGAAACACCTTCTCAAAGTCAGGAAAGGCGTCTTGAACATGCAGAGCGTTAAGCTACTTTAAGAGCTTCTGAAACACCATCTCAAAGTCAGCGAAGGCGTCTTGAATATGCAGAGCGTCAAGCTACATTAAGAGCTACTGAAACACCTGCTCAAAGTCAGCAAAGGCGTATTAAACAGGCAGAGCGTTAAGCTACTTTAAGAGCTACTGAAACACCTGATCTATTTGATCAGGTATTTGAACAAGCGGAACGTCAGGCCGCCTTAAGAGCCGCGGAAACACCTGATGAAACTCAACACAGACTCATTGAGCAAGCTGAACGTCAATCTACTATAAGGGCATCTGAAACACCAGAACAAACACAGGCGCGAAGAGATGCAAATGCACAGATCCAAGCTGAACGTCGACAAAATTTTCAAAGAAACAATTGGTCGGCTTTTTATGACGCAGCATTTAATTATGATACGTTGATTGATTATAAAATCACAGGTTAGTTGTTATTGGACTGATGGACAAGGCGTGTCGATTTTTGCGCTTTAAAATGGAAAGATGAGACCGGAGGCATGTGCTGTTCCAATGGAAAAGTGTCTCTTCCGTTACTTGGGGAACCAGAAGAACCTTTGAAAACTGTATTTTTATATGACGTTAATGAGTCACGGCGCTTTTTAAACAGGATTCGAAAATATAACTCATGGTTTCAAATGACGTCCTTCGGAGTTGACCGAGAAATAATAATTCCGGGATTTTCGCCTAAATTTACGGTGCAAGGGCAAATTTATCATATAATAGGTTCACTCTTTCCAGCTGAAAACGAACAGCATAAATTTTTACAAGTATATTTTATGGGTGACGAAGAAATTGAGGTAGACCCTCGCTGCCAATTTACGAGTATCCAGGGAGTTGAGAGAGACACAGTGTTCAAAATTCAAAGATTCTTGCATGAACGTAACATTTTAGTCAAAACATTTAAAACTACTTTGGAGAAACTACCTGAAGAGGATTATAAAGTCGTCATTCACGCAGATTGGACCCCTCGAGGAGAGCATGAAAGGCGCTACAATGCCTTTGATAAACGAAATAGCAGCTGTAATTAGTGGTGATCAATTTTCTTCACGAGACATTGTCTTGCGAACACGTGATGATACGTTGCAACGGTTAGCCGATACACACAAATTTTATGATGCTCTGCAATACCCATTGACTTATTGCAAAGGACAAAAGGGTTATCATTTTCAAATTCCACTCTTAACCCGGTCACAAAGGAGCCTATTCCGAACAAAAAAGTATCATGTATGGACTTTTATGCTTTCTATGATGTTGCGAGAAAATGATTTTAACCTCTTAGTCCGGTGTAGACAATTATTTCATCAATTTTGGTAGACATGTATATGAAGGTAGAAAGTGACGTCTCCGTTATATAACTTTAAATCAAAAAAAGCTGCGCGTTGAGAATTATATACATTTACAAGATGCAGTTTCCAGCGACGCCAATGTAAACCTCAGAGATTTAGATTAAATCGTAATTCTGCCCTCATCATTCGTTAACAGTCCCCGCTACCTACATGAGTACACACAAGACGCATTCGTCTATGTACGAACTTACGAAAGACCTGATCATTTTGTTACTTTTACTTGCAATCCCACATGGACAGAGAAATAACCGAGGAGCTAATGCCGGGCCAAACAAGTACTGACAGACAGGATTTAGTTGCTAGAGTATTTATATTAAAAGTACAAAAATTAATGTATGTAATTAACAAAGGGAAAATTTTCGTGGAGGTGCAGTGCTTCATGTATTCAATTGAATGACAAAAAAGAGTATTACCGCATGCCCACATTCTAATATAGCTTAAAGAGAAGTTGCGGCCCAGCCAAATGACGACATAATAAGCGCCGAGATTCCGGATCCTGAGCAAGATAAAGAATTGTATGATACCATCGTCCGAAATATGATTCACGGTCCATGTGGAGCACGAAATTCAATATCATCATGTATGAAAGAAGGAAAACGTATAAAGAAATTCCCTAAACAGCTATTAAAAGAAACAGTGCACAATGACAATGGCTACCCTTTATACAGACGCAGAGCTCCCGAAGATGATGAAGAAGATGGTGGCAGGAAATTTATGATTAAATCTCAGTCTGGAGCGTTCAAAACGTTGGATAACAGCTGGATTGTCCCGTATTTGCCCATTCTATGTAAAATGTTTAATGTCCACATTAATGTAGAAGCATGTAGCTCTGTCCGAGCAATCAAGTATATATGTAAGTACATAAATAAAGGAAGCGACCAAGCAATATTTAATCTCAGGAATGAAGGTTAATAAAGTACAGACCTTTCAAGCAGGGCGTTATGTCAGCAGTAACGAGGCAGCGTGGCGTCTCTTTGGCTTCCCTTTACACGAAAGGCACCCAACAGTTACTCACCTTGCTGTGCACTTAGAAAATTGGAGAGCGTGTATATTTCACCGAAAGAAATTTCCAAGAATGAATTGCATCACCGCCAAAAACTACACTAACAGCCTTCTTTCAACTTTGTCAAACCGACCCCTTTGCAAAAACGTTGTTATATTCTGAAGTCCCCCGCTATTATACTTGGAACACATCTAGGAAGGAGTGAAAACGCCGTATTCAAGGCACGCCTGTTGCAAATTGGCCCGGTGTAAAGTCATCAGATGCCCTTGGTTGTGTGTATACCGTCCATGTAACTAATTTTGAATGTTTCTGTTTATGATTGCTGCTGCACCATGTTCGGGATCCTACAGGATATAAAGACTTTAAAACTGTCAACTGTCAGAAATGCGCAACTTATAGAGAAGCATGTGAAGCTCTGCATCTTTTAGAAAAAGATAATCACTGGGATGAAACCATGGAGGAAGCTGTGCAGTGCCAGTCACCAGCCAAAATTAGGGATCTTTATGCAACTCTCATATCATCTTGCGGGCTGTCTAATGCACATGAATTGTGGGACAAATATAAGGAGTACATGGCGGAAGATATTTTGCGAACGTTATAGCAGACACACGCGAATATGACATACAATGAACAGATTTATAATGAAGCACTTGGAAAAATTGAAGATAAAGTAATGGCAATGGTAGGCAAAAAATTAAGCGACTTTGGAATGATAAGCTCTCAGCGAACAACCGAAAATGAACTAAGTGATGAAATTATACGTGAAACAAACTACGATATACCAGCTTTGCAGCAGCAAGTAGCCGAATTTGTACACCACTTGCTTCCCGAACAAAAACGAGTTTTTGACAAAGTATTAGGACAAACTGAATCTGGAAATGGTGCACTTTTCTTTTTAGATGCCCCTGGATGAACTGGGAAGACTTTTTGTTAAATTTATTATTAGCGTAAGTACGGAAAGATAAAAACATTCCGTAGTGGCCGTAGCTTCTTCCGTTATAGCCGCCACGCTGCTAAGCGGGGGCCGCACTGCACATTCTGTTTTAAAACTCCCTCTAAATCTAGCCCAGGAAGAATCGCCGATCTGCAACTTTAGCAAAAATAGTGCACGAGGTATAATGCTACGACAATGCAAACTTTTAATGTGGGACGAAAGTACAATGTCGCATAAAAAGCTGTAGAAACACTAAATCGAACGCTCCAGGATTTGCGCAGCAATACCGATGTAATGGGAGGAATGTTGGTTTTACTGACTGGTTATTTTCGCCAAACTTTACCTGTCATTCAAAAGGGCACACCTGCAGGTTGTCCGCGATAAAACACGTTACGTATGCAGCGATCTTTATACTTTAAAGAAAATGACGAAAATATAAAACAGTTGCGGATAATTCCCGCCAGAGCTACACACTCACATTGCAGGAGTGACTTAATTAATGACTATTAATGATAAAGTCAAGTAACGCGCGGTAATATATTTTTAACTTTAGTAAGTATTATTTAAACTGTCGCTTTAAGTGGCTTTTTATTCATACCAAAAGATTCCAAATCTCGCGCTTAAAGTGTGTTTCCAGACTGCCCATCAAAGATATAAATGTCTCTCATTTCGCTAAACCGACCCGAACGGCCATTTTGAAAGGCATGAGCATCACGTGGTTGGATTTACTTCAAATGGACTTAGTGTATGTTTTTGTTTTTGCAAAAAATATGTGTTTTAAAAGTGGATGGGTTAATACATTTATAACTCAGCAATGCACTTAACTTTTACAGGAACATTTTTATATAAGTACGTAAAAAGTAAAGTAATTTTACAGCCCTTACTCGTCCTTCATCTGGGTACAAGACGGTTGCTGAGAGATATTATAATCAAGGGAATGCCCCATTATTTACTAAGGTAAGGTAGTAATCAAGCACTAGCTAAATAAATAAAAAACACATACAAAAGGGTTATCTACCCTCACCATACGAAACACGCCATTACATTGCTGTTTCACGCTGGCATTGCGTGATATCGTGGTGCTATCCAGTCGAGCTGACCTATTCGTGTGCAGTGAAGTGCAGTGCAGTGTGCACCATAGCTGCAGCGTGGCTCTACCATGTATAAAATTAACCTAGCATGTTTTTTTTATTCAATAGTGATTACATGTAATTCTTATTAAAAGTGATTTTCTACTTTTACCACTGGTTCTGAATTTCTGTCCTGAGAATAATCAGCACAAACACAATCCAATTTTCTTATAATCATTACTTACTATATACTATTTATACAATTATTATGAAAACAGTTAGAAACAGCATGGTAGCGACCTTAGTAGTATAATAACCCTCACTAAACAATTTTTGCTTAATAAAATTTTAGATCTTTTGATAGGTAAGGTCTGCATATTTTCGTCGACTCGTTGTTAAAGCGTATACATTGCCTTACGAAAGAATTACTGACTCTTTTGTTTGTTCCTAGTATTTACAGAATGTACATCACTAATTTTAATAAAACTATTTTTGTTTCTGTGTACATACATAAGCTTTTCGAAAATATATTGACAAGCCAAAGTTAATATATTTATTTCTTTACATTTTTCACTAAAGGATTACTTCGAACCTAGGTTATAAATAGCTCGTATGCTCTCTTTTGCAAAACAAAGATAGTTTTAATGTCAGTCGCATTACCCCATAGCAAAATTCTATATGACATTATGCTATAGAAATAACTAAAATAAACTAATCTAGCTGTTCAACTCATATCATCCTCTAATCTTTCTTTAAAATTGCTATAAATATATGAAGGCCCCATTGAAACTTCGCGTCAACTGTAATTCCGAGAAAAATAGTGGATTTAAGGCTCAGCTTCTCCTCTTTATTTAAAAGCACGCTGGTATTTTACTTTATTTAAAAGCACCTGCTTAACATAAGATGTGGTGAATTTAATACATTTCGTTTTATTATCGTTTGAAAGCAAATTATTGGCGTTAAACCAGAGTACTGCTATTATTCACTTCGTCATATTTTAATAATTGTCTTTTAAGTCGGAAGATCAACAAAGTATCATCAGAAAATTAAACTGTATCATGGTTCCTCCCTACCAACTAAGGTAAGTCATAATGATTTCTTAAATTTACGCGAACACTACACATTGAATAAAACTATTATTTACGGATATTTTTTATGGTAAAAATAAACAGTGAACGAGTGAAGCCGGCCACAGTCGAGCGCGTGCCTGCTCTACTACCATATGTTAGAGGAGTCACGGACAAGATTGGCTACATCTTGAAGCGAGCGTCCATTAAGACATACTACAAGCCGCTGAAGAAGATTAGTCAATTTTTACCATCCATCAAATGTAATATTCCTCTACAAGATGCAGGTGTGTACAAGCTAGATTGTGAATGTGGTCTCTCTTACATAGGTCAAACAAAGAGATCTATAAAAACCCGCGTGAAGGAACATATAGCTGATGTGAAGCACCGACGCTCCGGGAAGTCTGCAGTCTGCGAACATGTTCAAGATCGTCCCCACCATTACATTAGATTTGATAAACCACAAATTCTCGCAAAAGAACACCGATTCCTACCAAGGATGATACGCGAGGCTATTGAAATTAAAAAACATCCAAATTTCAATAGAGAAGATGGTTGGGTGCTACCATCTGCTTGGGATCCTATAATTAACAAAATTAAACCCAAACCCAAGCATACCACTGCAAGACTTCATGATACTATAAGCTCGTTTTGCGTAAATCGGACCAAAAATTAATATTAAAAAACTGAAGGTAGCCGGACTAACTATGACATTGGGACGTCAAACATCTCAGTCCCCCCCGTGACCATGGGCGCTGTAAAGCACCCGAAACGTCGGGATAATAATAAAAATAAATTAAAGTAATTAAACGCGAAAAAAAAATCCGTAAATAATAGTTTTATTAAGGTAAGTCATTAATATAAACTAAGAACAGGAAGAGGTCAAGAATTTATCTCTGGGGAACACCCATAGATACCTACTGCCGATCCGGAAGAACCGCTTCCATTAATAACAAATGTTTGCGCTCTATTATTTAGATATGATATACTTAATAATTTGGAGTGCTATATTTTTTACACCATAATGATTTAGTTTCCTGATTAATGTCTTATGGTGAACGCAGTCAAAAGCCTTGAAAAGAAGAGAATGTGATCTTTTTAAGGCTTTCGACTGCGTTCTTTCTTTTCACAGCATTCTCTGAATTCTCCCATGCATAGAAAATATGTTTAATCAGCTCAACACCGCTATCAGTTGTCGAGCGACCCCATGCAAACCAATGGAATTTTATAGAGTTATTTATTTACAGTAAAAAAAACATTTGGTGTTGAATAATTGTTTTAAAATTTTTACTAAGCGTTGGCAGTACAGAATAAGGTCTAAAACTAGTGGGGTACAATGTTCTACCAGTTTAAATAAAGGTATAACTTAACTATGTTTCCTTAAATCAGGAAACAAACTAGATTCGATACCAGTATTAAAAATAATAGCTAATTTGGGTGCGATTGCATTGTACATCTATTATATGCCCAATAACTTTAACGGAAGTCCCCCATACATCTGCTGTAGCTATAAATAATTGATATTGTACTCTTCGAGTAATCTCTCGGCGTCAGTAGGAGAGGAGTTCAGTGACTTTGTAGTCAGGATCGGAATGTTGTTAAAATATTTTTCAAAAGCCAAGGTAACATATTAATTTGATTTTGTTAAAATTTAATTTATTTGATTTGTGTAATTTCTTATTGCCAGTTTGGCTATTGACTATACTCCAAGTCATTTTAATTTTATTAGACGCATTCTTAATTTTATTTCTTAAACACAATCTTTTAAATATTTTGGAATATTTTTTTACATATTCTCAAAATGAAATACCATGATTATATGATCTTTCGTTGTAAAGGTTTATAAACTTTGTCTTCTCCTGTCTACTACGGCGGACTGAGGTGACTGACGTTCCGATGCCAATGTTAACCCGGAATACCTTCAGCTTTTTAATTATTATTAATGGTCCGATCTACGCAAAATGAACGTACTGTGACTTGAAGTTTTACAGTATTATGCTTATGTTTAGATTTAATTTTATTAATTACAGGATCCCAAGCAGATGGTAATACCAGCCTCCTTCTCTATTGAAATTAGGATGTTTTTTTTTAATTTCAATAGCCTCACGTATCATCCTTGGTAGGAATCGATGTTCTTTCGCTAGGATTTGTAGTGCTTGCGTAAATATAAGAAATTATTAAGTAAATATATTAAATTCAAGACATAAATTTAAGTAATGATCCATATAAATAATTAATATTATTTTAATATGGAAGAAATGGCAGCTTTTTTCGTGTTGTTTTGTGCATGTAAGATAGTGAAACCAACTGTCCATAATGATCAGAACGGCTTAACATAATTAAAAACATTGTCTATACAAGTTACACTCGGCTCTGCAATATGTGTTGGCTCTAATAACAAACAAGGTTTAATGATTTGAGCAATGGTCTAAATTAAATATTTATGGAAAAAGTTTTAAGGAGATCGATATTAAAGTCTCCACGTACGACGACAGATTTATTCTGTTTTATTTATTAAGCTTAAGCAAAACTTCCTCCATATTTTATTCAAAACATTCATACATATTCTATGTAAACAATGAGGTATTCGAGCTAAACACATGTCATTTCTACAGTTCCCTCAACAGACAGAGTCTCACAATATCCTTACGTTTTTATTTATTAATAATTTCCTATCATTAACTAATTAATTATTAACAATACTATATAAATTTTAGTAAGCACCAGTTGGTTAATGTTAATTAACCACATGGTGCTTACAAAAATTAAACATATTATAGTTATAATCTTTTAAACAATGCTTAGTTAAACAAAAAAATACGTGTGGCATTCGGTGATTGCCGCGGTAAAGCTATTGCATAGCATTTTTTATCAACTTATGCAATTATTATTATTTATTTATTTCATTTATGCAGTTAAGTCTTTGATATTAAATCAAGTTACACTTTTTGAGCGTGGTGACCGATAAGAAAACAATTTTTTTCTCTTATTGAATAAATGAGAAGTTAATATTGTTTAAAATATTTTTAATATCTTACAATACATGTAGGTTATTCAGGAATTTTTATCATTGAATTAGCAGCTAGTGTACACGCATACGTTTAGTCGCACGCACACAAACACCGTGCCGAAGTCTGCCGTGAGCCGAAGTCTGCCGAAGTGAAACGACATTAGACGATGCACGGCTTTCAAATCCACACCTCCGTGCCCGTCGGAGTGGGGAGCGTGAGGTTTTTTTCGTTACGGAATTTCTGGATTCGGTCCCCGCGCTCAAGGCCCGCGATAGAAGCTATGCTAGCTTAAAAATATGCATTTTGTTACTATTTACAAACAATAAAAATTTTAATTTTTTGCCCAACATAGTTATAGCCTTGGTTATTTTGGTGCACCAGGTGTATACAATTTTTATGATTGTTTATATGTGAAATTATACAATTAAATATTGCTGAGCTGCATTCTGTATAGTTTAAATTATCATCATCATCATCATCACAGCCCTTCACAAGTCCACTGCTGAACATAGGCCTCCCCCAAGTAATGCCACAAAGCACGGTCCTGAGCCACCTGCATCCATCGACTTCCTGCATATCTTACCAGGTCGTCACTCCATCTAGTGGGGGGTCGCCCTACACTACGCCTACCGGTACGAGGCTGCCACTCGAGAACCTTTCTTCCCTATCGGTTATCGGTTCTTCGAGCTATATGGCCGGCCCATTGCCACTTCAGCTTACTAATCCGTTAGGCTATGTCGGTCAATCTGGTTTTACTGCGGATATCCTCATTTCTGAGTCTATCACGCAGAGAAACTCCGAGCATAGCCCTCTCCATAGCTCGCTGAGCGACCTTGAGCGTCCTCATACGGCCAGCAGTGAAGGACCACGTCTCTGATCCGTAAGTCATCACTGGCAACACGCACTGGTTGTACACTTTAGTTTTCAGAGATTGAGGTATACCTGACGAGAAGATATGTCGTAATTTCCCGAACGCTGCCCAGCCGAGTTGAATCCGTCGATTGACCTCTCGGTCGAAGTTGGACTTACCTAATCGGAATATTTGTCCCAGGTAAACGTACTCGTCAACAACTTCGAGCACAGTGCTTCCAACAACTACCGGCATAGGTGTGACATGGACATTAAACATAATCTTTGTTTTGTCCATGTTCATCTTAAGACCTATCCGTTGGGAGGCACTATTGAGGTCATTGAGCATAGTGCTTAAGTCCTCCAGCGATTCTGCCATAAGGACTATATCGTCGGCAAATCGAAGGTGAGTGATGTACTCGCCATTGATGTTAATACCGTATCCTTTCCAGTCCAGTAGCTTGAAAACGTTTTCCAAAGCAGCGGTGAAGAGTTTCGGGGATATAACGTCACCCTGTCTTACACCTCTCTGCAGTTGGATAGGTTTCGAGCTCTGGTTCTGTACTCGGATAGCCATCGTAGCCCTACTGTATAAACACTTCAGCACTTCGATATACCGACAGTCAACTTGGCACCGCTGAAGGGACTGCAGCACCGCCCAAATTTCGACGGAATCAAAGGCTTTCTCATAGTCCACATACGCCAGGCAAAGTGGCAAATTGTACTCTTCAGTCTTCTGTACAATCTGCCGCAGGGTATGTATGTGGTCTATGGTACTGAAGCCTTTTCGGAAACCGGCTTGTTCGGGAGTTTAAATTATTATGATGATTGATAGAGTATGCCTCTATTGTCTCAATTTGTAATTTAAATTACTTGAAACTGATTCCAAATTCAAAAATAAGTCAATAAACTGCTCAATGGAGGCAGATGACTGGGTGGAAACTCTTGGCTGAGATAAAATATAATTATTAAGATAATTTTATTAAGAGCACATTTGCTAGAATTTCTTGACAGAAAAACTCAATAATTGAATTTTTGGCCCGACCCGGGATTCAAACCCACTAGACCAACGAGGCAGCCACTGTTATTATGTATGTATATATTACTCTAAGTTTTAACCACAGACTATTTTATCTTTGACATTGGCACAATAAGAAATATATTAACAGTAACGTAAAAATTATCGAGTGTAGAAGTAAGGAGTACCAACTCCCATAGTAGAACAGTTGAAAAAGTGGTCATCTGTAAGCAGTAAATAACAGTTCAAAAACTCTCCACAACCGCGCTGGAGTAGCTAGAGGGTATGAAATGAACTTAGCAGTTGTTGACGGTTTAAGTATGCTGCTAAACTGCTCAGTAGCTCTAAAATCTAAAATAATTTTATTTAGTAAATATAACCTCGAAAAAGTCGTCTATCCCACTAATATTTTCGGCACGTTCTTTAAAATTTAGCCCGTAGCTATAGTGGCGCCACCCTTGTTTAACGGTTTTCTATGGACACTTTTTAATACACAGTCTGTACTCCTTACTTCTACACTCCATAGTAAAAATTGAAGTTTTATTTAATTTATTTTAATTAATACCTACATTAATACATTAAAAATATTTTAATATATTATGAATTTTAGCTTTCCGCACTCTTCCATATAAACTTAAAATATTCCTAATCTCTCATCTCACCACCGTGCACGCTATGTAACTACTGTGTTTCGAATGGTGAGTATAGAGAACCGGTGACCCTTTTTACTGGAAACGAGCCATTCCATCTTAGAACAGGACTGACAACGCATCTGCATTTTGATTCTTAATTGAAGATAAATGTAGATGTCTATGGGCCACAGCATTCACTGAATATCAGTAGGACTGTGTGTTCGTTTATCACCCTTATTCAAAAAAAAGGCATATACCTTTACACTTAACGGCTCCGTGCCGCCCTCAGGTATGACATTATTCAAAGCCGCTATTGCTTCTTGCGCCTCTTCTCGTTTGTCGAATCTGTAAGATTTAAATGACATAGTGAAAACACATGTCAGACCGCATGATTGGCACGTAAAAGAATCAAATACAATTCAATTCTTAGATCTTGAAGTTGGCTTTTCCCGTTACAGCCTGTTAAAGTCCACTTCTGAACATGGGCCTCTCCCATAGATTGTCTCATAAATTATAAAAAATACGTGTGGCACTCGGGGACTGCCGCGGTAAAGCTATTGCATAGCATTTTTATCAACTTATGCAATTATAATTATTTATTTATTTTATTTATGCAGTATTTTTTTCTTTGTTAGCAAAAATGTTTGCTTCATGCAGGAATCGAACCCATGATCCGCTACGCTGCATTCGGGTGGTTCATCCACTGCGCCATAACGTGCCATCAAAAATAATATGTAAATATAAAAAATATATTTAAGTATAAAGTCTGTGTTTATTAAATACTCTAAATTCACGAAAGTTGCTAGCATGACGACGACTCATATAAATCCAAAGAACATACTTCTTGCAATAAACTATATTATTGTTACGAGCTTGAGGTTCGTGACAATAAAAATTGCCGATAAAATTACCTAAATTAACACTTTAATTTACTTTACACAATTAAAGTTAAAACACTAATAATTTAAACACACTAATTCACTTAATTCCACTCCGAAGCTTCGCTTGTTTCGCCCAAATCAACACTGCCTCCATCGCATCTTGCAGCGCCTATATATTTAAATTAGCAAAGAAATATCCAGAATGTTCAAGTAAACACGCGGAAGGTACCGAGCGTTCGAGTTTCGACTAGGCGCTGTCAGTTGAGCGATTTGTGATGTCATTTTCTCAATGCTCCCCTCGCTCTCGTTCCTGACACTAGATGGCGCTAGTTGACTTATTCATGCGAACACTGCCCCCTCCTAAGACATGCTCGTCCCGAGCATTATCGGTCCCATAATAACGCGCCAAGCGATCCACATGGACGATCTTAGGAGTCCCTCTTGCGCCTTTCTGTAACGGCTCCGCAATGTCAAGGGCTGTTCTATCCCGTGATGCACCAACATTGTACAATTTCGGTGCTCCTCTACTACGTGTCTGAGGTCCCCGCACGGCCGCACAACTTGTACATGTACGACACCAATCCTCGACATCGTCACGATAATGGACCCAGTAAAACTGTTCTCGGACCTTCAGTAGAGTTCGTTTAACTCCCAGATGGACTCTTGAACGACCATTATGGCACAGCTGTAGAACATTCGGCACTTTAGCTTTAGGGACAACCATTTGCAAACGACAGCTGTCCCTTCGACCACTATCCCATTTACGGCACAGGACTCCATCCTGAATCAGCAAGCTGTCCCATTGGGCCCAATAGCTTTTCGTGGTTGAACTCATCGCTGAGACGTCCCTCCACTTAGGCTTGGTAGCACGGGCATTCATCCATCCCAGAATCGGCTTGATGTCCGGATCTTCCTGCTGTGCATGTCGTAGGCTGTCCTTCCACCCGTTGCTGAGATGGTCTGTCCTGAGCATCCTCACGGATACCACTTCCATACTCTCTTGCCTACTACAATGGTTGCAATCTTCAGGACAAGGTCTTCTTGTCAATGCATCTGCGTTGCCGTGAGATTTCCCGCTGCAGTGTCTGATAGTAAAGTCGTATTCCTGCTGCTGCTGGGCGGTGCTGTTAGCCGCACTTCCTTTCTGAGACCGTTCACCTTCCCTTCCTAGGGTGTGCTTAGGGCAGCTGGACCGAAGATGGCCCCTTTCCCCAAAGCCATAGCACCTAGAGCTGTATCTTTTATTGTGGTCGCGAACCGTAACTGCTGTAACCTCCCTAGCGTGAGGTGAACGATGATCCTGTCGCCGCCAGGCAGTGCCGTTAGCTGTACTATCCTCTCGAGATCGATCAACTCTCCTTTCCACGGTTAGTTTAGGGCAGCTGGATCGAAGATGGCCCTTTTCCCCACAGCCATAGCACCTAGGGCTGTATCCTTTGCTGCGGTCACGGACTGTAGCTGCTGCAACCTCCCTGACGCGATGGGAACGACGATCCTGCCGCACGGCTTCCACCTCCAGTGCATGGGCCAAGGCGTTCTTAAGCGTCTCGTGGTGCCCGAGCCTCACAGCAGCTCTGACTTCCAGGTCACGGATGCCGTCGATGAATGTCTGCACCAGGTTCCCTTCAATGAGCGCAGGTACAGACCGGTATGCTTTTCGCACTAGCTTCTCCACTTCTAGAGCCCACTGCTGCAGGTTCTCGTTGCTGCGCTGCACGCGATCTTTAAGCTGCGCGCGAAAGACGTGTTCCAGATGAGCGTCGCCATATCTCGCTTCCAAGGCCTCAAGAAGCTGCTCATAGGTCACTTTCTTACCGAGAGCTTCCAACACAGGTAAGGCTTGGTCGCGCAGGCCTAGGGTTAGTGCAGTCATGGCTTGGCTTTTATTCCAGCCGTTCGCCTCCATGACGGCCTCGAACTGGATTTTGTAGGCCGACCAGGAAGAGGTACCGTCGAACGGTGGCACCTTGAACCCACGTAGCGAAGGTGTTGTAGCTACTACGGGAGCTGTAGCTCCATCTCCAAGTTTGAGTTCGTCCAGTGATTTCTTCATGTCAGCCATTACGTTGTCAACCCGATTGTTCACTTGGTCGATTCGGGTTTCAGCTTTCGCGATTTGGGTTTCAGCTTCCGACAGGCGGTTGTCATGCTGAGCAACCCTATCCTTCATCTCCCTTATCTCTTTCCCGAAGGTAGCGTGAAGGTCCTTCATGAGAAGCATCTGCTCTTCCAACCGACGGGCCTGTTCCTCTTGTCGGCGGGCCTGTTCATCCTGTCCGCCCCGCAGCTGCTCTTCCAATCGGCGTGCCTGTTCCGCCTGCTGGCGAGCCTGTTCCTGCAGCATCACCATCAGAGCACCTAAGTCAGGTGCTGCAGATGTAGGAGCTACCGACGGGCCTGCAGCCGGTGGCTGGTCCTCCGACGTCTGCGGCGTTGCACCACCAAATCTTCGTTGGTCCGTCTCCTGCTGGCGTTGACTTCGGGTACGGACACCCTCCCTTTCCTCCTTAGGTAAAATCGGCATGATTTTATCCCACTTCTGACACCAATTGTTACGAGCTTGAGGTTCGTGACAATAAAAATTGCCGATAAAATTACCTAAATTAACACTTTAATTTACTTTACACAATTAAAGTTAAAACACTAATAATTTAAACACACTAATTCACTTAATTCCACTCCGAAGCTTCGCTTGTTTCGCCCAAATCAACACTGCCTCCATCGCATCTTGCAGCGCCTATATATTTAAATTAGCAAAGAAATATCCAGAATGTTCAAGTAAACACGCGGAAGGTACCGAGCGTTCGAGTTTCGACTAGGCGCTGTCAGTTGAGCGATTTGTGATGTCATTTTCTCAATGCTCCCCTCGCTCTCGTTCCTGACACTAGATGGCGCTAGTTGACTTATTCATGCAACATTATTGTTTAAAATATTTTTTGTTATCGTACAATACATGCAAGTATAAATATAAGTATATAAAATATAAGTAGTATGCGTGTAGACTAGTTGCATGATGCAACTAGTCTACACGCATACATCTAGTAGCACGCACGGAAACACCGTGCAGAAGTCTGTCGAACTTAAACGACGTTAGACGATGTTAGGTTTTGGGGCATTACGGAATTTCTTGATTCGGTCGCCGCGCTCAAAGCCCGCGATAAAAGCTATGCAATAGCTTAAAAATATTATTATTAAATCAAATTACATATCCATGTAAGATTTTTCTGCATTATGTTGACGAAATTTCCTTTGACGTTCAGAGTGAGATTTTGGTACTGTTTCTTTTTTTTCTTCATTTTTCTTCAAATCTTTCTGACGCTGATAATATGCCCTTTGACGTGCATTAGTTTTTTTTCTTTTTAGCTCTTTACGCTTTTCTTCTCTATAAAACGAAAATATCTAGGTATAAATAATAGGTATAAATAGTGTAATGACACACCAAAACAAAATTATTCATTTAAAAAAAATAACGATATTAAGAAGTGATTATCGAATTTCGCGCGATGTACATTTATATAGATATAATATCATATATACTTTCTCTGCGCGGCATTAATGTGCAATATCTATACACCAAAAACAAAGGTACTGAATAGTACACGTGCTTGGTTCGATGGCTTCTGTTATATACATAATGAAGAATGAATTTATATATATATATATATATATATATATATATATATATATATATATATACGTGGTAGAGCCATGCTGCAGTTATATTAGTAGTATAGTTGTAGCACGAATGGGTCGGCTCGACCGGGGAAGGACCACGCTCTCACAGAATACCAGCGTGAAATAGTAGCTTAATGCTACTGTATTTCGTATGGTGAGTGTAAAGAACCGGAGACCCTTTTTACTGGAAACGAGGCATTCCATCTTAGTCCTCACGGGTGACAACGCATCTGCATTTTGATTCGTAATCGAGGATAGATGTAGATGTCTATGGGCCACAGCAACCACTTACCATCAGGTGGACTGTGTGCTCGTTTGTCACCCTAAATACAGATATTAACACACATTTTACAACAGTAATTGAATAAAAATATTTAGGTAAAAAGGGTTCAATAAAAATATTAAAATACAAATTTATACATTAGAATTAGAGGTAGTCGTCCGCGGATGGCGGTGAGTATCGCGCACATAGCGTTCAAAATAATCACCTCCACATTCTATGCATAGGTGACACCTAAAAGTTAACTGTTCACCGACACGAGATAAAAGTTGAGTATTCATTTTGATTTGATCGAATGCCCAAATTATTTTTTCTTTCAACATGTCGCGGGTTTCGAGTGTGCGACCAGTATACACTAATGTCTTTACATGCCCCCACAAATGAAAATCCATTGGTGTGATATCTGGCGATCTGGCAGGCCATGCACAAGGCCCGCCACGTCCGATCCAGCGTCCAGGGTATTCTCTGTTTAAATAATCCTTAACTTGACGAGCATAATGCGCCGGTGCCCCGTCAAGTTGATAATAAATATTGCGTAGAGATGTAAGTGGTATATCCTCTAATAATTCCGGCAGCGTGTCGGTGAGAAAATTGTGATAGCTTTCACCATTTAATCTTTCTATGAAAACTGGCGCCCAGTAACGTTGTATTAATAAGGCCTGCCAACACATTGACACTAAACCAGTGTTGAAAGCTATGTGGTCTTGGTTCATGTGGATTTTCATAGCACCACAAGTGTTCATTGTGCGTATTAAATAGCCCTATTCTGCCAAATGTTGCTTCATCAGTCCATAAAATGTTAGCTCGTTCAGCAGCTAGTAACCAATTACAAAATGTAACTCGCGCAGGTTTGTCAGCTGCGCTGAGTTCATGAACACGGTGCAGGTGAAATGGGGAACTTCCCTTCATTGTGTATGACACTCCATGCGTAATATTGTGACACATTGAACTGTCGGGCTGCTTCATAAGTGCTCGCTTCTGGAATGTCTTCAAAAACCTGCAGTATGTCTTCCTGCTCATGTACTGTGCGCCGCGGTGGACGACCACGATCGATTGATATAGGCTGGAATTGCCCGTAATCTCGCAATCGCTGTGTAGCGCCTAGCATCGTAGCGTAGCACGGTGCACGTGAGTTGGGAAATCGCCTTGAATATTGACGGCAGGCTCCACTAACGTTATCATTGCAAATTGCTAAAATTCGCACCATTTCGGTATACTCAACATTTGAGTATCGGTATGCCATCGTAACAAGGTAACGTTCACAATAATCTCACAACGAAAAGACAAGCGTCGCGGGCGCATCAAAGGCGACTGACGACACATGTTACTAATTAGGTCAAGTTTATGAGTATCGTCGCCTCCTACACCCCTCCACCCCTCCCTCGCCACGCGCGTTTTTATTGCTAACTGCCTAACTAGGCCTATTACCGTTTAGAAGCTCCAATTAAATATTTTTATTTTTGTATGAAAATAAAAATTGAAGAAATATATTTTTTTTCTTACAGATGTTGTTGTTATGGTGTAAATAATATATTCCCCAAAGGTCTTCAGTAAATTAAAAATGACCCTGTATATACATATTGAGAATCTAAATTGAGAATTTAAACTATACGCGTGTGTGTGTTTGTTAGTTGCACGCACACATACACCGTGTATGCACGGCCTTCAAGCCACACCTCCGTGCCCGTCGGAGTGGGGAGCGCGAGGTTTTTTTTCGTTACGGAATTTCTGGATTCGGTCCCTGCGCTCAAGGCCCGCGATAGAAGCTATGCAATAGCTTAAAAAATAAAAGGGACTTTGCCGTGAAAATATGTTCGTCGTTTTTCAAACCGTCGCTTATTTCTATTCTATTCAATTTGAAGAACAATTTGGTGTGTACCGACTTTGCGAATGTAGAAGTCATCGCAAAAATTGAAATGTAATGCTGTGTAAATGTAATTTGACGAGAGTTTCATACAAGAATACAGTTATTTAATACAATCACGATTAGGAAAGGATGTATTTATTACTTTTAAAAACCAGTTAAGTATTTTAAACAGCAGGTACTTACTTTCTGTTTAAAATGCTTAAACCATCCTGCATATATAGCAGCATTTTAAATAAAATCATGTTTGAAAAACGGGCACGCAGTCAATCTGATGGTAAATGTTGTGTCCTATAGATACCTAAATTTATAGTCCAGGATTCGATAAGAATGAAATGCTCTACCCCGAGTAAATAAGGTCCTAGTTACTCGTCCGTATGAACCATACATATGGTATCATACGAAACATAGTTGGTATTCTATGCGAGCGTGGTCCTTATCCAGCCGAGTCAATCCATCATTGGTGCAGCCATGATACATGCTACGTGACGTGGTAGAAGGGCTCAGGGATGATAACGAATCTACATTTTGATTCCTGATTTAGGATATAATATGTCTATGAGCTTCAGCAAACCCTTATCATCAGATACAGTTTGTGCTCTCAAGCATGACAAGGCGTGCGGTCTACCTACTAGGTGGCAGGACTTTTATGTTGCCTAGGACTTCAACAGGAATGCTTGCACTGTTGTGTTCCGGTCTAAAGGTATAGAGAGCCAGTATAATTAAAATAAGGTTTTCCATCTTTTCCCTAAGAAGTAACAAAGCATACTTTAGTAGCAGTTAGTTTCAAGTGTCTATAGGCTGCAGAAGCTACTTGCTATCGCCTGTACTGTAAGTTCGTTACTAACTTCAATTTTAAAAAAAAATGTGTGGCCTTGTCTGTTTGAAGTTGGCTACAGGTGTCCGTGGCTGCAATAGTTGCTTACCATCATGTAGAATGTCAACACGTTTGTGACTCCTTTAAATAAAAAATGGAGCAGGTTTTTTACGTAAAGTTGCAGTTTCTCATCATAACTTGGTTTTTTACGTGGTAGAGCCACGCTGTAACTATATTATAGTAAGTAGACCGGGACAGGACCACGCTTTCACAAAATACCAGCGTAATGCTGCTGTGTTTCGTATGTTGAGTGTAGAGAACAGGAGAACCTTTTTACTGGAATCGAGGCATTCCATCTTAGTTCTTAGCGGTGACAATGCATTTGAATTTTGATTCTTAATCGAGAATGAATGTGGATGTCTATGAGCCATAGCATCCACTCACACAGGTGGACTGTGTGCTCGTTTGTCACTCAATGCTTTAAAAAACATCTCCCGTTGTGTAGATGCCACCATATCAATTATGGAAAAGATTCGTGTTACAATTATATTATAGTTGTAGCATGAATGGGAATCAGGTTGACTGGCGAAGGACCACGAGCTCAATACTGTTGTGTTTCGTACGGTGACTACAACCGGGGAATACTTTTTACTGGAAACGAGGCATTCCATCTTAGTTCTTACGGGTGACAGTGCATCTGCATTTTGATTTTTAATCCAAAATAGATGTACATGTCTATGGACCACAGCATCCATTTACCATGACCAAGACTGTGTGTTTGTTTGTCACCCTTATTCTATAAAAAAAATATCAAACTTAAGTTGCCGGACTTGCGGTGGGACGCAGTGTCGAAGTTATAACAATGCAATGAAAAGTCTATTTTAAAATGTCTGTTAGCAAAGGAGTTCAGTTGACTGACGATTGCATAGTCTACCTCATGGTAATGAGCTCGGGAGTTCCGTTGCCCAGGTGGAGTTGGAGACCGTGTAGGAAAGCGTGCCTTATGTTTTCAGTAGACTTTATTTTCCTTTTTTTTCGTAGATAGAACACGTAAACAACAAAAAATAAATATTAATAATAATAAAAGAAGAAAATACATTTTCAATTTTTTTGAAGGCTGTTATTTCAAATAAAATTAAAAAATCGTTCCCTAACTAAAATTAATTTCACTGCGCGACAATTGCTAAAAAGTTAAACTTTCATTTAAACTTCAACACCTACTGTATTGTTCTCAATTCATGTATCTTGCGACACAGAATAAATAATAGTACTATTGCGACCCGGGTCCGCTGCCATCTCTATGTATTTTGCCGTCAAAGGCTTTCTACTTCCTGACGTACCGACGTGAAATAAATATTTGTTTCTCTCTTCTATAAACCATCTTTTTGTTTCCAGTATGTGCTGCAATATTCTCCTTAGTAGATATTTTTGTGTAATTTGTGACAGTCTTGCTATGTTTGGTTAGGAAATTCTTAAATGGTAGCAAAATTGTTTACGACTTAAATTACCCGCTTAGTTACAACTTACAATTCAATATTCTTCAGTGTAGACTAAGTTAAGATTAATATCATTGACAAATTAAATTACGTGTGGCACTCGGTGACTGCCGCGGTAAAGCTATTGCATAGCATTTTTTATCAACTTATGCAATTACAATTATTTATTTATTTTATTTATGCAGTTAAGTCTTTGATATTAAATCAAGTTGCACTTTTTGAGCGTGGTGACCGATAAGAAAACAATTTTTTTCTCTTATTGATTAAATTAGAAGTTAATATTGTTTAAAATATTTTTTATATCTTACAATACATGTAGGTTATTCAGGAATTTTTATCATTGAGTTAGCAGCGCATACGTCTAGTCGCACGCACACAAACACTGTGCCGAAGTCTGCCGTGCCGAAGTCTGCCGAACTGAAACGACATTAGACGGTGCACGGCTTTCAACGCCACACCTCCGTGCCCGTCGGAGTGGGGAGCGTGAGGTTTTTTCGTTACGGAATTTCTGGATTCGGTCCCCGCGCTCAAGGTCCGCGATAGAAGCTATGCAATAGCTTAATAAAATGAAAAAACAAAGAAAGAAAAAGACTGTATGCACTTTATGTGTACTCTATACATAAAATACCGTCTTTTTCTTTCAATATTAATCTTGTACATTAGCGCATACACGAAAATAAAAAAAGAGAAAATTATTAGGGAACGCATTAATTTCATAATACATTCGGTGAATAAGGTCTAAAAACTGATCTTTAGCGTCGGATCAGATGTTATAAAAAATAAAAATTATAAAAGTAAAAGATAGGAGAGGCTCAAAATAGAGAGAGAGAGAGAGATAGAGATATTTATTTAGAAGTTACAGGGGCTCTAGCACCAACTTCGACGCCGTTGGAGTCAGTAGGCTTGTCATAGTAACCGTTACAGCCTCTCATATAGGCCTTCCCCAATAGCTTTATAGGGGGAGGGTAGGGGGGTGATAAATTCCGTAATTGCATCGCTTGGCTTTATGGATTGTTATAAGAAGTCGCTGTCCTGGCTTGTATCCATCTGTCGCCTCTTACGAATCCCACGGGACATTATTTGAAGTTCTTATAAGTCCACCGTGCTGTGGAACACAACACGGTGGATTTCATATTAATAAAAAGAATTTCGCTAATTAAAAAAAAATCAGGAAAATAACCTGTTTCTGAAATACGCGCATGAAAAGTTCTATTCGCAATTGATTCTTCTATGAATAAACCCTGGCAGCCTATGCCCGCAGGCGCTGAAGCAGTAATAAAGAGAGTGCGAATTGCAAGTCGGCTTTTTGAATACGAACTGCATCGCCATGAGGTTTTCTAGCGAATGCATATTTTCTTTAGCATTTCAATGGGCTACTAACAAGTGTAAGCACCAGAACCATCAGGCAGCTATTTTTCGCTGGTATTCTGTGAGAGGGTGGTCCTTCCCCGGTCTAGTTGACCCATTCTTGCTACAACTATACTAATATGCAGCATGGCTCTACCATGTAAAGTACGTTTACTACTTTAATGATATTAAAACTTTCCGCATATGTTGAAGTTCCGAATCCCTTAGTTGTATTTAATTCAATTACATTGCACGTGACCTTCCCAGATAATTAAGCCTGCGGGTGCTTGTTGATAAAGTGTGCAGCATCTCTCCCACTCTCTGAAGTAAGTAAAGTTATTGGAAATTTTATTAATATCTTATTATATCAAAGATGTTAAAAATTATTTGACTAAGATCTGCGTAATAAAATATCTACCCACTTCACAACTACTCCCAACACCAATACACTAGGAAAGACACACCATCGTCGATAATACGATACGTGTTTCGCCTCTAAATGAGGCAACCTCAGGTGATATATCTCCATGGTGGCAGGCACCATACAAACATAAACTGTACGAGGCCAATCATTCAAACCCGGAATAATTATGTATAAGCCATACCAATAGATGTTCCGTGCAGGATTCGAACCCGCAGCCCCTCAGCGCCGCAACTCGTAGCTAAGATACTGCACCACAGAGCCGAGGCTTTGGTTAGGTCAATATCAGTTATACCGGTTTCGATTCGAACGGAGATCCCGAGATCTCTTGTCAAGGGATCCCCGTTTAGAATGCAACCGGGGTCTCTCTATCACTATGCTCAATTAGAAGTATGTCCCGAGCAGTACATTACGCCCTAACAGCCTCGCAGTGCTATCACGATGTCTCGAGGCCTCGTTCGCGTATTCGTCCTCATCGAGGGTATACACAAGGCGTCCGGGGTACACAGAAGCCCCGTTTCTGGTAGGACTACTATCAACAACGCTTACATATTTTTTTATTAGCTATAATATTTTATATCTAATTAAAAAATATAATTTATAATTAAATATTTTATATTGTAAAAAAAGGCACTTCAATTTTCAATGTTCACTTTGGGTTAATAATACAATGCACCCAGTTCATAATACGTCGGTGTTAATTGAACGAACTGTGGTTTAAATTACATTTCATGTTTGTATAATAAGGCTCCTGTGGGAAATCACGCTTACGAATCAGACTCATCTATACTCCACCATATTTGAGAAATTTTTGACAGCTATCACATTTATTAGACTAGGCATTCCAAGTGAAAAATCTGTACCTACAATATTCGATTCCTAAGAGATAACGATTCTTTAGAGTTGGTGATCATTTACAATTTTATCTAGATTAATAGCAGAAAAAAATATACTTTTAGTTATATAAATTAAAAACCGCACTAATTTAAAAACAAATGTGTAATATCATAATCACTTTCACTACCACTAGTCGAGCGGTCGTCATTAATGTTTGATTTTCTTTTTTAATTGAATGTCTCTTTCATATTTTTCCAGAATAAAAAATTATTTTTATAATTTGCTTTGTTTGAAAGATTCAAATTTAAATTAGATAGTAAAGCACATACCATGTTGTAATTAAATAAAGATAACTTCCTAATTCTTTGAATTTACGTAAACGCTTATTTAAACCACGTGAGCTTGTACAAAGTTATTACGGAATGTGAAACGTTAAAATGTAATTATTAGATTTGGTTGAGTTAAGTACATTATTACGTTAAATCACACAGTCGCGTTAAATGAAGGAAAATTCTATCTAATAAAAAGATATATTTTGGTCAACAAAAGAATATATTGCTATTATGACAAAAATATGCTTTTATATCATCTTTATTATAATCTATATAACAATACGTGAGGAGAAAACTTTGTACTCCTTTCAAAGCATATTACGCGCACCGAGTAGTGTGAAAATTGGCGTAGTTTATGTGAAGAAGGATTGCATAAAGCTAAAGTTAATATATAATATGTTACAAATACATTAAACAAAACTAAATGAAACATTAATTGTTTACGTTTATTTACTGCCAATGTCAAACACATATTATGTGTCGGTCGTGTACATAATAGTCACCACCGACTATTATGTACACAGTCGTAAAGATTAGATTAGAGATTGTAGCCAAAGACAAGACAAGTTGTAGATGTGGGTGCATGAGGGCCACAGCATCCAATTATCCACATATATCCACTTCAGGCGGAGTACACAGTTCACCTTAATGTCGTTTGTCACCCTAACTGAAAAATTCAATTCGTGGTAAAGAATCGCAAGTTGAAACTTTTTAGAGACAAATTTAAAAAAAATGTTAAAATTAAACTTAGTATGACGTAAAATAAATTTTATTCAATGAATTAAATTAGCCATGAAATAAATTCGTAAGTGAATAAGTAAATACTTTCAACTTATAATAAGTTTCATAAACTTTAATAAGTTCTGTGATAGATGAGGAGACAGCACGTCAACGGAATCAAAATGTCACCTAATTGTCTAGAGCACTGGTGTCAGTATAAATTTTACTAGCGATCTCCCCCCCCCTCTTCGTCTAGATCTAGTCATGTGGCATTTTTTAAATGTAATAAATTAATAATCATCAAAGCTCATTTATTTTATAGTACGATGGATGACGGAGAGTTTCCAACCCTAGTTCTTTTAACTTGGGGACCGTCTGTTATGCAGTATGAGGTTTGCGCGTTGTCGTGCAAGAGCAGCGGGGACGAGCGTTTACCGAAGCTGATTGGCGACGTGTGAGCTTCTACATAATTGTGTTCAGTTCTTCACAGTACATATCTGTAGTAATGCTCATCCCGTTTGGTAAGAAGCTGTGATGAATCACACGGGCGCTAGACCACCAAATATTTATCATGACTTTTCTAGGGGTAAGTTTTCGTTTAGTGCTTTGTTTAGGTGCTGAATCAGGATCCAACCAACTTGCTGAGCGCTTGGGATTATCAAATGGAATCTATTTTTGTCGCAAGTAACAATGCGGTTCAACATTCCTTCGTTTGTGTGCCTACTGAGCAGTGCAAGGCTACGTCTCGATGCGTAATTCGCACTAGCGATCATTAAGTTTGCCGTGCACTCAATTGTCAAGCTGTTTTACCTTGCCAATTTGACGCAATTAGACCAATATTGTTTTGATGCTAACGTCGAAATCTGCTGCTAATTCAGCCATAGATTGAATATCATCAGCTTTCACAATCGCCTTTAATTCGTCATTGTCGATCAAAGTTTTCGGACGACCACGGGGTTCATTTTTCATGAGCGTGACAATTAAAGCAATCATAAGAAAATCCATACTTTTCTATTTTAATGCAAATATCTGTCCAACTTTCGTGACTAAACTTCTGCACACACACGCGCACACACGCGCACTCACGCGCACACTCGCGCACACACGCGCACACACGCACACGCACGCACGCGCGCACACGCGCGCACACGCGCACACCCACGCACGCACACGCACGCACACGCACGCACACGCACGCACATGTACGCACACGCACACACACCACGCACGCACACGCCCACACACGTACGCACACGCACGCACACGCATGCACACGCACGCACACGCACGCACACGCACGCACACACAATACAACTATGTATTCCTAATCAACAGGGTAAGATTTGACGGGGAGAATATATACAATACATTATAAGAATTGGTCCTCATAATGTTTTGTATATATTTGTAAAAAGTATGTGAACTATGAACTATGACAATGTACTTGATTACGTTATTAAATTTTGGTAACATAACTATTTTTTTAAATGTGTGTAATAACTATACTTTTTTAAAATACAAATAATTTACAAAAGTGACTTTCTTATGCCCACTATACCATTGTTTACATGTGTTAATCAATATTTTTTTTACAAAATGAGCATTTTATATATGTATTATAACATATTATCGTAGAATACTTTAATATACAATAGAATGGCACTTCCGTCGACGTAATTACGACCACACATACAAGCAATTACTTTGTATTATCAATACACTACAAACCTAATTCGCTGTGTTGACAGACTGAGTAAATTTACACATTTTAGACTTTTAATTAATGTTCAAGATCAACATTAAAAAATTGTTTAAATTTTAATACATATTTATTTGTAGATAGGGTGCAATTTGGCATTTTCTAAATAATTTGCAGAAATGACGATTGTAACATCAAAACACATCTCGTGTAGACATTTATACGTGTGAATTGACATTTTAGTGGCTACGCGGGCTGCGCCCACTCTACCGTTCTATTATGTATGTATTATTATAGTATTCTATGTAACATACTTATATATAATATTATATATAATACAACCTCACAAACCATTTGCGAAATTATAATCAATCTAATAAATTGTGGAAGATACCACATAATCACATAAAGCAACAAAAATTATACCAAGAAAAAAATATTTGAATAAAACTGATACCTTTGACTATGCACATCCACATATTCCTGAATATGTAGTTAGTACAGTATAATATCAATATTGTGGAAGATGTTACAATATCGACGACAAATTGTTTAGCAAATTTCAATATAAAGAAAAAAAGCCTTAAAAGATATATATTCTTAAGGAAATTGTTCACTTTTCCTCAAGACGGATATTAAAAATGTCCTCAAATAAATACTAACTAAACCAGTATATAAACTCAATTATATTTAAGCAAATGAAAGAACAACGCTTGAGCATGGCAGTGTTCTTGTGGTTCTTAATGCTTGATGAGATGCTAGTGTTCTCCTCACTACATTACAATGCAAATGTCATAGGTTCTGAAGACTGTGGATGTTAAGAGTGAAAATATAACCATGGACATGTTTTGGTTTGGTGATAAAGGAGATAAAGTTCATATTACGCTATCAACTTGTTATAGATTTTGAAAAAATGCTACTCTGGCAGTATATATAAAAGATTTATAACAATGATTGAAACATGGTTAAATGGTGTCTATGATCAGTTTACAATTAACACCAAAGTAAGCAATAATTAAGTTAATAAGACAAAGACAGCAAGAATGCTTATGAAATTTAAAGTAAGAAATAATTTTCTTTATTTGATACTTACACTTATCACGTTATTTCAAAAGAATTAAGATTTATACGCATGACGTAGTAAATTGCTACATGGGAGTATTTATAATTAATTACTCTTAGATATTGGTAGGCTTGCCAATCGTTTTTGTCCTTTCCGTGACCTATCGTCCCTCCGACACACCGGGGTGGTGGGGTGAGAGGGGAACGAAGAAAGTTCTAGAATGTCACGTGTTTCTCGCAACCAATGAGAAGCGCGCTCCTCCGAGACGCATTGATAGGAGGGCCGAAGTAATATAAGCTAGCACACGGCCCTCGTGCGCTCTCTTCCCTTTGCGCACCTAATTGGAACCACATCGCCTAGGACAGTTGCGTCCTAGAGGGCTCTTCCCTTCGCGCCGCTAGTTCAACCCGCACCAACCTGGGGCAGTCGCGCTCCAGGAGTAACCGCCTCACCTCGTGTGAGATATAGTCGCGCACCGCTCTCTTCCATCGTACCACCGACCCGGACCGCATTCCTAGGGCCCCAGGAGATCCGCCAGAAGTCGCACCGCAGCAGCAAAGCGTCCAAGCCGCATCGAAGTAACACCCCGGTAAGTGCGCTTCCTTATTTTCGTCCCCTGCTTGAATATTTGTGTTTTATTAGTTCATCCGCCCCAATTTCATTTGTCCTAATGTGATCAAGCAAGGTTCCTTCATAAACCTTGGCAAGCAATAGGTTTTTTTTTTGGAAGAGCGAGTGCATTGTCAGGGAATCGTGTGCCAAATCCGCCATCTTGTTTAGGCATCATCCGCGTATACAGTCCACATAGTATAACATCTCGCGTAATAGGTAAGGCTCGACCGGGGAATAGTGACTCGGCAACCTTAAGGCCCGCCGCTCAACCACATGGGTGTATCCCGATAAAATACCTAAAATTAAGAGTAAAGCGCGAATCTTAACCAACATGTATTAGGTGGTCTTAGACTTTGTGGAAATAAGTCTTTACAACTGAAACATATTAATAATTAATGTGTTGAGGAGATTATAACAAAAATAATTAAAAACATTTGACCAATGATTCCCCCTTAATTAGATATTTCAGTCCTTAAATTGTTAATAAATATCAAATTAAAATTTCCAACATGACATATACATAAAAAGTAAGGACCCTTATCATTAATTTGTTGATCAAATTAATTGTACGTAGTTTAGACCCTCAAAGATTGCATAAGAGATGGTGCAATAAAATATTAAAAGGCAAAGAGATATTAAAATCAATAATGATAAAATAAAACTTAATTACTAACTTAAACAATGAATTTGGTTTTACATATTTTTTATAGATCTTGTATGTTTTCTTATAGGAACCTCCATTAAAAGAATCAAACAAGCCGTATCTTCACATTCTTGTGGCAGCAACTTATTTTCTGCAAAGAAATAAAATGTTATGAGCACTTTTTAAATAATAAGAAGCAATAAAATGTTTGAAACAAGAGAAAATATAAGTAAATATGCGATAAAAAGATATCTTACAAAAATAATTTCAACATTGAATATTATTTAACAAAGTATATTATTATACGTACTTGCAAAAAAATGTAAAGCTTCATTTTTTTCTGCTGCTGTTACTCTACTTATTTGTTTTTTATTTTGTTTTTCTTCTTTTAATCAATGTATCTGAAAAAAAAAATATGATAAACAGGTAATCATATAGAGATCAGATGAAATAATGAGAGCATAGACCTGATTGTACTGGAATCTTTTTTTTAATGAAAGAATTTTAATTCTAACTTCTGCCTTGTAATGATATTATACATATTATGCAATATACTATTAGAATGCTTTTGGTGCTGGCGCGGTGCTGCTGTGTGCACAGTGCAAAAAAAGTAGCATTCCTGTTGCATAGCTTGCGGACCAGTGATAACAACATTTTGAAGTTATATCTGCAAGAGTTTTGAGTCAGGAGTGCTTCATCTCAAAGTTATAGTTATTTCAGATGCAGCAAAAGTAAGGCACACCCACGACTAACTCGTTCCTAGGATTGACTACAGGAATAATTTCGGTCAACTTCCAACCCCACATGCTGTTTACCTAGTGAGTTGTGAGCCAGGTTTAGATATATAGCCTTTTTACTTGTTTCAGCTATAAGTAAAAATAAAAGATTCTCAGCATATTAAATCTTAATGTCGTACTTGTTATTATTATAGTAAATTCCAGCCTTGAAAATTGACTGCCTCGTTGATCTAGTAGTTGGATTGGCGCGACTACTGATCATGAGGTCCTGGGTTCGAATCCCGGGTGGGGCGAAAAAATTTATTATTGGGTTTTTCCGTCAAGAAATTCTCAATAGCTACCCGAAGTCAGAAAATTGGCGGTATATCACCCCCGTGCTTCGGAAGGCACGTAAAGCCGTTGGTCCTGCGCCTGATCTCTCTCCGGTCGTGTCGGTTTATGTCCGATCGGAATACGAGAGTGATGGAGTAGAGAGTGCACCTGTGCTTGCGCATACACTTGGGTACTATAATCCTGTACCACGCCGATGGCTAGTTTCCGTTGAAGCTGGCCGCAGTGACCGAAATTCAGTCTGGAGGACATTATCATTATTAAATTCCAGCCACTATATCTTTAACTTATCGCACACTTACTGGTATAGTAATAGAATATAGTTACAGTAATTAAGAGTTTATTAATATTATACTAGCATCAGAGAATTTTCTAGACCAATACAACTTGGGACTTTCAAGAAATGAGCCTACTCTTTTTTTAAAGCTGGCAATGCGTATTCCCCTAGTGTTGTGGTCCTTCATGGGCGGCGGTAGTCACTATCAATCAAGTGAGCCGCATGCTCGTTTTCACGCCCCCTCTTCTTTTAAAAAATAAATTGAATGCCTCTTATACGATTATCGTGTGAACTTTTAGTAGAAATTTGTGAAGAAAGTACATCCGGTATAAGTGATACATACATACATATATATAATCACGCCTCTTTCCCGTAGGGGTCTTTCCACTTGCTACGACTAACACATACTTGTTTCGCTTCGTCTACTTTCATTATTCCCTTCATACATGCTCTACGGTTTAGGGTACTCTTAACCTGGCCTTTTTTCAAGACGTCCCTAATTTGGTCTAGAAAAGTCCGCCTAGGTCTACCCCTTCCAGCACTTCCATTCACACTCGCCTTATACACTTTTTTTCGTCAATCGTTCTTCATTCATTCTCTCGATGTGGCCAAACCATCTCAGCATACCTTTCTCAATTTTTGTCACTACATCTTCTTTCAGACCACAACGTTTCCTTATCTCACTATTTCTTATCCTGTCACTCAGTTTAACTCCTATCATACTTCTTAATGCTCTCATCTCAACTGCATTTATTCTACTTTCATGTTTCTTCTGCCATACCCAACTTTCACTTCCGTACATGAGTGTCGGAACCAACACCCCCCTCATGCACAGCCAAACGAGCCTTGTTAGACACTTTCCGACTGCTCATAAGGGAGTGCAAAGCTCCATTCACCATGTTTCCTGCATTCACTCTTCTTTCGATATCACTCTCACACTTTCCATCTCTTGTAAACTTTGACCCCAGATACATACACAAATACACACACAAACTCTTTCACCTGTTCAATTTGTTCATCTTCAATCACGATATTGCAGTCTGTCACTGCCTCATCTTTTTCAAACACCATCACTTTCGTCTTCTTTACATTCATCTTCATTCCCTTTCTAACAAAAGCTCCACTCATAGCAGTTACCATCTCCTGCAACTCCTCGGCCGAAGACGCAAGTAATACTTGGTCATCAGCATAGAGAAAACATTTGACGAGTAACTCATTCATTCTCAACCCACTTTCATTCTCTTTTAAATCTGTCATACAATTGTCCATGAACAGATTAAACAGCCACGGTGACGCTACACATCCCTGTCTAACACCTTTTTCGATATTAAACTATTCAGTGTATGCCCCGTTTATCCTTACACAAGCACTAGAATCCCTATAAAGAGATTGCAATGCTCGTATGATGACACTGCTTACACCGTTCATGGACAGTGCTGACCACAATTCATTCCTCACCACTCTATCATAGGCCTTTTCTGGATCTACGAAGGCGCAGTAGACTTTCTTGTTTTTAGCCAAACACTTTTCGGCTATGCACCGCAAGGAAAAGACCTGATCCGTACATCCCATTCCCTTTCTAAATCCCGCTTGTGCATCCCATATTTTCTCGTCTGTTTCATTCACAACCCTTTCAATCAACACTTTCGCATACAATTTACCGACGACGCTAAGAAGGCTTACACCACGGTAATTTATGCAGTCCTGCCGTGACCCTTTTCCCTTATACAATGGCACGATTACGGCTTTGCACCAGTCTCCCGGCACTTGCCCATTTCGCCAGCACAGATTGAAAAGGCGGTACAGCTGACTAGCCACCAGGCCCTGTCCAGCCCTCAGCATCTCTACGGTAATCCTGTCATACCCTGCAGCCTTACCTAATCTCATACTTTTCAACGCTTTCACTATTTCATCCATGCTTATCTCATTTTCATCAACATTTATATTCGTTTCCGTGGAAGGTGGTAGATGCTGTACCTGCACTTCCTCTCTTTCAAACAGACTTTCAAAATACTCTTTCCATCTCTTTAACACACATTCTTCTCCTTTTATAATGCTCCCATCTTGACTCCTGATTGTATTCAGCTCCGAGGTAGAAGTTTTTCCTCTGGCTGTTTTGATGGTTTTCCAGAAAAACTTAATGTTTGACTGGAAATCTTCAGTGAGCCTCCTATCGAAATCATCTTTTCGTTCTTCTTTCTTTCTAGACACAGTTTTTTTTGCTGCTGTTTTCAATCTTTTATACTTCGTTCTTGCTTCCTTTATCTCGTCATCCGTTGCCTTTTGAACTTTTTGGTTAGCTTTTGTTGCTAACCAATCCAACCACGCTTTCTTCTTTTCTTGCACAACCCTTTGTACATCTTTATCCATCCACACGTTATCATTCTTTCTCCCTTTCCTTCTTTTAGCTACCTCGCATACCTCAATCGCAAAATTTACAACCCCTTTCTTAAATGTCTCCCACAAATCTTCAATCACTCCTATCTCTTCTATCCCTTTAAAACTTTCTTTCAGTTTCTCTAATACTCGTCTTTCTTTTCTTTTTCTTGTAGATTTCCCACTTTTACTCTGTCCAAAACACTCGTAGGCACGGCCCCTCGGTGTCGCCACCGTTTAAAGAGGCCACGCATTCGGGCTATGACCAGGAAGTGGTCTGTGTCGAGGCCTACACCGCGGTATGCCCGAGTGTCTAACACTTTCTTCTTCAGTCTTTCATCCACAATTACAAAATCAATCATACTTCTAGACTCACCCTCATCTCTTGTATACAGATGGATCTTTTTGTGGTCAAACATTGTGTTGGTCACGCACAGATTCCATTCCAAGCATACTTCAAGCAGGCTTCTCCCATTGTCATTCACTCTCTCGTCCCCAAACATACCCAGAACTCCTTCATACCCATCACGATTTACTCCAACCCATCCATTAAAGTTCCCTAACATCACGATCCGTTCATTCTCTCCGCATTTATTCAAGACCTCTCTCATGCTATCCCAAAATTCCTCTCTCTCTTGTTGTGATTTTAGCATAAGTGATGTGTATAAGTGATGTGGGTTCAATTCCTAATGTTTCAGCATGTAAACCTGTAATGGTAGTGAAAGTATATGAGTAACACATAAAACTCTCTTGGGCTTATTTTATTCACTGCTACATTCCATATAATATAATTACTAGCTTTTTACCCGCGGCTGCGCTCGCGTGGGGTATAATTAAGCAACATTGATAAATGTTATTCCATTCTAAATTTAGCAAAATTCAATCACTATTAGAGTCACCTCGCTGTGTGTTTTTCTTTATGTCTGTTTGTCAAAGATTTGGTTTTGAATTCTCAAAGACTAGTGAACATAGATGATTGATATTTGGCATAGATATAATATGTTATAGGAACACGTGAATGAAATTTTTCATAATTGCATTAATATATTATGTCTATGATCACCTGCTATTTTTTATATCAAGTGTATCTTCCGATGTGTCCATAAAAAAGGTATCAATAACCAAATTGTCTTAAAATCAATTTTTATTAACCTTTTTAAATTTGAAAAAAAATTGCGTTAATATGTACATTCTTTCATCATTAAAATAGTTGAGTTGACAAACAGTGATGAATTTAAATCCCCCCCCCCCCGTGACCATTGGTACTGTAAAGTATCAAAAAAGTAAAATTAAACTTAAAATTATGTTCATTCCAAATGAAGTTCTATTTACTGTGAAAGAGTGGGAAGAACCACTCATAAACGGAAGTAGAAAAATGTTCGCTTTGTTGTAGCGGCGAAAGAGAATCTACCACCTCATATTGTCATAGCAAATATCCAGCCTATTTGACAAATTATGGGGGAGGCCTATGTGGACTTTTGATAGGCTGTAACGTCACTATATTATCTATTTAAATTATTACACTTCAGGTTTTTAAATAACTTTATAAATTTCATTATTTTACACATATTGGTAAGTGAAGACAAAATGTACGTTTTCAATTTGATAATAGTTGGCGGTGTTATGAATACTAAAATGTAGATCATTGGCGTAGTTTCAAATTATTAAACAAAGGTTAAAACAAATTTGAAATTTCATTTATAAATATGGCATTTATTTAAAAAAAATTGCCTGCATTCTTGTAATTAACAAAATCATATACAGAATGTTAGTTTAAACACCGTTATCCTTCATCTACATCTAAAGGAAGGAAAATACTTAACCTTCTTTTTTTGAAGTTCCGTTATCGGATAAAAATTAGTCTATAAGTTGCCCCGGGTTACAACCTATAATCTTCATAATCTTCAACATACAGACAGGCAGACAGAAATACAGACAGAAAGACGCACAGACAGACAAAATTCTAAAAACCACTAATTTAACTTCAATGCCTTTTACTTAGTCCTCTGGACTTGTTTTTTCAAAAATATATTAGAATTGCAGACACGACTTTTCTACAGATTTATTATAAGTATAGATAATAATAATAATGTACTCCAGACCAAATTTTATTGTGCCCAAGTGTACGTGCAAGCACAGGTCATCTCATAATCCAATGGGACGGTATTTCGTCACGACCGGAGAGAGAGAAAACATGACTAAAGGCTTTACGTGCTTTCCAAGGCAAGGGGGTGAAACGCAGCCAATTTCTTATTTCCAGACTGCTGCTGAGAATTTCTTGATAGAAATACCCAAAAACAGATTTCGGCCCGATCCAGGATCTCATGGTCAACAATTGCGTTTACGACACTAGACCAATGAGGCATTCAAGTGTTATTATAATATTAAGGAATAAATTAATGTATTTTCATTGTAATCATTTAAAAACCGGCCAAGTGCGTGGTGGGCCACACCTTAAACCATTAAACCCAATGGACTCACCTCACATGGTTATTTCCCTCTGCCAAGGTAATGGATTTAAAAACTTTCTGCATTTATAAAAACTGTTTACAGGATCTATTTTATTATTACAAGAATCATTACCACTAAGTGGGTACTCTTTGCCGATCTGTGCAATTAAGGTGTGTAATAAAGCAGTCAAATACTTAAAATTTACAAAAAGATGAAGTAACACTCCATATTATGTAAATATTTTTTATTGTGATACATGCTTTTTTCTATTAAAATCATTCAAAATAATGTCATAAGTAATAATCGAAAACTTTACCAATTAGGTAATCTACTCATCATTCTCTAGACCATTTCCCATTATCTGGGGTCGGCGCAGTAAATCTTCTTGTTCCATTCCTCTCTATCAGCCGTCATTTCCATACTTACTCCTTTCATTCTCATATCACTCTTCACACAATCGATCCATCTTTTATTCGGCCTTCCTCTGCCCGTGTGTCCCTCCACATTCATATTCAACACTCGTTTTGTGACATGACTTTCATCCCTCCGCATCACATGCCCAAACCATGCCAATCTGCTTCCTCTCACTTTTTCTACCACTGGCGCTACTTTCAGGCTTCTTCTTATATACTCATTCCTTATCTTATCCATCCTTGTCACACCACACATCCATCGTAACATTCTCATTTCATTCGCATGCAATCTATTTTCATCCTTCTTCTTGACGGCCCAGCATTCACTTCCATACATGACGACAGGTCGGATGATCGATTTGTAAATTTTCCCCTTCAGCCTTATTGGCATTCGGGGATCGCACGTTGTGGCTGTGACCTGTCGCCATTTCATCCACCCTGCGTTAATCCTATGATGCACAGCTCTATCTATTTCGCCGTCGCCTTGAATGAGGGAACCGAGGTACTTGAAATCTGAGCAGGTAGGCAGTATAGCGCAATCCAACTACATGGGTACAGGCCTGGAAAGACCGCCGAAATCACAGCACAGATATTCGGTTTTGGATCTGCTGATCTTCAAGCCAACACTTTCCAGCCTCTGTTGCCACCCCGTCAGTCTGCTCTGTACCTCGATGCCTTCTTCCCCGACAAGCACGATGTCATCGGCAAAGAGCATGCACCAGAGTGCCTCATCATGCAGGTCCGACGTCAAAGCGTCCATAATCAGTAGGAAGAGGTAAGGGCTCAATGCCTACCCTTGGTGCAGCCCTACAGCCACATCGATACTGCCCGTAGTTCCCGCGGCAGATCGTACACATATACGGGATGCTCTGTACATAGCACGGACTAACCTCACATATTTCCCAGGCATACCTTTCATCTTTAACGCCCACCACAAAACCTCACGGGGAACCCGATCGTACGCCTTTTCAAGGTCGACAAAAACCATGTGCAGATTTTTATGCACGCGCTTGTACTTTTCGCACAATTGGCGTAATGCGAAAATGGCATCTGTCGTACCTCGACCGGGCATGAATCCGAACTGGTTTTGTGTTATCTCACACTCTTCTCTCATTCTTCTCTCTATTATTCTTTCCCAGACTTTCATGGTATGTGACATGAGTTTTATTCCCCGGCAACTGCTGCAGTTTTGAACGTCTCCTTTGTTTTTAAAAATGGGAACCAGTATACTACTGCACCATTCCTCAGGTATTTGTTCTTCTTGCAACAATTTACCGAAAAATAAACTCAACCACTTCCATCCATCCACACTCAGCAACTTCCACACTTCTACTGGTATTCCATCTGGGCCGACCGCCTTCCCATTCTTCATATTCCTAACAGCCATTTTTACTTCTTCCACACTAATTTCTCTCACTAAGCCCATATTCACTGGTGGGTTTTCAAGCATACCATTCCATTCATTCTCCTCATTCATCAATTTCTCAAAATACTCCTTCCATCGCTTCTTTATACTTTCATCGCCAGTCAAAATCCTTCCAGAATCATCTTTTATACATTTTACATGTGAAACATCTCTTCCATTCCTTTCTCTCGCTCTTGCAATTTGAAAAAGTCGTTTTTGACCTTCGGAGCTTTCAAGGGACCGATATAATTTATCTTGCGCCTCTGCCCTACAAATAGCAACTTCCTTCTTTTGCTCTCTTTTTACATTCTTTATACGCCCCTCTCTTACTTTCTTTTATGGATTCATTCTGGTCTTCTACGCTCTGCCATTCTTTAAAGGCATTTTTTTTCTTCTCTCAAAACTTCTCTAATACTTTCACTTCACCACCACCCATCCTTATCTATCATATGCTTCCCTTTTGTTTCTCCTAACACCTTCCTTGCCACACTTCGGATACAATCAGCCATTTCCTTCCAGCACTCATTCACACTCATTCCTTCCATATCACCCATCTCTATCATCTTGTTTACAACTAGCTCTCTAAATTCACTTGCATACTCCTCCTTATGCAACAAATGCCACTTTATTTTGGGTGGGGGACGATCCTTATGTTTGTTGAGGCGAATAGTTAAGCAGATGTCAGCCAGCAGAATTCGGTGCTGGGATACTAAGTCTTCACCTGGAAGCACTTTGCAGTTTTTTACACTCTTGATTTGGTTCGTCTTATCAGAAAATAGTCGATCTGTGTCGCGTGGTGGCCACTTTTATAAGTAACAAGATGCTGATCTCGTTTTTGGAACCACGTGTTTACTACAGTCAGGTCGAAAGCACATGCTGCTTGCAGAAGAACTTCCCCCTCACGGTTCCGCACTCCGTACCCCCATCCACCGTGTACTCTTTCATACCCGTCATTCACTCTCCCTACATGTCCATTAAAATCTCCTCCATATAAACATCCGCACTCTGAGGTATTCCCATCATCATACAATCAAATTCCTCCCAAAACTTCTCTTTCACACTCTCTTCACAGCCTGTTTGCGGAGCATACACACTTACAACATTCACTACTTCGTTTTCAATCATTAATTTAACAACTATCATTCTGTCATTTACTCTTTTCACATCTGTCACTCGTTCTTTCATTCCACTATCTAACACAACTCCTACTCCATTTCGCTTCCCATCACTTCCACAATAATAAAACTTGTATCCTTCCCCAATCTCTCTTGCTTTATTGCCCTTCCATTTTGTTTCCTGCAAACAGGCAACATTCACTCTTCGTCGTTTCAAAACATCTGCTAACTCTCTTCCTCTTCCAGTCATTGTACCTAAATTCCAGCTTGCAAACCTCACTCTAACATTCTTCTCCGGGCTCGCCTCTTACGTCGCACCCGCTCCGTAAAGTGCGAACAACCCTTGCCCACTTCCCACAGGAGCCGGGTGCTGCCCTTGCGCGTCGCCTGTGGGGTACGCCCTAGCCCTGTCATATATCCCACAACTCGTACTATTCATATGTTTACTGCATGGGATTTGGCAAAAGTTTTACAGTCGGCCGCCTGCCTGACACCAACCCTCTTTGGGTATGCTATTGTTGGTAGAGGAAGCTACCATTTTGGGATAAGGAAAAAGCAGGTTGGGCTTAGGAGCGTAGATGTAATGATACTGTTATCTCGGCAGGAAAGGTATGAGAATAACAGTAGCTCGGGGAACCGGGGTCGCGTACCCGTATTCCATACAGGATCACCGGAAAGGTAGACCAGCATGAAAACCCCCTGACTGCAGCATGAAAACCCCCTGACTGCAGCATGAAAACCCCCTGACTGCAGCATGAAAACCCCCTGACTGCTGGCTGAATTAGGTAATCTACTACTACCCTAAATTATACTGTGGGTCACCCGCATAAACCAAGAGTATTACAAATGAAACTGTGTGAGGCTATTTCATTGTATGAATACTTTGAAAGAGGCAACAATGACTACCAACAAAAAATAAGCGAAAGTAGTACATAAGTAATATTTCTTCATAAAATGTTTATTTCTTACAGTTTACAATAGCATAACAAAGTTATAATGCAGCTAATTTTATGTCATTTTCTATGGAGTTTTAACAAAATGTTTACTAATCCAACTTGTTACTTCTAATTTGCGATAGTTTACCTTTTAACTACATTATATATGCTACTATTGAGTATACTTTCCACATTTCCAAAAAAGAGTTGGTAGAGGGGACACATGACATGACTATACTAATGAAAAATAAGACTAAAGCTTAATATTTAATAATAACAAACAAACCACTGAATCGTAAAGATGTTCTTCCATACCCGCTGTGGGGGATTATTCCAAATTTTGAAATAATAAAAGAGATTAATCTGGTAAAGGTCTGTATAATGCGAGTGCCAACTTGTAACATGAATCAGCAGGTAGTGACGAATAAAATTACAATGAATATTACAAACATAAAATGTTAGAATTAAAAAGCTATAACAATCTAAGGCGAATGATTGCTAATGAAATGCATCAGGCGTCAACATGCCCCCGAGCCAGAAGCACAACCAGAAGGCACAGGGAGCGGACAAATCTTGCTGAACGATCGTCGAATTATTCCTGCAGACGTTTTGATATCTGCCACACGACTGATGTTGTCAGGTTCCAGGATAAACAGCAACGACTCGGCCCAACTTCCATTTCAATGGAGGGAGATTGTCTTCTGTCACGACAACAAAAGAATTCAATTTCAAGTCATCATTGCTAACACGCCATTTCATTCGTTGCTGGAGTTCAGAAACGTACTCTTTACACCATCTACTACCAAAAATGTTGGCGGAGTTGCTCAATTCGTTGAAAGCGGGTCAAAGAGTTAGTTTGATGACTTCTATAATCTCTGTCTGGTAAAGACGTGAGCGGTCGTCCGATCAAAAAGTGACCTGGTGTTAGTGGCATTAAATCTTCTGGGTCGGAAGTAAATGGTGTGAGAGGCCGAGAGTTCAATATCATTTCAATTTGCACCAGCGTAGTATTAAGCTCCTCGTAAGTGAGATTACAATTTCCCAGCACTCTTTTGTAAATGAAACTTGGTTGATTTAACACACGCCTCCCAGAGTCCACCGAAGTGTGGAGAATACGCAGGAATAAAATAGAAATTAATCCCATCATTACCCATTTTTTCGGACAGTGGTACCGACGAGGTACCGTTGTCAGAGTAAATACTATTTGGTTTACCCCTTCGTGATAAAAACCTTCGTAAGGTCACTATAAAACTATGGCTTGTTAAATCGCCAACCAATTCTAAGTGAATTGCTTTGGTTGCCAAACACACAAATATGGCTATGTACACTTTTACCAAACGACATCCGCGACCTTGGCGGCTAGCAGATAACATAGGACCTGCATAGTCTACGCCTATATTTTCAAAGGGATAGCCTCCAGGTTGAATACGCTGTTGTGGTAGATTACCCATCAATGGCGCTACGACCTTACCTTTCATGCGACTACAAAGGACGCATTGATGGTAGCATCTCCTCGCCAGATTTCGACCACCAATTGGCCAATACGATTCTCTTATTGCAGCTAATAGTAATTGGGGTCCCGCGTGCATTAAATGTTTATGTTGATAATCGAATAACAATTGAGTAAAGCGATGTGTGGACTGCAATAAGATAGGGTGTTTCTTATCATAAGAAAAGTTTGAATTGTTTAGGCGACCTCCTACTCGCATGATATTGTTTTTATCTAAAAATACTGTGAACTTATGTAATGGACTTTTTTTGGGCAAAGATAATCCCTTATGAAGCATGCTATACTCTAGAAATGATTCCCTTTGTACGTTCCTAATAATGTGGTCCAACGCGTCTTGTTGTTCACACTCGGTTAAATATTTAATAGGAGGAATCCGTTTTCTACATATATTAATAAAACGTAAGACATATGCTACAGTGCGTTTGAGTCTTAAAAAATTGGAAAACCGATTTAATTCAATTAATTCAAAGGATTTTGTGTTATTATTGTCAGTACCATTTAATGAGACTTCCGGTTTAAGCTCGGGTGGTAAAGTGAAATTTTTTGGCTGTGAAGGCCATTGTGATACATTTTGTTTAAGATAACTTGGACCACACCACCACATACTACGATGCTGCAATATTTCACTCTCAACACACGAGACAGGAGGTCTGCGGGGTTGTCACTAGTCGGTACATGCCTCCAAATACAATTACCTGATTTTTCTAAAATCTCCGCAACACGGTTGCTACTAAATGGCTGAAGCTTAGCGGGTGGCATTTTCATCCATCCCAATACTATAGTGGAGTCGGTCCAGAATGTAGTACGACTAATTTGCAACTGAAGTGAAGTGACTACCTTTTCATAAAGTCGCGCACTAATGAGAGTGTAGAATTAGGTTTGTTTGTCCACGTCTTGAAGGTAAGCCTAGAGAACAGAAATGTGTATTCAATTAACTTACATGAAACACAAATGACAACACGAGGAATACTAAGATTATTGAGCAAAGGTAAATCCTTAATTAATTCTGCCCATTGTTTACTAATCATGGGTGTTAATTGCTCGTCCCATGTTAGCTTTTGTAACCATAATTTTTGTAGCAGTATTTTCATTCTTATGACGCATGGAGCTAGCAGCCCTAGGGGGTCAAATATTTGCGCAATTGCAGAAAGTATATCGCGCTTTGTATTACCATTATTTTTTAGAGAACCTATCGGAAAACAGAGTTCGTCAGAATCTGAACGCCAGTTAAGACCTAGAAGCTTACTCGGTTGACTACTTCCGATATTTAAATCTAACGATGTTTATGATTGCTCGGAAATTAACTCTTTGCAATTTGACCTCCACTTTCTTAGTGACATACACGCGGAAGCAAGTTCGGATGTAACCCTTTTTTAATGTTTTTGACGTCTTCGAATTCATCCCCTCCCGTCAACAAGTCGTCAACGTAAAAATCATGCAAAATAATCTCTGATATATTTTTGTCTTTACACTCGAGACCTATTTGCTTTATACATCGAGTAGCAAGAAAAGGCGCACTAGTCTTTCCGTATGTCACGGTATTTAATTGGTATATTTTCACCGGTTGAGATGAGTCGTGACGCCACAGTATGACCTGCAAGTGCCTGTCCATGGGGTGTACGACGATCTGTCTATACATTTTCTCTACATCGACACCAAAAATAAATTTGTATTGCCGAAATCGGAGGGGTATAGACAGAAGGTCGTCTTGAACAGTAGGGCCTGTCATCTGGATACTGTTCAATGAAACACCTGATGAAGTTGGCTCACTAGCATTAAACACAACTCTTAATTTTTTAGTCATGCTACTCTCGCGCAAAACGCCATGGTGGGGGATGAAATAGGGCTTGTTTACAAATCCGCTGTCTTGGCATGTGTCCTAAGAACTGATATTCGAACATAAAATCGTAATACATTTTACTTAGTTCCGGCTTGTTTTTTAGTTTACGCTCCAAGGAACAAAAACGTTGCTTAGCTCTTTTAAAAGATTCACCTAATATATCAGGATTTTGCTTGAGGGGAATACGAACACAAAAACGACCGTCAGTGAGACGGGTTGTGTTCTTGATAAAATGCTCCTCACATAGTTTTTCTTCAGGATGATAACAGGATGATCTTGAATCCACCTCTTCAAGACGCCAAAATTTTATGAGTTTATTTTCTATGCTATCCTCTAAGATCTTATTTACTTTGCCGAAGTTACATTTAATATAATATGATGAAACTAATGCATGATCGCTATTAATCGGACCTGAAACTAACCATCCTAGCCTAGTCTCAAAAAGAATCTGTTTTCCTTCTCCTAGTTTAATTCTTTGGGAACCTAATATATCCCAAAATATATCTGCACCGATAATTAAGTCAATCGATGCAGGCGTGTGAAAATAGGGGTCTGCTAAACAAATATGTGACGGAATATTTAGATTCGTCAAATCAATTTTATGACAAGGTACGTTATCGGTTATTGTCGGTAAAATAAAACATTGGAGACTTGTAAAACTTTCATTCAATGACTTAATGTCTACGCGACTCATTTTTGTGATACGCGAAGGTGCATTATTAATGCCAAGTAAAGATTTGTCAACACAGTTAATAGGCAGACCTAACCTCTGATTTAAATTTTCTGTCATAAGACATAAAGTGCTTCCGCTGTCGAGCATGGCGCGAGCTATGTGCTCACGATTGTTTTTATCATACAGTTTAATTAATGCTGTAGACAGCAATACGGCGTATTTGTCACGATTTCGCCTACCAAACGATGGCGGTTCGACACTCGCCGACAGAGTAATGTTAGCACTAGACGGTGCTGGTATAGTCTCCAACGGTGTAGTGTGAGATTCAGTTCGGGCTTTGTTGCTACCAAGATGCTTAAGTGACGTACCTTCCGAATGAATTAGGGTATGATGATTTCGTCGACATATTTTACACCCCGTTTTTTTGCAATGGTTTGCAAAATGACCTTTCCGAAAGCAGTTAAAGCAAACTTTATAATTAGGTAACAATTCTAACCTTGCATTATTACTTAATGCTAAGAATTGAGGGCAATTGCTTAAATTGTGTTCACTGTTACACTTAGGACAATGTTTGGAAAGTGAGGTTGAAGCACTTGAGCTAATATCGGGATTAGCGACGGTGACCATGGTTTTTAATTTAGACCTGGTATTATAGTTCGTATGTGATTGTCCTCCGCTACGTGAGAGTTCTAACGTCTCAATTAAATCGGCACGATTTCGCATAAGTTCGAGAAACATATCGAAAGTAATCGGCTTTTCTTTGTCTAAGCTCCCCTTGAGTTCCTCCCACTCTCGATAGGACTTTGAATCTAACTTATAAGTGACAATATATATTAAGAGAGTGTCCCAGTACTCGACAGGTTCACCTAACGTTGTTAGCGCACGTATGTTCTTACTTAATTGATCGATAACGCTTTTTAAAACTACCGATGATTCCTCTGTAATGGGCTCGATGTTAAATAAAGCAGATACATGATTTTGAATGAGCAAACGTTTATTGTTGAATCTTTCACACAGAAGATTCCATGCATTTTCATAGTTGCTAGCGGAAAACTGAATAGATTGAAGTACCACAGCAGCCGATCCATCCAAAGATGCACGTAGATAATGAAATTTATTAACATTGTCTATTTCATCGTTAGTGTGAATAAGACTGGTAAAGGTGTCCCGAAACTCTAGCCAACCTTCATATGACCCACTAAACCTCGGCAACTGAATTGTTGGCAATTTAACTAGCTTATGCTGGCTTGAGCTGGCACGAGAAAACTTATCACTGCACGCTGACTCTTCGTTACTCTTACTCTATTGTGATATAATATTTTGAGCCTTTGACAGCGCCTTATAATACTGTGACTCAAAATCATTACGCTCCGCAAGAATTATATCAAAATTATCGCTAATGCACTCGAGTCTTAATTGTACCTCGTCAAATTGGTCGTACAGTGACTTTATTTTACCCATACGCAATTGCAACTCACTTACCGCTGAAGAATCCAACGAAGAAACGCTAAGCGAATTTAAATAATTTGTGAAAAACGTCAAACGACCTTTAAAACTTCGCGAACCGCTTTTTTATTAAATCTTTTTCTTCGGTCATACTGAGAGGCGTTTGTTATCAACCTGGAACGTTATACAATAAAAACTTAGGTAATAATAACAATAAAATAGACACTACGAAAATTTACCTAACACAATCACAACAAAGGAAATAATTTAAAAAACAATACAAATGAAATTAGCTAACAAATATGTACCTGACGGTATTATAAAATAATTATTACTACCTATGCATAAAATAATATTATACTGTAAAATAGCCAGTTGAAATAGTTACACTAGTAATTTAATGTAGCTTTAACGCTAACTGTATTGCAGTAAATACGAAATTAACTTAGTGAAAATACATAGTGTTGACTCGCGTAGTGAGCGGACGTGTTTACTCTTTACTTCGACAAATAAAATTCAAAATAGTAGTGCTACATAATTCTAAACTTAATTGTGCCAAATTATAGTGCTATTGCGAATAAAGTGTGCCCATGGTGAGAACAAAAAATCGTAATCTAATTTATGTCCAAAGACAAATAAAGGCTGGGATTTATTATATTTACGCAAATAATAGAAATAAAAAAATAGAAAGTTCATTATTCAATATCAATAACATTTAATTTAAAGTCAATCTTATGTTTAATTTACCTTCTCTCGTCTAATTTACTACTGGTTTCGGAAAGAACTATTCCATAGTGAGGGTCACGCACATACCAACCGAGCGGAGCGATAAGCGGAGCGGGAAATTTATTTACACATACAACAATATGAGTGTCCAACGTTCACCTACAACCAAATCTAGTGACAAAATGAATATTATTAGTGGGAATAGTAGTTCCCAGCCTGGCCTGTCAATCATTGCAGCAACTGAGCACGAATATAAAAATGTGTCACAACGCAAAAGAAAAGTGCCTGAGGATGATTTCTTGGTCCAATTCAATGAATTTAAAAAGGAAATTATAGGAGTGTTAAAGGAGTTTGGTAAATCCCAGACAGAAAACATCAATTCTATAAAAACAGATATCAAATCTATCAATGAACAACTTATTGATATGAAAACTAAAACAGACTTGCTGCTCCTAGAACGTATTACCTTCAAGTCTGAAATACAAAAACTAACAAATACTGTCACTTATAATGAAGAAAAAATAAAATGTATTGAAAATGATGTACAGGCTCTTCAAAGCACTGTACATGCCCCCTTACCATCAGGATGTCCTAAACCGATAGCGAATAGGTATGCAGATATAATGACCGAAGTCCAAGAGCGTTTAGAGCGCGCCAAGAATATAATAATCACTGGCATTTTCGAACCACATTCAGAAAATATGGAAGAAAAGAGGGAAAATGATAGATGTGAAGTGATGAAAGTACTATCAGGCACCCCCAACCAGAAAGAATATCGCCTAGGCAAGTATGATGGGAAGAAAACGCGCCCACTAAAAGTTTGCTTTTTAACTCCAGATATAGCAAAAAACCTTATTAAAAAATAAATTTAACTGCAAAGTAAGTAATATAAAAATCTTTTCTGATCAGACACCTAACCAAAAACAAGAGATGGCAAACCTTCGAGAAGAGTTACGTCAGCGCAAATAAAAAGGGGAAAACGACTTAATTATAAAGTATAGAAAAGGAACACCCAAAATAACAAAACAGGAAACAAAAAAACAGGACACCAGAGAAAATACAATAACTAAAAATAAGGATAAATTTATAACTCATAAATATCATTATAATTATGCAGATTTATCTATTACAAACAAAGCACAAAAATTTTTCTACGCCAATATTCGCAGTTTAGTTAAGCCAGGCAAACTAGATGAAATACGTTGTATTATGGAATCACTCGAAACGAAGATTCATGTTTTAATTATTACGGAAACTTGGATAGATAATGAAGACGTAGCACAGAGATTAAAACTACCAAACTATGTTCACTACTATAACTACAGAAAACATTCTAGAGGTGGTGGAGTCTCTTTGTTCATTCATAAGGATTTGAAACACGAATTATTGGAGGATCAATGTGAAGACGGAAACCACTTTTTATGGGTACATCTTGACACTTTTTCCCTGGACATAGGTGCCATATACAAACAGCCAGCAGCAAGTACTGACAAGTTTCTTGAAAACTATAACCAACACCTTGCAAGAAGAAAGCGTGTTATTATCTTCGGCGACTTTAATCTTAACCTACTTCCTAACGACAAACACGTAAAAGAATATAAAGAACTGCTGCGAGAGAATAACATAAGAATTTTGAATAAAATCAACACCGAGTATTGCACTCGTGAAACCACAACATCCAAAACCATTATAGATCATGTATATACCAACTTACAAAATAATACTTTCCAAATGTCTATTATTGAATCCCCCCATAGCTGATCACAAACAAATATATCTTGAGTTAAACAGACCAAAAACCGAACGCATAAAAAAGTTCAATATGAAGCAATTAACTATAACAACCTGCAGAACGATATTGAAGAAATTTCTCAAAACAAGTCATTTCAAGTATATGAGGAGCTAGAATGGCAACTACTACAAACTATTGCAAAAAAATAGTATAAGAAAAACAAAAGTGGTCAATCCGCCTTGCAAAGAGTGGATAAACAGGGGCCTAATTGCTTTAATAAATAAAAGGAACCAACTATGGTACAGCTTAAAACAAACACCTGAAGATGAAAATTTGAGAACAGAATTTATAAAACAAATAAACCTTACGTTTGCAAATATCCAAACAGCTAAAAAAACAATTTTATCATAAGGCTTTCACAGATTGTAAGAAATGTCCTTCATAAATGTGGCAACTAATTAATAGACTGTCAAACAATAAATCAGATCTGGCAGACCTAAGGTATTTAAAAATAAATACCCCCAATGGTCAAATCTCAAATATTAAAGAAATATGTGAGTATTTTAACAGATTTTTCGTCACTATAGGCCCTGAACTTGCAAATAAAATACCGCAAAAATATCATAAAAACTTTACACAAACGCTGTCATACAACAAACCTAAAAACAACAACACTGATTTATCAAAATTAAACCCAACGACCGCAGACAAGGTACTGAAAATAATAAAAGATCGGTTTAGATGGCATGAACACAAAATCCTTAAAGTGTTTAATGTTAAAGACAATATGGTAGAAAACCTCGCTATTTGTATTAATAAATATTTAAGTGATGGCTATTTTCCAAATAGCCTAAAAACTGCAAAAGTTAGTCCTATTTTTAAAGCCGGAAGCAAACAAGACCCAAACAATTACCGACCAATATCGGTACTTCCAGTAATGTCGAAATTATTTGAAAAAATACTACATAAATGACTATATGACTACCTGACTTCTATTGATTACCTCTATAAAAAGCAATATGGCTTCCGCCCAAAGTCTAACACTGTATCTGCAACTGTTGATTTAGTAACCAACATAAGACTTAATATTGATCAGAAAAAAATTACATTAGGTATTTTTATTGACCTAAAAAAGGCTTTTGACACAGTCAGCCATGACATCCTATTATTAAAACTAAAAGACATAGGTATCACAGGAAAGGCATTTGACATTTTTAAATCGTATCTTTCTGATAGATTTCAAGTTGTCAAAATTAATAATCAGCAAAGCAGCCCCCAACCGGTTATTTGTGGCATACCACAGGGATCAATATTGGGACCCCTTTTGTTCCTTATTTATGTAAACAACATATATGAAATTGGACTAAAGGGAGATATCACTTTATACGCCGACGACACCAGCCTCTTCTACTTTGGTCACTCGTTACAATCAGTACTAAGTGAAGCCCAGCAAGACTTACACATATTACACACCTGGCTACAGTCAAACTTACTAACAATCAATGCCTCAAAAACAAAATACGTAATCTTTAGTGCAAAAAATAGAAAAATTGAAAGTCACAATCCTCTTACTATTGATGGTGAAATATTAACCAAAGTTAACAACGAGAAATATCTAGGCCTTATTCTTGACGGTCGTCTTACCTGGAAACAACATATTGAGAAGATCCATAGTAAAATCTACTCATTAACAGGAGCTTTAAAAACTATAGTTCGGTGTCTCCCGAGACATGTCAAATATACCATATATAACTCTTTAGTTAAGCCTCATTTAGATTATTTCATTGAGGTATGGGACTCAGCTACTAAATCAACGTTGCAAAACTACAAGTTACACAAAATAAAATCATAAAAATATTATTCCAATATAAATACTTAACACCTACCACTCAAATATATAAAGAAACCAAATTACTTAATCTAGCCCAAACGTACAAATATAAAATATTAATTTTTATTAGGAAAATATCTACTAATGCTACTCACTCTCAAATAACATTTACAAAAAAGATTGATTATCATAAACGTATGACAAGGCAGGCTAATAACCTATGTTTGAGATTATATAGAACAAACTATGGAAAAAGGAGTGTTCTTTATGAGGGAGCTCAACACTACAACAAATTACCTAATAACATTAAAGAAACAAAATCCCTGTCCACTTTTAAGAAATTGCTAAAAAGCCACATTTTAAAGGATTTTTCATAATAACTTAATAATCACAAATCTTTAATCTACATAATATATGAAGTACACATGCAACCTTAATAATGTAGATATTACTACAATAAAATAGTTGTATAGAGATAATACAATATAATTACTTATACACAGTATGATTATAGATATGAGACAAGTTAACTTATACATATATTTGTGTATATATCTATATGTGTGTATATAGGAGTATGTACGTATGTGTGTATGTATGTATATATACGTTGCATTATGCATATGTGCAACACTACTTATACTATTACAAACAAATTAATACCTAAATATATAATATACTAAATAAAGAAACACTACCTAATTATAGTATCGTATTACATATAGTAATGGTTTTAAAAGATAAATACAAACAATAACAGCTAACACTATAAATTAATTTTGAACACAATAAAATAGTTAATGTGTCATAGGCCTTAACAAATAACTCGCCACATTCATTCAATTTTTACCGAAGTAACGATGGTCTGCTTAGCTTTGGTACGAATACTTTTGCAACTACCCTATTTACTTATGTGTAATATTTACTAAATAAGTTATTAAGCACTCAATTAGAAAATAAGTTTTAGCGACCTATTATAATACTAGCTCACTACGCCAATCAGCTTAATGTTTTTTTTCTTTATAATGTGTATTTTCTCTGTAAGTGATTTGTAAATCTTTTGAGAAAATAAATGTCTTAAACCATAACTTAAATGTAACTTAGACTGACAAACTTGCAACAAAGTTTTAATGCAATGTGGTAACTAACACTAACACAATTATAGTAATAACTTACGAAAAGTAATAATACTATATACTAACCTTAATAATAAGTTAATACCTGACCATTAAGAGTGTTGGGCTTAAATAAAAATCGTTAGCCTTTTGTCCTTTGTGTGCTGGTGCAAAGTCCAAGTTGAATCTTCAATTTTTGCAACTCGAAATGCAACCGAAACGGTTTAAATAATTTGACTCACGCTCCTTTTTCTATATAAATTAATCCAATTAATCTCCTTATATCCGGCTTCGATCCAGGACCACGTGGGGGATTATTCCAAATTTTGAAATAATAAAAGAGATTAATCTGGTAAAGGTCTGTATAATGCGAGTGCCAACTTGTACCATGAATCAGCAGGTAGTGACGAATAAAATTACAATGAATATTACATACATAAAATGTTATAATTAAAAAGCTATAACAATCTAAGGCGAATGATTGCTAATGAAATGCATCAGGCGTCAACACCCGCAATGTTTTTGAAAGACCTATCCAACGATACCATACACGATGGAATACACAGTTAAAAAAAAATCATCATTCATTTACCTGTATAGGAGGTACCCATAATAAAAATGTTTTTAAAATTTTAATACATAATTATGTAGGCGTGATTAATATCTACAATTATGCCAAATTACAGATTTGTAGGACCTAGAATCTCTGAATGAAACCGCAGACGGAAGAACATGGCGAGACTAAGGAATTTAATTTCAAATTTATTTGGACAAAAAACTGCCGTATTTATGTGCGTCGCAACGAAACTTCTCCCCCCATACCCATTATAACGACGGCGGATTTGATAAAAATAGTTTAATTTGTACCGATTGTATAGCGATGTTACTCTTAGTTATATCACGCATACTTACACAATACACATTTCTCACTTACATTCATCATATTATGCCTCTTTATATTTTAACACCAAACAACTTGCAAAGTTATCATACAACAAATTATTCATTGTTTTTATTTATCATTTCTCAAACTAAAAAACACTATGAAAAGATTCTACATCATATAAAACACTATGATAACATATCAATAGGCATTGCAAACTGCCTTCCTGTTTTATTTCTTTTTAAATCCTTATATTATGTCTTATTGTCGTAGAAAAAGATACTTAGCATTCACTTCTTATTTTATTATTACGTTTTCTCTGTAGTGCAAATGAAAGCAGTTATTACAATCATTTATGTGAATCATTCTATAACTAATGGTGTACTTAATATTTAAAATGGCAAAGTGCAATAGTGGATTAAGACTTGTCTATCAGAATGTACGAGGTTTACGGACTAAGACTGACCAGTTTTATAATAATTTATTTCTATCTAATATTGACATCGCTTTAATTACAGAGACATGGTTATGTGACAGTATTCTGGATACGGAGTTGTGCAGTTCTGACCAATACAAACTATTCCGTCGCGATCGCGGCGCTCGGAGGTGGTGTGATGATTGCGTGCGCTTCCCGGCTCAGGGCGCGCAGGCGCTCTGACCTAACCTAATAACAGTACCGGCGCGTGCGCTTGACTCACAACACAGAACACTTAATATAACGGAAATATTAAGTGTTCTGTGACTCACAACATGATTTAAATATTTTATGTGCTTATATACCGCCAAACCGAGCGCTTGCATTTTGTATGCAAAAGTTTATACAAATACTTACTGTTGCGATTAGTTCAAAACCAGATGATCATTTTATAGTAATTGGTGATTTCAACTTACCTTGTATAGATTGGAAATTAAATAAACCTATAATATTAAAAAAGGGATCTGTCGAGATGCAGAACTCTGCTGTTGATTTAATTAATACTACTTCTTATTTAGGTTTATCTCAATACAATTATTTAGTAAATCCATATGGTAATATACTGGATTTAATTTTCTCTAATATATCATTAACTATCGCAAAATCATCCATCAGTCGATATTTATGTGAAAGATATAATAGTACCTTCGATTAAACCAAAAACTAGAAAAAGAAACTTGTTTAGGAAAGCTGATTATAATAAATTAATTACTTTTTTTTCTAATTACCATTGGTCCTTTCTAAAATCTCATGATTTGAAATACGTAATCGACATTTTTTATGTAACATTAAATACATCCATCTCTAACTTTGTGCCACAAAAAATTGTATCTCATACTTACAATTATCCTGTTTGGTATAGTAAATCCTTAATAAAGTTGATTAAAGAAAAAGCTAAGTATCACACTTACTGGAAAGAATATGGAAACCCAAATGATTATAAATCATTTTCTTTATTGCGTTCCCGTTAAAAAAACTTGAAAGGGAATGTTATTCGTCTTACATTAATTATTCTCAAGAAAAAATTAAAACTACACCTAAATTGTTATGGGCTTATATAAAATCCAAGAAGAAAAATAAATCAGCTTATCCCCAAATAATGCAATACAAAAATAATCAATTTTCAAATCAAAATGATATTTGCAATGCTTTCAATGAATTTTTTAGTCGTAATTTTAGTCTATCGGCATTACATTATCAAAATTTTACACACAAAAATTTTCTAAGCTATGATGTTATTAGTGATATATATCTTTCTGTAACAGACATAAAAAAGGCTCTTGATAATCTCGATTGTTCTAAAGGCGCCGGATGTGATGAGATTCTTCCATATTTCTTTTTAAAGTGCGCAGAATCGCTAGCGGCTCCTATAACATTAATTTTTAATCGATGTTTTGCAGAAGATTATGTTCCTAAAATCTGGAAAACCGCTAACGTCGTTCCAATCCATAAAAAAGGAACCAAAACAGCCATCGAAAAATTACAGACCTATTTCTATTCTTAATGTACTGAGCAAGTTGATGGAGAGGGCTGCACATAAGCATTTATATCCTCTGATTGTTCGTGACATTCCTTCACAACAGCATGGATTCGTTCGTGGTCGCTCAACCAGGACTAATTTATCAATTTTTTCTAATGATGTTCTTCGAGGTATGGATGATGGTTTTCTGATTGATGCCATATATACAGACTTCGAGAAGGCATTTGATCGCGTGGATCACATTATTCTATTGCGTAAACTCCAGGAGCTAGGAAGTCATGGAAATCTTCTTAGGTGGATAGATTCCTATCTACGTAACCGATCTCAAGCTGTTGTAATAGCTAGAAATCGCTCTGATTTCGTGGATGTCCCATCTGGAGTTCCTCAAGGGTCCATATTGGGTCCGTTACTGTGTGCATTATACTTGTATGATATAGTAGACTGTTTTAATTTTCCAAATTTCTCATGTATGCGGACGACATTAAAATTTAGGCATATATTAAGTCACACACACACACACACACACACACACACACACACACACACACACACACACACACACACACACACACACACACACACACACACACACACAAACACAAATTAATATTTACGAAACAAAACACTAGTAGATGTACATATATGCACTGTATATTGTAAAATGCGTAATGGCGTAATGACTACTCTTTAAAAATAACCCTGTATAATATTATTTCCACACAGTTGTAGCGATACGTTAGAAGATTTGTTTTTTATAAAGTAAGAACCTGTAATTGGTAGTAGAAAATGTAAATACTTACTAATTTTATAATGTTACAAAATGCTGTTGGTTCTGTTACAATAAAATTAAAAAAAACTATAAGGGTTCCTTGTTGTGTAACTACGGAACCCTAAAAGTTTAAAATATTATTTATCTTTAAGGTAAAAGTGAATAAGCTATTATTGCTAAGCCAGTGTGCTTTATAATCTAGGGCTTACTGCTAAAAGAATTGCTATTAAACATGACAGTGAGAAAGCTTTTAATAAATACTTACCAAGGTTAAGACTGGAGTAAACTGGTTTTGGAAGTCTTTTGATTCGAGGATATAAAAAACGATCCTCAAAGAGCCGATCACAAATGCGGTAGTTATTGTAAATTTCACAATCGGTTTTATCATTTAAATATATTCTAGCTATCCCTTGACTTATACTATCTTTAACATTGCTGAAACCTTTCTAGTGAAGGGTGTTCCGGTCTAGCAAAGTAGTGTAAAATATCTGAAATGATAAAATATAATCATTAATTTCGAGGCGAGAAAGGGAAACTGAAACAAAAGATGGGCAATACGAGGCAATCCGTGGAGTTCTATGCATAGCAGTGGACTTTTGATGATTACAGCTCATGCCTTGAACCTTCAATTGCTTACATATTAGCTGTTTACAAGTGAATAAAAACTGGAAATTATGCGAATATTACAAAATTACTTACCAAATTTATCACATTTAAAAACGCATTGTTTCGTGACTATTTTGCGCTCATCAAATAAACAGCACAGTTAATTGATAGAATCAGGCGTTACTTTGCGGAAATCCATTATAATAAAAAATAAAAATATAAATTTCTTCGCAACATTCCGCTAAATAAATACAATGTAGAGTCTACATTACCTGAAGATGCCTCGTGTAGAGACGAAACACGTGTCGTATTATCGTCGATGGTGTGTCTTACCTGGAATAGTGGTGTTGGTATTGGTGGTGCTGGGACTAGTGGTGACGGAGTTAGTGCATGCAATTGAGGGAGGGCGGGAGGTGCTCTTCTATCCAGGTAAGACACATCATTGTATTTATTTAGCGGAAGGTTGCAAAGAAATTCATATTTTTATTTTTTATTAAACAGCACAGTATATAAACGCACGAGAAATCGGAATAATATTAAATAGACATCAATTTAAGCTTTACTATTAGTGAGTAGTGACCGCCATTATTGCATATGCGTAGCACATGGATTGTTTCCTTTGCATGGACTTAATATAGTGTGCCCCCTAGTTCGATAAAAGTAAGTCTAGTTTACGTGTTCATACTAAAGATGGCAGCACATAAAGATATCAATTTGTTCTCAAAATAATGTTCTAAGTTGCATGCCCAAGCCCAACACGATCGGAGAGAGATTAGGTGCAGGACCAACAGCTTTACGTGCTTGCCGAACTTAGAATCTTGGGTTAAACATCGCCTTCCTGACTCGACTCCAGACTGCTGCTCAGAATTTCTTGACAGAAAAACCTGATAACTGATTTTGGCCCGACATGGGACTCGAATCGGTGACATCATGACTACTACCACTAGACTAAAGAAGCCTAACTGTTGACTGTTAAGGATGAAGTCGAGATAATAACGCGTTGTTAGCGTAGTTTTCATTCATTCAAAAGTTCACTTTTGAGTATAGGCCTCCCCCACAAATTGCCTCACAAGAGACATATTTATCATAGTAATCAGGCGTGGCAGGCGCGTTGAAAACCACAGTTTTTTAAATTATTTTAAGCTGGTATCAAGAAGGTGCTGCTACCAATCTTCTACTTCAAACTGCCTGTGTCGCCTTGATATGTTGTAAACCGGCAGCATTAATTGCTATGCGCATTACAGCACTGATGATATTCTGTACACCGGCCGTGCAAATATTTCTCGGGAAAACGTCCGAGTACCGGAACAAACATGTGAGTCTTTGCTGAAAAAAGTCTCGGATTGGGGACGACTAAATCTAGTCCACTTCAATCCCCAGAAGGTACAAGTTTGCGCGTTTACCGTTAAAAATAACCCCTTTGTCGTATCTCCTCAGTTTCAAGACACTTCTTGCCTCAGTCAGTATCGGAATCCTCGGCATCGACATAGGAAGAGAAGGCCATATTGGCCTCCAAAAAGCTTGGCGTGCTCATAAGAGCGGGACAGTATTTCATTTCGGCACATCACCTGCAACTTTACAAGGCGCGTGTTGAGCCACACATGAAATACTATTCCAATCTCTGGGTCGGAGCCACCCAGTGCCAGTTCCTTTCACTTGACCGCATCCAGTGCAGAGCGGCACAAACCCTCTGGGACCTCTCCGATCGGCTCTATTCAATGGCTATGCGAAAGAGACGTTACATCACTATACATTTTCTATCGCATTAACCGTGAATGCTTTGAGAAATGCTTCGATCAATTATAAAGGAATGGTTCGCATTAATTTCAGCCATAAAATTTTACGAATGCACATCGCGAAAAAACTCACTATATCACCCACACTATATGGATGCTTGTCAGTCCAACACTGTAAGCTTAACTAGGAGCTTTATTCCTCGTAGGAACCCTCTGTGGAATCACTTACCACCGACGATTTTTCTGTACTCATACGACTTACGGACCTTCAAAAAACGAGCTTACTTCTTTTTAAAAGCCCGACAAAGCACCAGAAATTACTCTGATGTTGTAGTTGTTCATGGGCGGTAGTCACTTACCATCAGGTGAGCCGCGTGCTCGTTTGCCCCCTCTATATAAAAAAATTGGATGGAAAGACAGATGCCGGAAAGTTATTCAACTTCTGTGCTTATCGATTAAAACTACTTTCACGGATTTTATCGCGTTTTATTTTAATTAATTTAAATAAATAAAATTAAATTAAACGCGATAAAATCCGTAAAAGTAGTTTAAACAATGTGTAGTGTCTACGTAAATATAAGATATTATTCTGTGCTTATCACAAGTCCACTGCTAAACATAGACATTTTTCTAGAAATGCCACAAATCCTGGTCCTAAGCCACCTACATCTATCGACTTCCGGTATCTCTTACTGAGCCGTCACTTCATCTAGTGCAGATCCACCCTACCACGCTTATCGACACGTGGCTTGAGAACTTTTCTTCCACATCGGTTGTCGGTTCCTCGAGCTATATGGCCGGCCCATTGCGACTTCAGCTTACTTATCCATAAATTTATTTGCAGTTGGTAGGATTTTTTATCTATCTAGGAGTTTCTATAAGTTGGTACCACTACCTATCTAACATCTCTGAATGCTAAGATAGAATCGTAGCCTGTAATTATATTGGCTCTCTATACTCTTCGAAACGCAGCTGTGCACGCTCCGATGCTTTAAGTAGCATAAGCAATATTTTTTATCGAATAGGTATGACAAACGAAAACACAGTCTACGTGATTTTTTTTTATAGAAGAAGGGGCAAACGAGCATGTGGCTCAGCTGATGTTAAGTGACTACCGCCGCCCACGATCAACCGCAACACCAGGAGAATTGCGGGTGCGTTGCCGGCCCTTTAGAAAGGAGTAAGCTCTTTTCTTGAAGGTCCCCAGGTCGTATCGGTCCGGAAAAATCGCCGGTGGTAAACTATTCCACTGAGAGGTTGTACCTGGAAAAAAACTCCTTGTGAAACGTACTGTGGTGGACCGCCAAGCATCCAGATGGTGTGGATGGTATCGGGACGTTTGACGTGTAGTGCGTTCACGAAATTTGGCGGCTGGGATTAATCCGAACAATTCCTCAGAGCACTCCCCGTGATAGATGCGATAAAATACGCAAAGAGATGCAACATCTCTTCGCAGCGCCAGTGAATCGAGCCGATCGGAAAGCACTCGGTCGTCGACGATTTGAGCCGCTCTGCGTTGGATGCGGTCAAGTGGAAGGAGCTAGTACTGGGGAGCCCCGGCCCAGAGATGGGAACAGTATTCCATGTGCGGCCGAACCTGTGCCTTGTAAAGTTGCAGGCGGTGTGCCGGCATGAAATACTGTCGCGCTCTGCTGAGCACGCCAAGCTTTTTAGAGGCCAATTTGGCCTTCCCTTCCAAGTGACCACGAAACTGCACGTCACTCGATATGTCGACGCCGTGGATTCCGATACTGGCTGAGGCAACAAGGGGAGTGCCTTGAAACTGAGGGGATACGACAAAGGGGTTCTTTTTAGCGGTTAACGCCCAAACTTGTGTCTTCTGGGGGTTAAACTGGACTAGATTTAGTCTCCCCCAATCCGAGACTCTGTCCAGCAGAGACTCGACTTCAGACACAAGTTTGTCCCGGCACTCGGAGACGTTTTCCCGAGAAATATTGGCTCGGCCGGTGTAAAGAGCATCACCAGTGCTGTCATCTGCAAAGCAATGAATGTTACGGGTACGCAACATGTCATTGATATGCAGAAGAAACAGCGTTGGCGATAGCACACAGCCCTGTGGAACACCAGCATTAATAGGCTTGCAATCGGAGCTTGCACCGTCTACAACGACCTTGATGCTCCGATCTGCAAGAAAGCTGGTGATCCAATCGCACAATTTCTCGGGAAGCCCATAGGAAGGGAGCTTCGAAAGAAGCGCTTTGTGCCAAACCCGATCGAAGGCCTTCGCAATGTCCAAACTAACGGCCAATACCTCCCCCTTGAACTCTACTGCCTCCGCCCATCTGTGAGTTAGGTAGACCAGAAGATCACCAGCTGACCGACCACGGCGAAAACCGTATTGGCGGTCACTAATCAGCTGGTGATCTTCAAGGTACCTCATGAGCTGGCAGTTTACAATGGACTCCATTGTTTTGGAGAACAAGGAGGTGATGGCGATTGGCCGGTAGTTCGACGGGTCAGAGCGGTCGCCTTTTTTAGGGATCGGGTGGACGTAAGCCGTCTTCCATGATTTTGGGACTACGCCTAGGGAGTAGGAGTACCGGAAAAGACGCGTTAAAACCGGTGCCAACTCTGGAGCACACGTCCTCAGCACAATTGGGGGGATTCCGTCAGGCCCACTCGACTTGTGGATGTCCAGGGAGAGGAGTGCTTTGCGAACCGAGCGCTGTGTGAAGTGCACTTCCGGCATGGAGCACTCACACCGCGGGATGGTCGGCGGAGTACTCCCCCCGTCATCAAGAGTCGAGTTAGACGCAAATAAAGAGCCTAGAAGATCGGCTTTCTCCTTTGCGGTATGGGCCAGTGAGTCGTCCTCCCTGTGCAGAGATGGAAGAGATGGCTGACAGAAATTCCCCTGGACAGGGGTTTTCCTTCTTGTCCTCTGACTTTGCCTTGGCAATGACTCTTTTGAAGGACCTAGAGGCGGAATTATACTTCTTTTTTAGGGCGCTGTTGTTTACATCCCGGGACGCTGATGCATCAGCCCAGGCTTGATAGCACTCCTGCTTATAGCATGATGCAATTTTACAGGAGCGAACCAAACCATGGCTGAGACTTGCCTCCAATGGGCACCACAGAGGAAGGAATAAAAAGTTCCATACCCTGAAGTACCACATCAGCAACAGAGTCCGCAACAACGTTGGGATCATCCGGTGAGAAGCAAACCCGCCCCCAAGGGTAGAATGCAGAGAAAGACCGCATCCCATCCCAATCGGCTGACCTATAGTGCCAAACACGGCGGCAGCCTGCAGAATGCAACCGCGATTTCAGCGTGAGTGGCACCACACTTCGGACCAGACAATGGTCCGAGGAGCCTAAAGGGGCGTCGACGGAAATCTGATATCGTCCGGGTGAGAGGTCAGCAGAAGGTCCAACAGGGAAGGTGCATGATCCTCCACATCTGGAATCAGTATAGGCGAATAACCAGTTGAGTCAGACCATATTATGCCAAGCCAAAATTATGAACAGATCTCCCCGCATGATCGGTTAAACGTGTACCAAGCCGTTCGGCGTGATGGGCGTTAAAGTCGCCGAGGATCACGATCTCTGCGGAGGGGATCTGCTGTAGCAACGAAAAAATAGTGATGAGTAAAGATAGTGATGGTAACTGGATGCTATTATGAATTATATAATAGATAAAAAATGTGTGTGTGTGTGTGTGTGTGCGTGCGTGCGTGCGTGCGTGCGTGCGTGCGTGCGTGCGTGCGTGATTGCTGCTTGCGTGCGTGCGTGCGTGCGTGCGTGCGTGCGTGCGTGCGTGCGTGCGTGCGTGCGTGCGTGCGTGCGTGCGTGCGTGCGTGCGTGCGTGCGTGCTGCGTGCGTGCGTGCGTGCGTGCGTGCGTGCGTGCGTGCGCGCGTGCGTGCGTGCGTGCGTGCGTGCGTGCGTGCGTGCGTGCGTGCGTGCGTGCGCGTGCGTGCGTGCGTGCGTGCGTGCGTGCGTGCGTGCGTGCGTGCGTGCGTGCGTGCTGTGTGCGTGCGTGCGTGCGTGCGTGCGTGCGTGCGTGCGTGCGTGCGTGCGTGCGTGCGTGCGTGTGTGTGTGTGTGTGTGTGTGTGTGTGTGTGTAAATAAATAGATACACCACATAGTTAGATCTGAATTTATAACATGATTTTTATAAATTCAGATCTAACACAGTGCACCAGATAGTAAGTGACTTCTGCTTTCGAAGATGCTTTTCTATTTCTATTGATGCTAGCTTTCTTATGATTTGTGGTCGAAGTAGATGATAGGATGGTACCAACATCCGACTCAGTAGTTTCGGCATTGTGCTGACCGACACTTTTAGGATGCTGCAACACTATTAACTATTTGCATTTTTCATTTTATGTGCTATATTTTAACTTCTAGTACAATCCTAGCCATGTCGCAGTTACGTTATGGTTGTAGCACGAATAGGTGTAGGAGTATGCTCTCACAAAGTACCAGCGTAAAATAGTAGCTTAATGCTGCTGTGTTTCGTATGGTGAGTGTAGATAACCGGAGACCGTTTTTATTGAAAATGAGGCATTCCATCTTAGTCTTCAGGGGTGACATTGTCATAGTCATAGTCATAGTCATAGTATTTATTCCATAGAACAATATTACATTGTATTGGAAAATTAATTACACAAAATCAAAAATTACGTTTACATGCAATTGACTTAAATAAAACTAAAATCGAATAAAATTTAAATATCATTTGACAATCATTCTATATACTTATATACATTTAATACTTTTCATGTCATAATAGATTAGAATATAGTACATAAACAAAAAAAAATTAAGATTCATTAAGTTTATTTTTGTCATTTAGGTATTCGTCAACTGAGTATTAGATTTTCTTAATTAATAATGATTTGAGTTTATTTTGGAATTTTCGGTGGCAATAAATAACTTTAAATGAGATAGATAAAGAATTAAATAGTGCAATGGCTTGATGCCTTGTGCTGTGGCATACAACATTCAATGTTAATTGAAGTTTTTAAATCTTTTCGACGTGTCATTTCTCTCTTTTTCCTTTCTTCGTTTGTTTCATATTTGTAAAAATTTTTACTAAATATGTAAGTGAAACTAAGATATACGGATAGGGAACCGTAAGTATGCCAAGTTTTCGAAAAAGTTCTTTACACGACTCAATTTGTGGAATACGTAACATGGTGCGGATCGCTCTTTTTTGTAATACAAACGCTGTCTTAATATTATATTTATAACTGTTGCCCCAGAATTGTATGCTATAATGAAGTTGTGATTCTACTAGAGCAAAATAAACCAACTTAAGCTTCTTTAACGTAACTTCGTCTCGTAAACTTCTTAAGGCATAGCATGCTGAACTGATAGTAGATTCTAGTGCTGTCATTTCCTTTTTCCAGTTCAAATACATGTCAATGTGGATTCCTAGAAATTTTACTGATTGAACAGAGTCAATATTTTTACCGTCAATGTTAATGTTTATTGAGTCCTTTTGTCTTACTGTAGATTTGAAAAACATTGCGTACGTTTTATTTGTATTTAGTAGTAGATCGTTAGTAGCAAACCAATTTTTAAAGTCATACAGTGTGCTTTTCATTTTGGTATTTAGTTCGTCTATCGAGTTAGCAGATACAATCGCGTTTGTATCATCCGCATAAATAGTTAATTTTACGTCTTGCTGTTTGGTATGTATGTAAGCAGTTAAATCATTAATGAATATTAGAATAAATATAGATCCCAAAATGGAGCCTTGTGGAACACCCTTCTTTAATGTTTTCAATTTAGATTTGTATATCGTTTCGACGCCGTCTATTATTGTTTTAATCTCAACAAATTGTTTTCTATTTGATAAGTAGGATTCAAATAACCTTAAGATTGAGCCTCTAACTCCGTAATGTTCCAATTTCAGTAGTAGTATATTATGATTTATCGTGTCAAAAGCCGAACTCAAGTCTAAAAATAGACCTCCTACCTTATATTTATCATTGAGTCTACATACTACATCATCGACTAGCGTATTTATAGCATCTATAGTACCTACACGCGTTTGATAACCAAATTGCCTCTCATTTAATATATTATTTTGTCGCAAATGTGCTACTAGTCTTACCTTTATCAGCTTTTCATACGTTTTTTATAAAATTGGTAGCAAGGAAATCGGTCTATAGTTTTTCGGGTCCATTTTACTTCCCTTTTTATGTATTGGAAGTACTCGTGCAACCTTAAGCTGATCAGGAAACAGATATTGTTCCACACACTTATTGAAAAGATAAGCTAAAGATTCAGCCAATATATCAATATTATCTTTAATAATCTTGATGGGTATTTCATCATAACCATGTGATCTTTTATTTTCCATTTCCTTAACTGTTTTTAAAATTTCATGGCTAGTAATAATCTTAAAATGCATATCTGTTACAATTTTCTGTACACTTTGTTTGATAATTAATTGTGCGGAGATCGAATCACTAGCGTTGTTGCTTAATGAATTAGTTTCACTAAAATGACTTGAGAAAACATTTGCTACATCCTGTTTATTACTTACGATGTTATTGTTTAATTTTAGTAGTATATTCTCTTCTTTTTTACGAAACGAATTTTCCCTACTTCCATTTACAATATTCCAGATTTCTTTATTAGAATTTAACGCCGACACAATTTTTCTTTGTATAGCTAATTGTTTTGCTTTTCTCAATATTCTTCTATATATCTGTATATATGACCTTTAATATTTATCTGCAAACACTCCATTACATATTTTAACATTTAATGTCAGAAACCTTTTCATTTTACTTGAAACCCTAATACCTTTAATGATCCACTGTAATGTATTTTTTAGGATGTATTTTTCTCGTTCTTTTCTTATAACAAGTTTTGAAAGTGTAACTTAATTTATTGAGAAAAAGAATTTATTCCTAGATTGTGCCAATTTATTTTGCTAATTTGCTTCCTAAATTCTGCTGAGTTGTGGTCACTTAAAACTCTACGACTAATTTTTATACCTTGATTCATGTTACGACTCATTTTATTTTCCAATTCTACTGTACAAAATAAACCAACGTGACCGTCTGCGAGACCATTATGCTCTACTCTACCGTCAATATTTGTTGTATTTATATTAGTAATTACATTTTCAAGACAAGATGTTACATCATTGCGCAAAAACGTTGCTGAGTCAATTGAATATTTGAAATTATAACAAGTCAACAAGTTCAAAAATTCATTTTTTTGTTTAAAATTGTTCAATAAATTAATGTTGAAGTCACCGCACAATATAAATTTCTTATTAAAAAAATGTTCAGAAAATGGCTCTAATCTTTCATCGCATCGCACATCGACATCGACATCGCAACTGCATTTTATTTCATTAACCAAGGATAGACGTAGATGTCTATGAGTCCAGTATACAATTACACCAGATGAACTGAAGGTTTGTATAGGTATTGTAGAACTGGAGATTCTTTTTATTGAATAAGAAGTATTCTATGATTGTCTTGAGAGATGGTGACGCATCTTCATTTTAACACGGGCAACAGCAACCACTCACCATCAGGTGGGCTGTGTTGTCGCTTGTCACCATTATTCTATAGAAGAATATACCCAAGTCGGTCATTTTGGGACTATGTAACTATTATGATGTATTCAATTAACAAATTATACATCATACTTATGTTTGGAATCATTTTACATTTCATGTTTATACATTTCATACATGAAATGTATAAATGATTTCACACACGCTATTCATTTTGCTATTCATTTATATTTTAGGTGAGATCGCAATTATTCGACAACTTACGTCCGCCATATTTAATTAATTCTGAGGTCATACTACAGTCCATTTTAGTCGCGCAAATATTTGTACAAAATCCGAGGAGTGACGGACGGTAATAGAAACGAAATATCATGCGAATAAAAGAAAGTGAGTACGAAATATTTTCGTTATATTTCACTCGACAAAGAACACTGTATAGTGATGTAAATATCATGGCTCGCTCAACAATGAGAACAACAGACACTTTTTTTAATTTGCTTGCAGTGAACTCGACCCTATAGTTGAAATTGTATCTTTTTATAGAATTAGGGTGACAAAATAGCACATAGTCTACTTGATAGTAATTGCTATGGCTCATGGACATCTACATCCATTCTCGATTCAGAATTAGAATGCAGATGCGTTGTCACCCCTGAGGATAGAAGATAGAATGCATCGTTACCAGTAAAAACGATCTCCGGTTCTCTACACTCGCCATACGAAACACAGAATTATTCGGCAGCTTCACGCTGGTATTTTGTGAGAGCTCGGTTTTTTCCCGATCGAGCCGACCCATTCGTGCCACAGCCATAAAAATATAGACGCAGTGCGGCTCTTCTACGTCTGCTTTTTGAAATTTACATTTTTTAACTCTCATAATTTCCGTATAAGCCAATAAATCTGGTAAGTTATTTAATGTGATACATAAATATATACCATAAACACTCACGCCTGTCATTCAGAGGAATCGGCAGAGACTATGGGCTTCCATTTTGCACGATCGTGACACACTTCTCTCGCCTCCTCTACATCCATATAACTACGCATACGTGTTCATCGGGAGTCTAAGGGTAAATCAAGAGAAGGTACTCTTAGATTTAATTTGTCTTATGTTATCGTTTCCAAAATCATTTTTAAATTTCACAAATAAATTTATTTATTCCACAATACAACAAACAAAACTTTCAAAGAAACATTTTTCAAGACTAAATATTATAAATAACGTTAAAAATAAATACGGTATTATTATTAAATAACACATTTTAAACAACACAGTGGATAGCACAAGTGCCATTTGGTATCAAGTATTAAAATAGGAGTGTCAAGATCTTTCTAGAACTCTCCTAACAGCGCCATCTAGTATCGAATAGAAGAATTAAGCTTTCTAGAAGAGACTACACTCGAACTATATGCACTTAGTTGTTCGGGACCGGTATTTGCTGGAAAATTCTGGGTCTTTCGGTAAAAAAGGCCTATTTAAGGCTGTTAGAGGTCCCGACCGGGGCAGTATTGAATTGGCGATACGAGCGAAGCTTTCGGGGTGGAATAAAGTGAACTAAAGTGTTAAATGTGAATAATTATTAGTGAGATTTAAGTTTTAATTGGTGTTCAGCAATTAAAGTGTCAATTTTGTTAATTCAATCGGCAGTTTTTATTTTCACGAACCCCAAGCTCGTAACAATATCATTACTATTTGAAACAAACGGAGATGGGCAGCAACCTTTTCCTGATGACAACTCAAAATAACAGAAAACTGCGGTTGACAATTATACACCTATCAAGTATGGCAACTATGGCGAAATTCATACGAGACAATCGTTGGGGGGAAGTCTATGTACAGCAGTGGACTTGTATTAACTTGAAAATGACAATTCAATCCACCGGCCAAGTTGTGCCTAGCTATTCCCATAAATTTGCCTTACTATGAAACCGGCCTTTATCTGAACCAGCATTGAAATTTTTAGTGTAAACAGGAAGACTAGCTTTTATAAAATCAGAGTTTCAGAGCTCAGGAACTAAGTGTTTGCCGTAAATTTTACAGCACCTGAGCATCCTGTGGTCAATCAGCTAAAGACAATGAAAGTGGTTATTTTAAGTGCTTATTTAGAACATGTGCTCGGCTTAGAAGGAAAATATCATGCGGAAACCGCTTTCACAATATATAGTTTTCATGAGACGTCCACAAACACGCATTACACCGCTTAAAATGTTAGTTGGCCTAAGATCAGCAGTGGGATGTATGTATATAGGTTAATAGGGCCTGGAGTGAGAAGTTCCACGAATTTTTCTCAACATAATCGAGAAATCTATACACGTTTATTTAAAACGCAACATATTAATTACTATGACATTTTGTTACAAATAACTTCAGCTCAGTTCTAACTAGCAACATCTGGTGAAGTAAAAACTTAATAGCCCTCATTAAAGATCTAGTTATAAGTGGTTAAAAACCTTATTTCTGGTCTTCAGTCGGCCTCTATACAATAAAACTCAATACATTGTAATTACACTTTATTTCCTAATTAAATATACATTTATTCCAACTCCTAATTTAGCCACAAATAACAGTTTTAAAAAGTTGGTTTCTCGACTAGTGAACTGAATTAGAGAATTTTATATGTATTCACTTGCTTTTGACCTGTTGACCTACACACGTGTAGCCGTAAAGATAAGTACAGATGATATGGTAAACGAATAACGAACCAGTCTGTATTGAAATGCGGGGGAGTCCAATCCTGGCTCTTAAATCCGGCCACGACTGGATTTATCCGGTTAGGTGATGTCCCGTACGTAACGCTGTAGATTTTTTGAACAATAATCGGAATAAAGTCACATCTGCGTCGAATGTACAGAATCACTTTTGTAAGTTTCAATGGGTAGCTAGCTACTGGCGCGCTCAATTATTAGACGGTGGGAAAGTTTCGCTCAAGTGGAAAACTCCTCCGATTTGTTTGCAAGTATTTATAAGTTTCAGACTCAACTAGTGCTAAGCTGTCATGTACATGAATTTGGTTTCAATGAGTGCTTACTGTGAGATATTTGCGTATTATATAACTGTAAGTTCTGTACGAAATAGAATTATTAAACTTCACAGTGGCTGTGAACTGTTGCTCTTTAGCCAGGACGCAATATGTTAGAATTTATTATAAATAATATCTAGTATTCTATGTGTCAAACGGTCAGAGACTCTGTACAACGTCATTAACAAAACATAAATTTTTGTTAACTATGGTCAACCAAATCCAAAAAATGCCTTTTGACGTTTAACATTAATCATTCCGCTAAACCTTTGCACAAGCATACTCACACAATTTAAAATAATCTTTTACGTAAATCCGTAGAATTATGAAGTTATCTATATTTCATTACGTGTATAGTTTTTTATTGCTAATTTAAATTTGATGTGTTTCAAACAAAGCAAAATATTAAAAAATAACCACTGTCAACTTTTTTTCTTGACGTCGTTTCAATGCTATGTCGCTATGTACATTACTGTAGTGTTTGGATGATTAAAATTTATTGTTATGCGAATAATCGGCAAAATGTTCAAATAATCGGTAAAATATTCAAATAGAGTCAAATAGAGTTCAGTAGAGTCCAAGGGGGAAGCATTGGCCGTTAGTTTGGACATTGCGAAGGCCTTCGATCGGGTTTGGCACAAAGTGCTTATTTCGAAGCTCTCTTCCTATGGGCTTCCCGAGAAATTGTGCGATTTGATCACCAGTTTTTTTGCAGATCGGAGCATCAAGGTCGTTGTAGACGGTGCAAGCTCCGATTGCAAGCCTATTAATGCTGGTGTTCCACAAGGCTGCGTGCTATCGCCAACGCTGTTTCTTCTGCATATCAATAATATGTTGCAAACCCGTAACATTGATGAGAGCACTGGTGATGATCTTTACACCGGCCGTGCCAATATGTCTCGGGAAAACGTCTCCGAGTGCCGGGACAAACTTGTGTCTGAAGTCGAGTCTTTTCTGAACAGTCTCGGATTGGAGGCGACTAAATCTAGTCCAGTTTAACCCCCAGAAGACACATGTTTTCACGTTAACCGCTAAAAAGAACCCCTTTGTCGTATCTCCTCAGTTTCATGGCACTCCCCTTGTTGCCTCAGCCAGTATCGGAATCGTCGGCGTCGACATATCGAGTGACGTGCAGTTTCGTGGTCACTTGGAAGAGAAGGACAAATTGGCCTCTAAAAAAGCTTGGCGTGCTCAGCAGAGCGGGACAGTATTTTAGCAGGCCGGCACACCGCCTGCAACTTTACAAGGCGCAGGTTCGGCCGCACATGGAATACTGTTCCCATCTCTGGGCTGGGGCTCCCCAGTACCAGCTCCTTCTACTTGACCGCATCCAGTGCAGAGCGGCTCGAATCGTCGACGACCGAGTGCTTTCCGAAGGGCTCGATTCACTGGCACTGTGAAGAGATGTTGCATCTCTTTGCATTTTCTTTCGCATATACCATGGAGAGTGCTCTGAGGATTTATTCGGATTAATCGCAGCCGCCAAATTTCGTGAACGCACTACGCGGCAAACGTCCCGATACCATCCACACCATCTGGATGCTTGTCGGTCCACCATTGTACGTTTCAAAAGTTTTCTTCCACTTATAACCTCTCTGTGGAATAGTTTACCAACGGCGATTTTTCCGGACCGATACGACCTGGGGACCTTCAAGAAAAGAGCTTACTTCTTTCTAAAGGGCCGGCAACGTACCTGCAATTCCCCTGGTGTTGCGGTTGATCATGGGCGGCGGTAGTCACTTAACATCAGGTGAGCCGCATGCTCGTTTGCCCCCTCTTCTATATAAAAAAAATAATCGAGTCATTTTTTAATGTATTATATGTTTAATTTAATTTTTATTTTCAAAATTCCTTAATACATGAATCATGAATAAAACAAGTTTATTTTTTTAACTTTATCAAAGTAAATTTGTGTAGGAAAAAACTCGTATACAAGGCCGCGCTGAAAAAACCATTACGTAATTTCAATCTCCCGCCATTTAGAAAAAACAAAAAAAATTGAATATGGAAGAGACATTAATTTTAACGGCAATATTGAAAATCAAATAATAATTAATCTATACAACGACAGCTCAAGTAGTTGTACTGAAAGTGATTGAATAAATTTATTTTTAATCTAGTTTCAATCCTAAATTTTTATAACTTTGCCTGTAAAATTAAGCAGTAACAATAAATACGAAGAAACTGATAGATCTTATGTTTTAAATTATCCGTTTCTAATTTATTCTGGTATTGTTCAAACCAAACTGTAAATGGTTACCAACTCTAAATAATCGATATCGATTTTTTTAAGAATCGAACATTGTATCTTCTCATTTTTTGGTTGGCATGCTTGGTGCAATAAGTCTGACAGTTGTCAAAATGTATTTGTTAGATTTGGTTGACCATAAATTATCATAATTTTAATGATTTGACGGCTCCGTGGTGCAGTGGCTTAGCAATGAGTTACAGCAGAAAGGGTTAGGGCCGCGGGTTTGCAAACATGAACATGTACTTCTATGGCCTGTAAATATACTCCCGTAGCAAAATTGATATTGAAAAATATAAACTTTTAATGAAAAGAAGAACTAAAACCGTTACCGTTACAGTCTATTAGAGTCCACTGTTGAATACATATACCTCCCCCATAGATTGCCTCATGGGGGTAATATTTGCCATAGTTGCCACGCTTCGCAGGCGGGTTGGCAACTTGGGTTGGCAGTTTTTTATTTTTAGTCGTTACCAGGAAGACGCTGCTGCCGACCTCCTGATTTGTTTCGCTCTGTCGCCTCCCACGACCTCCACGGGACGATATGTGGTAGTGGAGATTCATACACCGCCATTACACGGTTACTACTACGAGTAAATATACGAAATTAAAAATAATAAAATAATTTCACAAATTAAAGTCGGGGCTTTTATTCTTCTATATACTATGTTTTAGCATTGACTTCAGAATGTGATTTTTGTTTTTAGTTTCACTCTTTTGAACGTATTGATAGTATTTTTTTACTCTTTTGAACGGACTAAATAGTATCACAATCTTGTTCTCAATAGTTCATAAAAACTTAATCTCCTATTTTGACTCCTTTAAGGAAGAATTCTTTTCTTCAAATATAAATGGACCAGCTACTGAAATATATAACCTATGTTATTAAAAATGAATCATCAAAATCGGTTCATAATTAACGGATATCTTAACGTGGCTGCGTCACGCTGAAGACCAGAACAGCTTAATGCTGCTGTTTCGTATGGTGAGTGTAGATGACCGGGTACTCCATTTAAAGCAAACGAGGCGTTCCATAAAAGTACGCTGGGTTGACAATGCATCTGGGTTATGATTCTTCATCAATGAGACATGCACATGTCTATAGGCCATTACCATCAGGTTGCCTATGTGCCCGTTTGTCACTAAAAATCTTTTGCCGATATTTCTGATGCACTACCCTCTCACAAATCAAAGACGACTTTAACCTACAATTTGTATGTACAGTCACTATAACTATAAATGAATATAGTGATTTAATTTTAAAGATGGAAACATTATTATAAATGTTTTCGAAAAATGACTTTTAGTAGGTATAATTTATAATCTATGTTTAATAAAAATGTGCTATTAATCTTAACAAATAAAAGGGACTTTGCTGTAAAAATATGTTCGTCGTTATTGAAACCGTCGTTTCCATGTATGTGCAATTTGAAAATCAAATGGGTGTGTAACGTCCTTGTGAATGTGGGAGTCATCGTGAAAATTGAAATGAAATGCTGTGTAAATGAACTTTAACGAGAGTAGAACAGGCTCATTTATTTCAATCTCCATTGCGGAATAATGTATTTATTATTTTTATTAACCAGTTAAGCCTTTTTGACAGCAGGTACTCTCTTTCTGAAGTAGCAGCATTTTGAACAGAATTAAGATTGAAAAACGAGCACACAACCTGATGTATCAAATGTAACATAGTTGGTATTCTATGCCAGCGTGGGCCTTCCTTAGTCAAGTCAACCCATTCATGCTGCAGCCATGAAGCGGTATCTGGTGACTCTACCAAGTTTAAAAAGCATAATGCTACTGTGATTCTTATGGTAAGTCACTAGAAGTGGAGACTGTTTTGACTGGTGAAGAGATATTCTATCTTAGTACTAGGCGGTGACGCATCTATATTTTGATTTTTGATCGAGTATAGATGTAAGTGTCTGTGAAGTACAGCCTTCATTTACCATCAGTTGTAACGTGTGGTCGTTTTTCATCCACAAAAGTTGCAGCCTATATACGTGCCACAGCTGGGCATAGGCCTCCCCTCATTTCTGAGAGGATTTTAGGGCAAGGAAGTGTCTGCCGCGCTGCTCCAATGCGTGTTGGCGAACTTCACATGTCTTCGAAATATTTTTTTTCTTATTCCTCAGACTTCAGACAGAGGTTTCGTCACGATATTTTCCTTCGCCGCCATCACGTTGTAAATCAGCACTTAAAATTGCAATTAAAAATTTCATTGGTGCCGGCGGGGATCGAACCCGGGCTACTCGCGTTCTGTTATATTTACAGCGAACGGTAACCATCTGAGCTACCACGGCTTTTTGATCCTTACTTAAATAAAATAAACCGAGTTAGTTCTTAGGCGTAACAACGTATATTTCTATTTACTAGTTATTACCGGCACCTAAGGGATGATATGATGTAGTGAATATCTTACGTCACCATTACACAGCAGGAAACAAATGAAAGGGACTTTGCCATGAAATAATTTTTTATTAAGTAATTAATTCTATTTTAGCTATTTAAACGGACATGTTGTGCTTGTTATTTGATTTACGGCATCGTCGATTTAACTGCCCTCAAATGCTTGAAAAAATAACATTCTATACACCAAAGTATCGTATTGGCCACACCTTTCTTTCTCGTTCTATTGCATTTGACAATTTATGGAGAAACCCAGGGTTCTCTCGGATTGTTGATACGTACGACAGTCACTTTAGTAATGTTGAGCTGTTCTAAAATAAGTATAAGAATAAAATGTATTATTATTAATTGCAAATAACTAATACTGGCCCTTGTTGTTTCCTTTTTTAAAGAAAGAAAGAACATGTTTATTTATTGCTGCAATAACTTTTAAAATATAATTATAATTCGTAACAAATAGAAATAACTAGTTTCAAGTTTCTGAAAAGGAAGATATTTATTAGCTACCCTTAGGTGTGGAATTTATTCTCCAAATTTAAATGGAATCACCTTTGAAGTATATAACCTATTTAATTAAATAAGAATCAACAAAATTGGTCGACAATCTGCGAAAATATCGCATAACATATATACGAAAGAAAAACATACACTCAAATTGAGAAACTCCTCTTTTCTGAAGTCGGTTAAAATATTAAAAAACCTTAATAAATGCTTAAAAATGAAAAATAAATAACAAGCTTTACTCTGGATTGCAGTAACAAAAAGGTCACCGACTCAGCATAATGCTACGGAAGCAGTTACTGCATAACTCGACTCGCACTCTAGATGTACTTATGTTTCAACCCACTTAAAAAAGGAGGAGGTTCTCAATTTGACTCTATCTTTTATTAGTATTACTTTGGAACTTTTTTGTAGATGAACCGATTTTGATGATTCCGTTGTATTTGAAATCTGGTGCTTTTCATGTGGTCCCATATAAATGTGATTAAGATTACACCAGTAGTTTTTGGACTTTCCTTAATAATGCGTATTTAATTGACGTTGATTACATTGATGATATTCTCATTTTATTTGTTTTGAAGTCGGTTGTACAAAATTTTTAATTTTACCAATTATTTTTATAAGAGGAAAAGAAATGGCCCCGAGTTCCCGGCGCCCCTTTAATGGATCAAGTGTGCGAAGAATCTCCGGGAAGAAAACCAGCGACGAGGTTCGACACCCGTCACGTTCTGTCTCCCGGAGGGGCGAAAAGAGGATTGCGGAGGTCCGTCTAGCTACGCTGAATGTATGTGGAGCAATGAATGATAAGATGGATGAAGTATGCGATATGATGTGTAATAGAGGAATAGATGTGTTATGTGTAAATAAGACGAAGCGGAAGGGAAAGGATGTCACTACACATAAACACTCACGCCTGTCACCCAGAGGGGTAGGCAGAGACTACGGACTTCCATTTGGCACGATCCTGACATACCTCTTTCGCCTCCTTTACATCCATATATCTACGCATACGTGCTCGTCGGTTAAGGGTACTTCTAACGTGGCCCCTTTTTCAAAATATCGCCAATTTGGTCGATAAACTTTTTTCTAAGGCGTCCCTTCCCGACTCGGCCGTTCACATCTGCCATATAAAGAACAATGCCCATTTTTCACCTGACAATGTATAGAAATGAAATAAATCTTAAAATTCAGCTTATTGAATTGTAAATTAATTGCGCTTATCACAATGTTAAAAGAAACGCAAGAAAAAAATATTTTTACATATTTCTTTAAGCTTCTACGTCAAGGGTTAAAAACGTATTATATATTTTGAACGCATCTCAACTACCCTTTTTCTAGGACGTTCCATTTTATACACCGCTACTTTACTTTATTTAACTCTGTTTCTGAGTTTTATACATTATTTTATGTTTCATTTAATCAGTAAGTATTTATTTATTTGTATTTGTATAGTACATATTAATATAATATAATAGTAAAATAAATTAGTCATTCAGTATGTCGTCGAGTGCGGACGAATGAAACGGATTTTTTTTTGACATTTGACAGTTCTGCAATTGGCATCGGCGCCGGCGCAGTTCTTCGTTGTTGCGTTTGTGTCTTGTTGTGTACTGTGCCATTTTGTTTCTGTTACTTCTTTTTACGACCATATATACCGCCCCTGGACCTCGATATCTTCCTCATTTGACGACCTTTGCTTACCATACCGTTGTAAATCCGTTCTCTTGACAATGCCGCCGTCAGTAAAAAGTCGACGTATACTTTGCATAAACTGCAACTTCTGTTTAAATAATTTCGACGTTATCTCGTTCATGAGCTCAACACAAGAGTTATTTCGTTACTTAGCGAGTGGATATCACCAGTAATCGTAAGTATTTATGCCTAATAAAGATTATACATTGACTAAACTAATAGTTTTGTCTTGTTATTTCGTGTTTCGTTTTGAACTGTCAATCTTTGCTTGTTGTTTATTGTCAATTTGGAATCATTTGTTCAACATGTGCTGCTGACATAATACTATTGTATCAATTGTAATCAAAAGAAGTTTATATTGAGTTTCCTATTTCAGATTACTGAGGAAGATTACATTTGTGAACGTTGTAATGAACTCCTCATGAGCAGCATAAACCAGCAATTAACAACAAGCTGTGATGGTGTTCAAGCATCAGGGTCATCTCAACCAGGTCGAAGATAAGTGTGCAGTATTTGTGGGCGGTCAACACTTAATCGTCAGAGCCATTCTATTGTTTTTGACAATCCAGAAGAGCAAAGGCAGATAAATGCTCTTATACAATCAAAAATTGCACCACGTCAGGTATTTATGTTTTTAAAATATTCATTATTTGCTAGTATAATAAATACTTTATACTTTAACTCTAGATGATTATTCTTTTTGTCTTCTGGACAGAAATTATTATGCCTGTTATTGATTGACTGATGCTGTAATAATTTTAGCCACAAATAGATAGTAAAAATTATTGCACATAATAATATTTTAATATGAAAATATTAATTACTGCTCTTTGACTATGAATATCACATGTCTCCTATTAACAATTATATAACACCTATTAACAAATATATTTTTTATACATTTTTGTACCTTCTGACTTTATGTGAATTATTATAGTTTTATAAACAAAAGTATTTATATTGTAATATGTTCATACAAATATGAATAAAAATAGCATTGTCTTACAAGGCTAGGTTCATTTGACCTATTTAAATGATGATCGTTTTTGTGAGTGGGATAATTATATTTAGTTTAATTTTATTTTCTGAAATCTAAAAGATGGCCAGTACAAGTATTTTATAATATTTTAGATTTATCGGCAATAAATGCCTTGGTTTTGTACTAAAAAATTAACAACTAGAGTAGTAACATTTTAGAAGAACCCACTCCTAAGACCTCACTGCAACATTTTATAGCCTCAGAAATGCCAGCTGCTGAGTTCAGAAAGAGGTATAATTTCCATCAAACTCACTGTAAAAATAAAACCAATAAAGCGTGTAATTTATATAAATCTACTATGTGGCAGATGCATTCAACCAAAACTATTCCCATGCCATAACTGTAATTTCGTTATTTATTAAACAACTATTTACACTAGAAACCAAAAATATTTTATTACTTTTGTAACATCCAATATTGCCCATTATTTCTAAAATGTTACTATATATATATATATATATATATATATATATATATATATATATATATATATATATATATATATGCATAATTAGAGACTAAGTAGCAATGATAAGTCAAATGACCCTTGAACGTCTTTTTTAGTTTAACTGTGTCTCCCGTCTTGCTAGTGTTAATATATATATATATATATATATATATATATATATATATATATATATATATGTAACATTTTAGAAATAATGGGCAATATTGGATGTTACAAAAGTAATAAAATATTTTTGGTTTCTAGTGTAAATAGTTGTTTAATAAATAACGAAATTACAGTTATGGCATGGGAATAGTTTTGGTTGAATGCATCTGCCACATAGTAGATTTATATAAATTACACGCTTTATTGGTTTTATTTTTACAGTGAGTTTGATGGAAATTATACCTCTTTCTGAACTCAGCAGCTGGCATTTCTGAGGCTATAAAATGTTGCAGTGAGGTCTTAGGAGTGGGTTCTTCTAAAATGTTACTACTCTAGTTGTTAATTTTTTTAGTACAAAACCAAGGCATTTATTGCCGATAAATCTAAAATATTATAAAATACTTGTACTGGCCATCTTTTAGATTTCAGAAAATAAAATTAAACTAAATATAATTATCCCACTCACAAAAACGATCATCATTTAAATAGGTCAAATGAACCTAGCCTTGTAAGACAATGCTATTTTTATTCATATTTGTATGACCTTACTATAATATAAATACTTTTGTTTTTAAAACTATAATAATTCACATAAAGTCAGAAGGTACAAAAATGTATAAAAAATATATTTGTTAATAGGTGTTATATAATTGTTAATAGGAGACATGTGATATTCATAGTCAAAAAGCAATAACTATTATTTTCATGTTAAAAATATTATAATGTGCAATACTTTTACAATTTATTTGTGGCTAAAATTATTACAGCATTCAGTCAATCAATAACAGATATAATCATTTCTGTCCAGAAGACAAAAAGAGTAATCATCTAGAGTTAAAGTATAAAGTATTTATTATACTAGCAAATAATGAATATTTTAAAAACATAAATACCTGACGTGGTGCAATTTTTGATTGTATAAGAGCATTTATCTGCCTTTGCTCTTCTGGATTGTCAAAAACAATAGAATGGCTCTGACGATTAAGTGTTGACCGCCCACAAATACTGCACACTTATCTTCGACCTGGTTGAGATGACCCTGATGCTTGAACACCATCACAGCTTGTTGTTAATTGCTGGTTTATGCTGCTATGAGGAGTTCATTACAACGTTCACAAATGTAATCTTATATATATATATATATATATATATATATATATATATATATATATATATATATATATAATACCTAATAATAATTAAATGTATTCTTTTGTAGATATCATTATCTGATAGGATATGCCATTCATGCTGGATGAAGTGTAAGCGTGATGCCATTCGTATTGAGCAAGTTGATGAAGCTCCAGAGAAAATCGCAGCTGTAAAGGATTGGCCGGTTCCAAAAGACAAGACGCAGGTTAGAGCATTTTTTGGATTTGTGCTCCTACTACCGACGTTTTGTGAAGAACTTTGCAGATATAGCCAAACCTCTGCATAAGCTAACCGAGGGGAAGCGACATTTCTGCTGGGATGAAAGTTGTAATATCGCATTCCAGGAGCTCAAGGACCGTCTGTGCAAAACATCTATTTTGGGATACCCTGATGCAAGCAAAGAATTTATAGTTGACACAGACGCAAGTGATATAGGACTTGGCGGTGTGTTGTCTCAACGGAATGGTGACCAAGAGGTCGTGATAGCGTACTTCAGCAAGTCGTTGTCAAAACCGGAAAGGAACTATTGTATCACAAGACGCGAATTGCTAGCTATGGTAAAGTCGTTGCAGCATTTTAGCAAATATCTTCTGGGGCGAAAATTTCACTTACGAACTGACCATGCTGCACTAAAATGGCTATTGCAGTTTAAAAATCCAGAAGGACAAGTTGCGAGGTGGATTGAACTACTGCAGGAATACGACTTTGAGATCGAACATCGCAGCGGGAAATCTCATGGCAACGCAGATGCATTATCACGAAGACCTTGTCCTGAAGATTGCAAACATTGTACTAGGCTAGAGAGTAAGGAAGTGGTATCCGTGAGGATGCTCAGGGCAGACCACCTCAGCAACGAGTGGAAGGACAGCTTTCAACGTGCACAGCAGGAAGATCCGGACATCAAGCCGATCCTGGAATGGATGAAGGCCAGTGCTCCCAAGCCTAAGTGGAGCGGCGTCTCAGCAATGAGTTCAACCACTAAAAGCTATTGGGCCCAGTGGGACAGCTTGCTGCTTCAGGATGGAGTTCTGTGCCGTAAATGGGAAAACTTCGGGGAGACAGCTGTCATTTACAAATGGTTGTCCCTAAAACTAAAGTACCGGATGTTCTACAGCTGTACCATAATGATTATTCAGGAGGCCATCTGGGAGTTAAACGAACTCTACTGAAGATCCGAGAACGGTTTTACTGGGTCCACTGTCGAAACGATGTCGAGGACTGGTGTCGCAAATGTACAAGTTGTGCGGCTGTAAAGGGACCTTAGACTCGTAGTAGAGGTGCATTGAAGTTGTACAATGTGGGTGCACCATGGGAGAGAATAGCCACTGACGTGGCGGAGCCGTTTCCGGAGAGTGAAATCGGTAACAAGTATTTCATGGTTGTGATGGATTACTTCACTAAGTGGCCAGAAGTCTTCGCCATTCCAAATCAAGAAGCTTCAACAGTTGCAGATAAACTAGTTCATGAAGTCTTCTGTCGTTTTGGAGTACCTTTAGAGATTCACAGCGATCAAGGAAGGAATTTTGAGTCTCAAATATTCCAGGAAACTTGCCGAGTTATGGGTACTCATAAAACAAGAACGACTTCTTATCACCCGCAATCTGATGGAATGGTGGAACGATTTAATCAGACATTGGAGAGGTACCTAGCAAAAGTTGTAGACAATCGGCAACGAGATTGGGACAAGCACATACAACCGTTTTTGTTGTCATATCGAAGTTCTGTTCACGAAAGTACAGCAGTGACACCAGCTTTCGCAAACTTTGGAAGAGAATTACGGCTGCCTGCGGACCTGATCACCGGGATACCACCTGATGCCCCACGCAGTATAACCGATTATGCAAATGACTTGCGGAACAAAATGAATGACATTTATGAGCACGTCAGACAATCGGGCCACCAAATGTCTGAGAAAATGAAAACCCGATACGACCGCAAAATGAACAATAAAGGGTTCAACGAAGGTTCATTAGTGTGGTTGCATAATCCAGTCCGCAGCAAAAGGAAATCTCCTAAGCTTCAAGCTAAATGGGACGGCCCGTACCGGATTGTAACCAGGATCAACAATGTGACGTACGGGATACAGAAAGGCGCAAGAGGGACTCCTAAGATCGTCCATGTGGATCGCTTGGCGCGTTATTATGGGACCGATAATGCTCGGGACGAGCATGTCTTAGGAGGGGGCAGTGTTGCATGAATAAGTCAACTAGCGCCATCTAGTGTCAGGAACGAGAGCGAGGGGGAGCTTTGTAGTAAATGACATCACAAATCTTTCGACCGACAGCGCCACCCGAAGAACTAAGTTTCTGGAAAATCTACACTCGAATACTCGTTGCCTGGCGCGCATTTACTTGAATGTTCGGGACGCTTCTTTGCTAATTATATAAATAGGCGCTGCAAGATGCGATCGGGGCAGAGTTGAACTCGGCGACACAAGCGAAGCTTCGGAGCGGAATTAAGTGAATTAGTGTGTTTAATTATTAGTGTTTTTAGTTTTAATTTGTGTAAAGTAAATTAAAGTGTTAATTTAGGTAATTTTATCGGCAATTTTTATTGTCACGAACCTCAAGCTCGTAACAATACTAATATACATACCTGATGAACAAAATGGGAAAAACAAATAAAACACTATGTTAAAGTTGAATGGTTTATTAATTATCATCATTTTCACTTAAATCTCTTACCACTACGTCATCCAGAAATTCTGCTGGAGCAGAAATATTTTCTTGATACCTAGCCCATCCAATGTACCACACTAACGTCATAACGTGAGCGCAACATCCAATGGTTCGTCGACCGACCAAACAATTACAACAATATTCGACTATAGCAGCTCTGCCAGACACATTATTTTTTTATTAAAATATATTGTTTTCTTGAAATGTGCCTGGACTTAATTTTTCCTCTTATTAATGTTCTATCACTACTTCCTCTGAGATTATATTGAGAAAAATCTTCTGTATCCCTACATATTTCTATTCTATATGATCCATGAAATCGAATATGTTCCCCGTCATATGATTTGGCTTGCCTTATCTGGTAAGTGCCTAGAGCAAATAGTATTAATTCACTATAACATAATCTAGGAAACATAAATAAATTATCTCGGTCACCTGTTATACTTTGAAAAACAGTTGACCTTCTATTCATATTTAGCTCCTCAACCAGTAGGGCTAAATTATTTTCAAAGTTAATTCTCTCTCTAATTATTGCAACTATTTCATTAGAATCATCTCTATCACGAAGACGAACACCAAATCGGTTAAGTAAACTGGCCGCTATTTGAAAGTTCTGCATCATATTTGGCACCGATTTGTGAAAATAGTCTTGCCTCAAGAGCTTAAAGTCTCTTTTAAAATGTCCATTTACTGCCTCAACTACCCAGCGGCATATTGTTACACAGCGACTCCGGTTGGCCTGCTGTGTTGTTAACTGGTGTTCGCCTTCTAATAGAGAATCAGGCATATATGGCCGATAATTACAACCTTCTAGCATTCTTATAGAATCCCGGAAACCCCTATCCAGTATGAACACATCATTATCTTGAAAATATAATCTAAGGGAAGAGTTTTCATTATCAAAAAGGGAAATCATTATGCTAGCATTGGATATGGTAGCCTTGTATGGACCGTAACAATCTAAGATTGTTGAACTGACAGCCTGCACGAGCGATGAAGAAATTTGAAGTTTTATTACAAATAAAGAGAAAAATGCGAAATAATTCATAAAAAATAAAGGTGACAGGTGACAACTGTATTTTGGCGAAATATTTTATTTAAAATAACTATTTTGTTATATTTCTTAATACATATTTATTAATACATATATATTATTTCCTTCTCCTGCACTACCATTAAGGACGGACGTGATTCTTCTCAAAATCAACAAGATAAAAAGATAGGATAAAACAGAACGGACGTGTTTGTTGCGCTTGTGTATAATTATTTACTTTAAAAACAGTTATAATGTCTGTAGATTGTTGGGCTTGTGGTGTCCAAGTACCTGATGGTTGTTACATAAAGTGCTCCAAAAAACAGTGCGAGAAAGTTTATGATTTAAAATGCCTAGGACTGACAGAAAATAAATTCAGTTCCTTCTCGGATAAGCGCACGAAGCAATGGGTCTGTCCGGAGTGCGCTTGTTCTAAACCTAAACGCTATGACTAGAATACACCTATCAGGGACACCCCGGAGCTGAAAACATTCACGCCCAGTGCTAATGTCAACACTCAACGGGGAAGCCGCATGCAATTGATGGATGAATCAATTGTCGAGTGTGATAATAATAGTAATGATAAATTGCTGTCTGAGTTTAGACAGCTAAAATATGAAGTCTTAAGCCTATTAGACGTGAAAACTAACATTATTAAACATCTTCAAGAAATATGTTTTTCTACAAAAACGGAATTAGAAGAACTAAAGATTAAAATGAAAGTATTTCAAAATAAATTGTTCCCAACGGATCTGTTATCAACTCAAAATCAACAGTTTGAAAGTATTGATAGTATAACGGAAAGTCTGAATACAGGCCTCGAAATGTCTAAGCAAATCGATGTCCCATCTACATTCGCTGATGTGGCTCGTATAAGCCTAAATAATGTAAACAAAACAAACGTTACTCCCTGCGTAATAAAAACGCCTGCGGCCATGAAAATAGCAACCGGGAGAGGGTCCGTTGTCCAAACTCAACCAATTAATCAGCCACAGTGTGTGACTCCAAGGAAAGAGTTAAATATTAATATTAGTGAGGAAGAAGAAAAAATGAATAAAGATTGTGAGTGGACTACAGTTCGTAAGAAAAAGGGGGAGTTACCAATCAAAAAATGTGAAGAAAGGAAATAATACGATTTTATTAGATATACAGGCTACTGAAAAAAAGCGGCACCTTCACGTTTGGCGTTTGAGTAAAGAAACCACAAGTGATAAATTAACATCACATGTCAAAGGAGTATGTGGTCCAGATGCTAATGTTAAGATTGAGAAAATTAAGCATAAGACAGAGAGGGATTACGATTCTTTTATCATAACGGTATCAGAGTCAATGTATGAAAAGTTGTGTCAACCGGAAGTCTGGCCCATCAATGCGGAATTTTGCGAGTGGATTTGGTTTCGAAAAGCTACAAATAAACCAATTAAAGAAAAATAATAGTTTTGAATTTTACCATCAAAACGTCAGGGGTCTTCGTACAAAATTAAACTGGTTTAGTAACAATATTGAATCATTGAATGCCGATATAATTGCTATTACGGAAACAGGATGCAACGATTCTATAATGGATGCGGAGATTGTGCCACCAGGTTATGATATAATAAGGTGTGATCGAGCAGACGGCCGTAAGCTAGGCAGCGCGTTTCTCGTGGCCACACACGGGTTACAGCTGCAACGAGTGAATACACCGGGTGACGTAAACATAGATAACTGCTCATTTGAACTGGTTTGTGCGACAGTACACGCTAAAGATAAATGTTTATTTTTATGTTGCGTTGTTTACATCCCGCTTAAGACTAAGGAAGATGTTTACATGATTTTTTTTAAGATGATAGACATATTATTTTGATAGGTGATTTTAACTTAAATTCAAGTAATGAAAATGTTAAAAATTATTTTGAATATTTTGTGTCCTTTTACGAATTGGCTCAGATGAATAAAGTCCTTAATTGTAATCGGAGTCAACTAGATTTAGTGTTGTGTTCGTTAGGATTAAGTGATGGCGTACAAGTATGCAAAGCTGACGAACCATTAGTGCCTGTGGACACGTATCATCCACCGCTTGCGGTGACTCTGGAGCTCAGCGCTGGCGGTGTGACGTTGCTACCCGTGGGGGCCGAGCCCGTTGCTTTGAACCGTGAGACATCAGCAAACCAAATTAAATCGCAATGGAATTTTTATAAAGCTGATTTTTACTTATTTTATTCTTATTTAGCTTGCGCCGATTGGAGTTTGATTAACGAGACACAGGAACCAGAGGAAGCTTTAGAGTTTTTTTATAATGTTTTTACGGTGTTTTAGATAAATGTGTACCGAAAAAGCGGGAAAATAAAGTAGATCAAAGACACTACCCCGAGTGGTATACTAGTGATTTAATCAGGGACATAAAATTAAAGGCTAAACTTCACAAGTTATATAAATCGACCGGATCTCGTGCTCATTACAAAGCTTTTTATGCTTGCAGGACGCGAATTAAGAAAACTATTGATAGCGCATACCTAAACCATCAAAATCGTGTGCAAAGTAACTTGACAAAAGATACTAAGTCTTTTTGGGATCATATTAGGGCGAAAACAAGGACCGTAAAACGTAAACAAATATTGAAAGATGGAGTAACATTGTCAGATCAAGAAAGTGCGACTAAATTTGCCAAATACTTCTACTCAGTGTACAACAGCGAGCCAGCGCGTTTGAACGTAGACGAGGCGGTGTTGGCGGGCGGTGCGGGCAGCGCGCGCGTGCACGTGCCGCAACTGCAGCTAGGTGAGGTGCGCGCGGCGCTCGCCCGACTCAAGCCGAAGCGCTCGGCGGGCCCGGGCGGTATACCGGCGTTTGTGATACGAGACTGCCGCTCAGTGCTGGCAGAACCGTTATTACATATTTTCAACTTGTGTCTGAAGAATTCATATTTTCCAAAAAGTTGGAAAATTACGCGTGTTATTCCGATACCTAAGAGAGGTAACAAACCTACAGTTGAATCCTTCAGACCAGTGGCGATTCTCTCAGCACCTGCGAAGGTGTTTGAGGGAGCCATTCAGCGAAGTGTACAGGAACAAGTTGCACCGCAATTATCGGACGCCCAGCACGGCTTCCGGCTAGAGAGGAGCACAACTAGTAACCTCTTAAATGCCATGACGTATTTGGTTCCTCATGTTGATGCAGGGTTGCAGGTAGATGCCGCCTACTTTGATTTTAGGAAGGCGTTCGACTTGGTAGATAACGATATCCTACTGTCAAAGATGGCGAAAGCTGGCTGCACACTTAAACTGCTTCATTTTTTTGCAAGTTACATGAGAGATAGAAAACAGTATGTGGAGTATGGCGGGTACCGGTCGGAGCCTTATTTTACTAGGTCTGGTGTGAGTCAAGGCAGTAATTTAGGGCCGTTAGAGTTCAACATAATGATTATTGATCTACCCGAAGTAGTAAGAGAGGCTAAATGTCTGTTATTTGCAGACGACCTAAAGTTGCTTTTAGCCATCAAGACTGAGGATGATTGTCGGCACCTTCAGCAAGATATCGACCAAGTAGTTGAATGGAGCCATAAAAATAAACTGCAGTTTAATATTTCAAAATGCTCTATTCTATCATTTAGTCGTGCAAGGGCACCACTCCATTACAACTATAAGGTGAATGGCGAGCTAATGAAGAGGGAGGAATCAGTCCGGGATCTTGGAGTCCAGATGGATGTCAAATTGACATTCCGGGAGCACATCATGAATATATGTAAGAAAGCTAATAAACGACTTGGGTTTATCATTCGCAGAGCAGTAAAATTTACCAACATTAAAGCAATCTCAGTGCTGTATGATGCTCTAGTAAGGAGTCAGCTGGAGTGTAACTCAGCAATATGGGCTCCACATGAAAATAAATACAATCTTATGCTGGAGCGCATTCAGAGTAAATTCACGCGATTTATATATCATAAGCTTTATGGGGTTTATCCATCCTACCCCTTGATGTATCCAACCTTGTTTGTTTTAGGTATGGTTAGATACAACAAGTTGGAAACTAGAAGAGATCTAGCGCTGGTAATCTACATTTTAAGGGTGTTCTGTGGTTACATCAGCAACCCGGGTGTGCTGCAGTGGATAGGCTTATGCGTGCCTGATAGGTATGTACAGCGGCGACGACGGCCGAGCTTGCTCGCGATACCACGCGGCAGGACTAAACAGGTTCGCAATACCCCCCTCACGCGAACGATACACATACTAAATTTGGTAGCTGAGAAGTTGGACTTATTTTCGTGTTCACGGAGTGAGTTCGCAAAAGTGACATTATTTACAATATGTTATTCTTAAATTGTAGTATACAATTGATTGTAATGTATTGTCATTGAAATTAATTATTATGTATTGTTATTTAAATTAATTATTGTGTTGTAATTAGTAATCTTTTACCATTTGAATTGTTACTTTTTGAATTGAGATGCTACATTTATCGATTTAGGTTTTCCCTGTAATGGTAGATGTTAGTAGGAAATATAAATAAATAAATAAATAAATAAAGATGTAACCATCACATGCCACAAATAAAAATTGCTTTAATACATTTTTATATTTATTTAATGAATATGTATCTTTTTTGAAAGGAGTAATTGGAACTTTTATTTATATTTATGTAAGTCCCATCGCAAATAATTATAGTGTTTAGTTTAGTATAGTTTTCATTGAATATACCATTTGGTATTGTAAGGTTATGATCCATTAGACTTTCTCTCGATATGTGATTAATACCCAGGTGCATAGGTACAAAATCTTGAACCAGGATTTCCCTGCAGTTGTTCATTAGTCGCTCTAATGTGCTACGCGGTACATCTAATAATGTAGACAACCGAACATCTGATTCACCAGTCCTCAATTTAATTAACAATGCAGCTAATCCCAAAATACCTTTGTGTGTTCCTTGTATGCGAGGAACTTCATTAAGAAGGGTGAAAAAGTCGTGTTTGGACTTTCCTGTCCAAAAGAAGAATATGTTATCCTCAATTTCTCGAATGGCTTCTACATTTGTGAAATTAAGGTAGGGCTTGAAAGAAAAGAAAGAAAAACGAAAAAATGTGTTCTACTTGCTGTGCAGTAAATGTATTCATGCTATTACTCGAATCATACAGATTACTCCACTCGTTACTTAGTCTATATTCCATACAGATACGGCTGTGCACTGGAATATAATATCTATATGAACTGAGTATTGTTGCTCTAAATGAATCTGCCATATTGTGCAGATTAATATTAGTACATTGAGGGAAAAGGCAGTGAGAAGCAGTATTTGCTGCCCGTCTATAATTTTCCAATGTTATGTTGCTAGATACAACTTCAGAAGGCACTTCTAGACTTTCATGAACTGGTTGAGAAGTGAGTGGTTCAGAGTCACATGTTTCAAGATCAACTTCTCTAGTTGTAGACACTCGGCGAGCTTCATCAACGAATGGCATCACGCTTACACTTCATCCAGCATGAATGGCATATCCTATCAGATAATGATATCTACAAAAGAATACATTTAATTATATATATATATATATATATATATATATATATATATATATATATATATATATATATATATATATATATAATAATTAAAAGTTCCAATTACTCCTTTCAAAAAGATACATATTCATTACATAAATATAAAAATGTATTAAAGCAATTTTTATTTGTGGCATGTGATGGTTACATCTTTATTTATTTATTTATTTATATTTCCTACTAACATCTACCATTACAGGGAAAACCTAAATCGATAAATGTAGCATCTCAATTCAAAAAGTAACAATTCAAATGGTAAAAGATTACTAATTACAGCACAATAATTAATTTAAATAACAATACATAATAATTAATTTCAATGACAATACATTACAATCAATTGTATACTACAATTTAAGAATAACATATTGTAAATAATGTCACTTTTGCGAACTCACTCCGTGAACACGAAAATAAGTCCAACTTCTCAGCTACCAAATTTAGTATGTGTATCGTTCGCGTGAGGAGGGTATTGCGAACCAGTTTAGTCCTGCCGCGTGGTATCGCGAGCAAGCTCGGCCGTCGTCGCCGCTGTACATACCTATCAGGCACGCATAAGCCTATCCACTGCAGCACACCCGGGTTGCTGATGTAACCACAGAACACCCTTAAAATGTAGATTACCAGCGCTAGATCTCTTCTAGTTTCCAACTTGTTGTATCCAACCATACCTAAAACAAACAAGGTTGGATACATCAAGGGGTAGGATGGATAAACCCCATAAAGCTTATGATATATAAATCGCGTGAATTTACTCTGAATGCGCTCCAGCATAAGATTGTATTTATTTTCATGTGGAGCCCATATTGCTGAGTTACACTCCAGCTGACTCCTTACTAGAGCATCATACAGCACTGAGATTGCTTTAATGTTGGTAAATTTTACTGCTCTGCGAATGATAAACCCTAGTCGTTTATTAGCTTTCTTACATATATTCATGATGTGCTCCCGGAATGTCAATTTGACATCCATCTGGACTCCAAGATCCCGGACTGATTCCTCCCTCTTCATTAGCTCGCCATTCACCTTATAGTTGTAATGGAGTGGTGCCCTTGCACGACTAAATGATAGAATAGAGCATTTTGAAATATTAAACTGCAGTTTATTTTTATGGCTCCATTCAACTACTTGGTCGATATCTTGCTGAAGGTGCCGACAATCATCCTCAGTCTTGATGGCTAAAAGCAACTTTAGGTCGTCTGCAAATAACAGACATTTAGCCTCTCTTACTACTTCGGGTAGATCAATAATCATTATGTTGAACTCTAACGGCCCTAAATTACTGCCTTGACTCACACCAGACCTAGTAAAATAAGGCTCCGACCGGTACCCGCCATACTCCACATACTGTTTTCTATCTCTCATGTAACTTGCAAAAAAATGAAGCAGCTTTCGCCATCTTTGACAGTAGGATATCGTTATCTACCAAGTCGAACGCCTTCCTAAAATCAAAGTAGGCGGCATCTACCTGCAACCCTGCATCAACATGAGGAACCAAATACGTCATGGCATTTAAGAGGTTACTAGTTGTGCTCCTCTCTAGCCGGAAGCCGTGCTGGGCGTCCGATAATTGCGGTGCAACTTGTTCCTGTACACTTCGCTGAATGGCTCCCTCAAACACCTTCGCAGGTGCTGAGAGAATCGCCACTGGTCTGAAGGATTCAACTGTAGGTTTGTTACCTCTCTTAGGTATCGGAATAACACGCGTGATTTTCCAACTTTTTGGAAAATATGAATTCTTCAGACACAAGTTGAAAATATGTAATAACGGTTCTGCCAGCACTGAGCGGCAGTCTCGTATCACAAACGCCGGTATACCGTCCGGGCCCGCCGAGCGCTTCGGCTTGAGTCGAGCGAGCGCCGCGCGCACCTCACCTAGCTGCAGTTGCGGCGCGTGCACGCGCGCGCTGCCCGCACCGCCCGCCAACACCGCCTCGTCTACGTTCAAACGCGCTGGCTCGCTGTTGTACACTGAGTAGAAGTATTTGGCAAATTTAGTCGCACTTTCTTGATCTGACAATGTTACTCCATCTTTCAATATTTGTTTACGTTTAACGGTCCTTTTTTTCGCCCTAATATGATCCCAAAAAGACTTAGTATCTTTTGTCAAGTTACTTTGCACACGATTTTGATGGTTTAGGTATGCGCTATCAATAGTTTTCTTAATTCGCGTCCTGCAAGCATAAAAAGCTTTGTAATGAGCACGAGATCCGGTCGATTTATATAACTTGTGAAGTTTAGCCTTTAATTTTATGTCCCTGATTAAATCACTAGTATACCACTCGCGGGTAGTGTCTTTGATCTACTTTATTTTCCCGCTTTTTTCGGTACACATTTATCTAAAACACCGTAAAAACATTATAAAAAAACTCTAAAGCTTCCTCTGGTTCCTGTGTCTCGTTAATCAAACTCCAATCGGCGCAAGCTAAATAAGAATAAAATAAGTAAAAATCAGCTTTATAAAAATTCCATTGCGATTTAATTTGGTTTGCTGATGTCTCACGGTTCAAAGCAACGGGCTCGGCCCCCACGGGTAGCAACGTCACACCGCCAGCGCTGAGCTCCAGAGTCACCGCAAGCGGTGGATGATACGTGTCCACAGGCACTAATGGTTCGTCAGCTTTGCATACTTGTACGCCATCACTTAATCCTAACGAACACAACACTAAATCTAGTTGACTCCGATTACAATTAAGGACTTTATTCATCTGAGCCAATTCGTAAAAGGACACAAAATATTCAAAATAATTTTTAACATTTTCATTACTTGAATTTAAGTTAAAATCACCTATCAAAATAATATGTCTATCATCTTAAAAAAAATCATGTAAACATCTTCCTTAGTCTTAAGCGGGATGTAAACAACGCAACATAAAAATAAACATTTATCTTTAGCGTGTACTGTCGCACAAACCAGTTCAAATGAGCAGTTATCTATGTTTACGTCACCCGGTGTATTCACTCGTTGCAGCTGTAACCCGTGTGTGGCCACGAGAAACGCGCTGCCTAGCTTACGGCCGTCTGCTCGATCACACCTTATTATATCATAACCTGGTGGCACAATCTCCGCATCCATTATAGAATCGTTGCATCCTGTTTCCGTAATAGCAATTATATCGGCATTCAATGATTCAATATTGTTACTAAACCAGTTTAATTTTGTACGAAGACCCCTGACGTTTTGATAGTAAAATTCAAAACTGTTATTTTTCTTTAATTGGTTTATTTGTAGCTTTTCGAAACCAAATCCACTCGCAAAATTCCGCATTGATGGGCCAGACTTCCGGTTGACACAACTTTTCATACATTGACTCTGATACCGTTATGATAAAAGAATCGTAATCAATCTCTGTCTTATGCTTAATTTTCTCAATCTTAACATTAGCATCTGGACCACATACTCCTTTGACATGTGATGTTAATTTATCACTTGTGGTTTCTTTACTCAAACGCCAAACGTGAAGGTGCCGCTTTTTTTCAGTAGCCTGTATATCTAATAAAACCGTATTATTTCCTTTCTTCACATTTTTTTGATTGGTAACTCCCCTTTTTCTTACGAACTGTAGTCCACTCACAATCTTTATTCATTTTTTCTTCTTCCTCACTAATATTAACATTTAACTCTTTCCTTGGAGTCACACACTGTGGCTGATTAATTGGTTGAGTTTGGACAACGGACCCTCTCCCGGTTGCTATTTTCATGGCCGCAGGCGTTTTTATTACGCAGTGAGTAACGTTTGTTTTGTTTACATTATTTAGGCTTATACGAGCCACATCAGCGAATGTAGATGGGACATCGATTTGCTTAGACATTTCGAGGCCTGTATTCAGACTTTCCGTTATACTATCAATACTTTCAAACTGTTGATTTTGAGTTGATAACAGATCCGTTGGGAACAATTTATTTTGAAATACTTTCATTTTAATAATACTAATTTTTACGGAATTTATCGCGTATATTTAACTTTTTTACCCGACGTTTCGAGAGCTTTACAGCACCTATGGTCACGGGAAGGACTGAGATGTTCAACGTCCAGCTGTCATAGTTAACCGCGGTTACCATAGATTAAAATTTAACTTTTGTTCCGATCTACACAGTATGAACTTATGGTATCATGGAGTCTTGCAGTTGTATGCTTGGTTTGGGATTTAATTTTATTTATTATAGGATCCCAAGCAGATGGTAGCACCCAGCCATCTTCTCTATTGAAATTAGGATGTTTTTTGATTTCAATAGCCTCGCGAATCATCCTTGGAAGGAATCGGTGTTCTTTAGCGAGGATTTGTGGTCTATCAAATCTGATGTAGTGACGGGGGCGATCCTGTACATGTTCACAGACTGCAGACTTCCCGGAGCGTCGATTCTTCACATCAGCTATATGTTCTTTGACGCGGGTTTTAATTGATCTTTTAGTTTGTCCTATGTAGGAGAGACCACATTCACAATCAAGCTTGTACACTCCTGCATCTTGCAGAGGGACGTTACACTTGACTGATGGTAAAAACTGACCAATCTTCTTCGGCGGCTTGAAGTATGTTTTGATGGAAGCGCGCTTCAATTTATAGCGTTAAAGAACCTACGCAATAAACCAGAACTTACGATTCTCCGCGCAGATAAGGGAAACGCCACGGTGGTCATGGATACGTCAGATTATAATTCTAAAATACAAGAACTTTTGTCGGATGTAAGTACTTATAAAAAAGGTTAAAAACGACCCAACAAACAGCACACTAAAAACAACTAGTGACCTCATAAAGAAACACTCCGAAAAATTAAATCTGGACGTAAAATGGATAATACCTACGTGCGCCAAATCACCAAAGTTGTATGGGTTACCAAAAATACACAAGCCTAATGCTCCATTACGCCCCATAGTGAGCCAAATCGATTCACCAACTTACAGATTGGCTCAACACTTAGCGAAAATACTCTCACCGCTCAAGGGACATACAAGAGCACACATAAAGGATTCCTACCATTTTGTCAGCGAGATTAAAGACCTACGTCTGGCAGACAATGAAACTATGGTCAGTTTTGATGTGCAGTCATTGTTTACATGCTTACCTGTTGAAGACTGCATCTCAATTGTAACTAGAAGGCTGGAAGAAAACAACATGCCCGTAGAATATGCAGTATTACTCAGACACTGCCTTACATCTGGCTACCTATTGTGGAAGGAGGAGTTCTACAAGCAAGTAGATGGTGTGGCGATGGGCTCACCTGTATCTCCCATTGTCGCCGACATATTCATGGAAGACTTTGAGGAGAAAGCCCTGCTTACTTCTCCCATAAATCCAAGATTCTACAAGCGGTACGTAGACGACACTTTCACAATTCTACCTTTAGATAAAGTAACTGCATTTTTTAGACCATCTTAACTCCATAAATACTAAAATTCAGTTCACAATGGAGTTAGAGGCAAACAATTCCTTAGCTTTTCTAGATGTGTTAGTAATTCGGAATCCTGATAACACCTTGAGCCATACTGTGTATAGAAAAAAGACCCATACAGATAGATATTTAAACGGTGATTCTCACCACCATCCTTCACAGTTAGCTACCGTGGGTAAATCTTTGTTTCAGAGAGCACGAGGGATCTGTAACAGTAAACACGTGGCTGCCGAGCTCCAACATGTCAAGCAAGTTTTGCATGACAACAAGCTTCGGGTCCCGCGCCTACGTCACAGAGAACGAGTGAAGCCGGCCACAGTCGAGCGTGTACCTGCTGTACTGTCATATGTTAGAGGAGTCACTGACAAGATTGGCTACATCTTGAAGCGCGCTTCCATCAAAACATACTTCAAGCCGCCGAAGAAGATTGGTCAGTTTTTACCATCAGTCAAGTGTAACGTCCCTCTGCAAGATGCAGGAGTGTACAAGCTTGATTGTGAATGTGGTCTCTCCTACATAGGACAAACTAAAAGATCAATTAAAACCCGCGTCAAAGAACATATAGCTGATGTGAAGAATCGACGCTCCGGGAAGTCTGCAGTCTGTGAACATGTACAGGATCGCCCCCGTCACTACATCAGATTTGATAGACCACAAATCCTCGCTAAAGAACACCGATTCCTTCCAAGGATGATTCGCGAGGCTATTGAAATCAAAAAACATCCTAATTTCAATAGAGAAGATGGCTGGGTGCTACCATCTGCTTGGGATCCTATAATAAATAAAATTAAATCCCAACCCAAGCATACAACTGCAAGACTCCATGATACCATAAGTTCATACTGTGTAGATCGGAACAAAAGTTAAATTTTAATCTATGGTAACCGCGGTTAACTATGACAGCTGGACGTTGAACATCTCAGTCCTTCCCGTGACCATGGGTGCTGTAAAGCTCTCGAAACGTCGGGTAAAAAAGTTAAATATACGCGATAAATTCCGTAAAAATTAGTATTATTTCAATGTGTAGTGTTCGCGTAAATATAAGAAATCATTACTTTCATTTTAATCTTTAGTTCTTCTAATTCCGTTTTTGTAGAAAAACATATTTCTTGAAGATGTTTAATATGTTAGTTTTCACGTCTAATCGGCTTAAGACTTCATATTTTAGCTGTCTAAACTCAGACAGCAATTTATCATTACTATTATTATCACACTCGACAATTGATTCATCCATCAATTGCATGCGGCTTCCCCGTTGAGTGTTGACATTAGCACTGGGCGTGAATGTTTTCAGCTCCGGGGTGTCCCTGATAGGTGTATTCTAGTCATAGCGTTTAGGTTTAGAACAAGCGCACTCCGGACAGACCCATTGCTTCGTGCGCTTATCCGAGAAGGAACTGAATTTATTTTCTGTCAGTCCTAGGCATTTTAAATCATAAACTTTCTCGCACTGTTTTTTGGAGCACTTTATGTAACAACCATCAGGTACTTGGACACCACAAGCCCAACAATCTACAGACATTATAACTGTTTTTAAAGTAAATAATTATACACAAGCGCAACAAACACGTCCGTTCTGTTTTATCCTATCTTTTTTATCTTGTTGATTTTGAGAAGAATCACGTCCGTCCTTAATGGTAGTGCAGGAGAAGGAAATAATATATATGTATTAATAAATATGTATTAAGAAATATAACAAAATAGTTATTTTAAATAAAATATTTCGCCAAAATACAGTTGTCACCTGTCACCTTTATTTTTTATGAATTATTTCGCATTTTTCTCTTTATTTGTAATAAAACTTCAAATTTCTTCATCGCTCGTGCAGGCTGTCAGTTCAACAATCTTAGATTGTTACGGTCCATACAAGGCTACCATATCCAATGCTAGCATAATGATTTCCCTTTTTGATAATGAAAACTCTTCCCTTAGATTATATTTTCAAGATAATGATGTGTTCATACTGGATAGGGGTTTCCGGGATTCTATAAGAATGCTAGAAGGTTGTAATTATCGGCCATATATGCCTGATTCTCTATTAGAAGGCGAACACCAGTTAACAACACAGCAGGCCAACCGGAGTCGCTGTGTAACAATATGCCGCTGGGTAGTTGAGGCAGTAAATGGACATTTTAAAAGAGACTTTAAGCTCTTGAGGCAAGACTATTTTCACAAATCGGTGCCAAATATGATGCAGAACTTTCAAATAGCGGCCAGTTTACTTAACCGATTTGGTGTTCGTCTTCGTGATAGAGATGATTCTAATGAAATAGTTGCAATAATTAGAGAGAGAATTAACTTTGAAAATAATTTAGCCCTACTGGTTGAGGAGCTAAATATGAATAGAAGGTCAACTGTTTTTCAAAGTATAACAGCTGACCGAGATAATTTATTTATGTTTCCTAGATTATGTTATAGTGAATTAATACTATTTGCTCTAGGCACTTACCAGATAAGGCAAGCCAAATCATATGACGGGGAACATATTCGATTTCATGGATCATATAGAATAGAAATATGTAGGGATACAGAAGATTTTTCTCAATATAATCTCAGAGGAAGTAGTGATAGAACATTAATAAGAGGAAAAATTAAGTCCAGGCACATTTCAAGAAAACAATATATTTTAATAAAAAAATAATGTGTCTGGCAGAGCTGCTATAGTCGAATATTGTTGTAATTGTTTGGTCGGTCGACGAACCATTGGTTGTTGCGCTCACGTTATGACGTTAGTAGTACCTTGGATGGGCTAGGTATCAAGAAAATATCTCTGCTCCAGCACAATTTCTGGATGACCTAGTGGTAAGAGATTTAAGTGAAAATGATGATAATTAATAAACCATTCAACTTTAACATAGTGTTTTATTTGTTTTTCCCATTTTGTTCATCAGGTAAGTATATTAGTATTGTTACGAGCTTGAGGTTCGTGACAATAAGAATTGCCGATAAAATTACCTAAATTAACACTTTAATTTACTTTACACAAATTAAAACTAAAAACACTAATAATTAAACACACTAATTCACTTAATTCCGCTCCGAAGCTTCGCTTGTGTCGCCGAGTTCAACTCTGCCCCGATCGCATCTTGCAGCGCCTATTTATATAATTAGCAAAGAAGCGTCCCGAACATTCAAGTAAATGCGCGCCAGGCAACGAGTATTCGAGTGTAGATTTTCCAGAAACTTAGTTCTTCGGGTGGCGCTGTCGGTCGAAAGATTTGTGATGTCATTTACTACAAAGCTCCCCTCGCTCTCGTTCCTGACACTAGATGGCGCTAGTTGACTTATTCATGCAACACTGCCCCCTCCTAAGACATGCTCGTCCCGAGCATTATCGGTCCCATAATAACGCGCCAAGCGATCCACATGGACGATCTTAGGAGTCCCTCTTGCGCCTTTCTGTATCCCGTACGTCACATCGTTGATCCTGGTTACAATCCGGTACGGGCCGTCCCATTTAGCTTGAAGCTTAGGAGATTTCCCTTTGCTGCGGACTGGATGATGCAACCACACTAATGAACCTTCGTTGAACCCTTTATTGTTCATTTTGCGGTCGTATCGGGTTTTCATTTTCTCAGACATTTGGTGGCCCGATTGTCTGACGTGCTCATAAATGTCATTCATTTTGTTCCGCAAGTCATTTGCATAATCGGTTATACTGCGTGGGGCATCAGGTGGTATCCCGGTGATCAGGTCCGCAGGCAGCCGTAATTCTCTTCCAAAGTTTGCGAAAGCTGGTGTCACTGCTGTACTTTCGTGAACAGAACTTCGATATGACAACAAAAACGGTTGTATGTGCTTGTCCCAATCTCGTTGCCGATTGTCTACAACTTTTGCTAGGTACCTCTCCAATGTCTGAATAAATCGTTCCACCATTCCATCAGATTGCGGGTGATAAGAAGTCGTTCTTGTTTTATGAGTACCCATAACTCGGCAAGTTTCCTGGAATATTTGAGACTCAAAATTCCTTCCTTGATCGCTGTGAATCTCTAAAGGTACTCCAAAACGACAGAAGACTTCATGAACTAGTTTATCTGCAAATGTTGAAGCTTCTTGATTTGGAATGGCGAAGACTTCTGGCCACTTAGTGAAGTAATCCATCACAACCATGAAATACTTGATACCGATTTCACTCTCCGGAAACGGCCCCGCCACGTCAGTGGCTATTCTCTCCCATGGTGCACCCACATTGTACAACTTCAATGCACCTCTACTACGAGTCTGAGGTCCCTTTACAGCCGCACAACTTGTACATTTGCGACACCAGTCCTCGACATCGTTTCGACAGTGGACCCAGTAAAACCGTTCTCGGATCTTCAGTAGAGTTCGTTTAACTCCCAGATGGCCTCCTGAATAATCATTATGGTACAGCTGTAGAACATCCGGTACTTTAGTTTTAGGGACAACCATTTGTAAATGACAGCTGTCTCCCCGAACATTTTCCCATTTACGGCACGGAACTCCATCCTGAAGCAGCAAGCTGTCCCACTAGGCCCAATAGCTTTTAGTGGTTGAACTCATTGCTGAGACGTCGCTCCACTTAGGCTTGGGAGCACTGGCCTTCATCCATTCCAGGATCGGCTTGATGTCCGGATCTTCCTGCTGTGCACGTTGAAAGCTGTCCTTCCACTCGTTGCTGAGGTGGTCTGCCCTGAGCATCCTCACGGATACCACTTCCTTACTCTCTTGCCTAGTACAATGTTTGCAATCTTCAGGACAAAGTCTTTGTGATAATGCATCTGCGTTGCCATGAGATTTCCCGCTGCGATGTTCGATCTCAAAGTCGTATTCCTGCAGTAGTTCAATCCACCTCGCAACTTGTCCTTCTGGAATTTTAAACTGCAATAGCCATTTTAGTGCAGCATGGTCAGTTCGTAAGTGAAATTTTCGCCCCAGAAGATATTTGCTAAAATGCTGCAACGACTTTACCACAGCTAGCAATTCGCGTCTTTTGACACAATAGTTCCTTTCCGGTTTTGACAACGACTTGCTGAAGTACGCTATCACGACCTCTTGGTCACCATTCCGTTGAGACAACACACCGCCAAAACCTATATCACTTGCGTCTGTGTCAACTATAAATTCTTTGCTTGCATCAGGGTATCCCAAAATAGGTGTTTTGCACAGACGGTCCTTGAGCTCCTGGAATGCGATATTACAACTTTCATCCCAGCAGAAATGTCGCTTCCCCCTCGGTTAGCTTATGCAGAGGTTTGGCTATATCTGCAAAGTTCTTCACAAAACGTCGGTAGTAGGAGCACAAACCCAAAAATGCTCTAACCTGCGTCTTGTCTTTTGGAACCGGCCAATCCTTTACAGCTGCGATTTTCTCTGGATCCGTGCGGATACCTTCTTCCGACACTACATACCCCAAAAAAGGTGACTTGCCGCTTGAATAGTGAACATTTCTTCGGACTCAACTTGAGGTTGGCACTCTTAATCTTCATGAGCACGCGTTCCAAGTTTTGAAGGTGTTCCTCAAACGTACGGCCCACGATGATGATGTCATCCAAGTAGACCAGACAGGCGTCGCCAATTAGCCCGGTAGGTACAAGTTCCATCAGCCTTTCAAACGTTTTTTTTTATATATAGGATAGGGTGACAATCGAGCACACAGTCCACCTGATGGTAAGTGGTTGCTGTGGCCCATAGACATCTACATCTATCCTCGATTACGAGTCAAAATGCAGATGTGTTGTCACCCGTGAGGACTAAGATGGAATGCTTCGTTTCCAGTAAAATGGGTCGCCGGTTCTCTACACTCACCATACGAAATACAGCAGCATTAAGCTACTATTTCACGCTGGTATTCTGTGAGAGCGTGGTCCTACCCCGGTCGAGCCGACCCATTCGTGCTACAACTATACATCTAATATAACTGCAGCATGGCTCTACCACATAATAAAAGTTGCTGGAGCATTGCACAACCCAAACGGCATTACTTTAAATTGCCACAGACCCTTTCCCGTCGAGAACGCAGTTTTCTCCTTGTCCTTAGGGTCAATTTCAACTTGCCAGTAGCCACTTTTTTAGGTCCAGCGTGCTAAACCACTTTACTCCTGTAAGCATGTCCAGCGTGTCGTCAATTCTTGGCAAGGGATAGCCATCCTTCTTAGTAACGTCGTTCAGACGGCGGTAGTCAACACAAAACCGCAAGCTGCCGTCCTTCTTCTTTACCAGTACCACGGGTGAACACCATGGACTAGATGAAGGTTCAATAACACCATCCTTCACCATTCCCTTAATCATGGTTTCCACTTCCTTTTCACGTGCTACCGGCAATCGTCTTGGCCGCTGACGGATAGGCAACTCTTCACCTGTATTTATTTTGTGTTGAACTAAACCAGTCTTTCCTATGTCAGCATCGTTTGATGAGAATACATCGGCGTACTCGAGTAACAACTTCTTCGCCTTGACCAATTCGTTCGGGGACAGAACACTGCGACAGTCTTCCAAAAGTGTGGTCACTCTCGTTTCTGAATCCTTGCTGGGGGTCCCACTCGATATATATTGGCACTGACGTAACCAATCCACTTCCTCACAAGTACCAACCAGTGTGCCTTTTTCTATAATCTGTTCCCGGTCGCAAAGGTTCAGCACACGTACTCCTGAGATGTCAGTGGTCCTGACCAAGGTTCGAGCTACTTTCCATGGAAGGTCATTGTTTACCCTTTCCACAAGTACACAACGGTGAGCTTGCCCAGCGTTTCGAGGAAGACTAACCGGAACAATCGTTTCCGATCTCGGCGGAAGAACAATCTTCTTGATGCTGTACACGTTCCCTGGTAACGCACCTTCCATAAAAAGTTCCTCCTGTCCACATTTCAAAACACCTTGCTTAACGTCGATCTCACAACAATTATTTCTCATAAAGTCTAGGCCTAGGATGCAGTCGTCCATTATATCAGACACGATGACATTATGCAGGTAGATCACGTTGCCTAGCTTCAACTCCATCTCCTTCTCTCCACGGACGGGTATACGCTGACCGGTGGCTGTTACCAAATTAATGCGTTCTCGGTTGTATGCGGAGTCCCCAAGGAACTGACTTATAAGTTGGGAACTAACAACCGTACGAGAGGCTCCAGTGTCTATGGTCAGCTTACACGGCATTCCGTTGATCTCGCCCTTTATGATTAGGCTGTTCCCATCATGGGTTTGTGAGATCGAGATCCTTGGGGCTCTTTTAACATCAGCCAGCACCCGCCCCTGCAGTAATGGCTTTTACTCGTTTCCCTGCCGCTGCTGGGCGGTGCTGTTGGCCGCACTACCCTCCTGAGATCGTTCAATTTCCCTTTCTAGGGTTCGCTTAGGGCAGCTGGATCGAAGATGGCCCTTTTCCCCCACAGCCATAGCACCTAGGGCTGTATCCTTTGTTGCGGTCGCGAACTGTAGCTGCTGCAACCTCCCTGACGCGATGGGAACGATGATCCTGCCGCACGGCTTCCACTTCCAGTGCATGGGCCAAGGCGTCCTTAAGCGTCTCGTGGTGCCCGAGCCTCACAGCAGCTCTGACTTCCAGGTCGCGGATGCCGTCGATGAATGTCTGCACCAGGTTCCCTTCAATGAGCGCAGGTACAGACCGGTATGCTTTTCGCACCAGCTTCTCCACTTCTAGAGCCCACTGCTGCAGGTTTTCGTTGATGCGCTGCACACGATCTTTAAGCTGCGCACGAAAGACGTGTTCCAGGTGAGCGTCGCCATATCTCGCCTCTAATGGCTCTCTACGCCGGTTTGCTCGCGACGTAAAATGGCGGGAATTGCAAATTTTTTGCTAACTTGCATATTTTGCTATATTTTCACTTTGAGACAATATTTATGGATAAAACTTACAGAGATTCTTATAGAATGTATAAACTATCGAATATAATTATTTTTAGTTGTTAGAAATTGTAATAAAATTCATAAATTACACTTTATAGCATAGTAGTAGTAGATACTTTACTTTTAGTCTAAAATTACTACTAATTTGAATTCTACACATTTGTCTTTGGAGAAATCTATATGAAAAAGCCATTACGTCAGAATGATTTTTACGTCTATTTTTAGTTCGAAATTGACAGATTATGGTACGAAATTAAAGAGTATGTCTTTGTCTATGTCAGTCTTTGTCATTGTCATTTGAGTATTATACATTTCAGTATAAATTTGTTATAATTTTTAATGACAAATCTTTTTTTTGTCAGATTCGCCCTCATAAATTATTTGTGGACAAATGTGTACCTTGCCGAGCGGGCGGAGGACGTTATGTTAGTCACATTTGTACCACTGTTGAGCGAACAGCTCATTTAATTCGCTGATTGCAAATGTATGTTTTCCTAGCTTGTGAAGTTCTAGAGAAGATATGTAACGCTGCTGCGATGTTTGTGGTTCATTTCATCAAATATTTATATGATTTACAATCAACTTTTTCAATTTTAAATGGCTGTGTTATTGTGGTTTATCCTATTCTATTAGTGAGAAACTATTGTATCTTTTTATATATATGTACTAGGGTGCTATGTGTCCCAGATTTGTTTGAAATAGAATCTTTTAATGATACTCCAGGATCAAATGTTCTTTATTTTTTTTTAAAAAACAATTATTTCAGATAAAATATAGCCTAAATTCCTCCTAGCATTATTTTTAGCAGCACATTTTATCTGCTTGTAAAGTTTCATCACAATCGTATCTGCTATTCTGATGAAAAGCCTGAACTGGACCAGATTGTGTGCTCGTTTGACACACTTATTTTATAAAAAACATTTGGAATGACTTGACTGCTTACGTAGTAGAGCCGTATTGTAGCTATAAAACGTTTGTAACACGAATGGGTCGGCTCGACCGGGGCAGGACCGCGCTCTCACAGAATTCTAATGTAAATAATACTACCACGTCTATAATTATAGTCATCTGAAAATAAAATATTGTTATTATATTATTAAAAGTATATCAGCTGGTAAATAGGAAATAAACTGAAAAAATATTTAACGCCAACATAACTTTAGACAGAACAAAGCTCGCAGGCGAGTTTATAAAGCACTTCCTTTGCTTCCTTAAGAGCGAACTTCGTTTGTAAGTCAAATAAATAAACGAAAATACTGTTGTAGTTAAAATTAAGGTTTTAATAAATTTATTTGCCGACAACATATCAAGAGGTTATTGATACCAACTATAATCGATTCTGAAAATGAATATTCGTTTTTGTTATTATCCTTGAAAGAGATCGTCTTACGGCGGAGGGGGGGGGGAGTTGCTCAAAGAATGGTACTAAATTTACAACAACTTAATTAAATCAAAAAAACCCTCACAAAACTCTATAATTTTGAGTCAAAGTGACTGAGTGAGTAGCGTTTGAGTATTCTTAACCCTTATAAGCAATGAATTTAATAAAACATTTACTAAAAAAAAAAACATTCTCCAGCCACAGTCGCAAGGCATTTAATGAGTGGGCGATAGTAGGAATTCATAAGAGCAGACGAAGATTATATGAACTTTACCATGAAAGATCATATAATCTTTCTGATACTTTTTGAGTGTTTGACAAAAAATATTCAAAAGTGTTTTGAAAGTGTGTGCTCCACAACCAAATCTTTACAAAGCAATGGAATTAAGACCGCTAAAAATAAAATTAAAATGACGTGGAGTATAATTAATAGCAAAACCGGTAAATACAAACCCCGTAACACAAATTACCAATTGAAAATTAATAATGAAATCACTGGATCAAATCAAAAAGTCACAGTTGTAACGATTGTTATACTATAATAATAATAATAATCTTTATTTCGGATCAAAATTAATACATAGTAGTGTTAGTAACAAATTACTTATAAACTAGTGTTAGTAAACATTAATGTGACGATAAACTTTTTCAAAATCGGAGAATAACAGTTCTCCGCTACTGTCTTTAAAATGCTGTTGTGACTGTCTCTCACCCTTCTTAGCAGCGAAGCAGTTTTCTTGCGTATTATCGCATGGAAGCCGTCCGTGCGAGCTTGCGCAAACATCTCGGATGCACTGCAGTACCGAGGCAGTTCCAACAACATTCTAAAAGCGTTATTATATTGAACACGCAAGTCATCCAGCGACCTTATGGTCTAATTTTCTCATAGGTTGCTCGTGTACAGACTCTGACAGTATGCCTTAAATAGGGTAATTTTAACTAGTTCCATCGAGCAAATCTACGGGCCAGCATGTTACTACTGACCGCTAGAGCCCTGCGTTCCCTCTTAATATCTCCACATTGTCTTTCAGGTCATCGGCAGGAAAATGACCTAGATATTTGAAGGACGTCACTTTGTTTGAGTTTTTTTTTTTCGTTATTTACTCTTTTTATAAAATAAATTAATATATAATATGCGTTTGTTTAAGTAAATTAGCTTTTTATAAACAGGTTATATTACTATATCTCATAAGTACATTAATTATCATATAGCATGAGATCAAATTTATTTCAAACATTAAATCTGAACCGACACTATATGCTCAGTGTTAATTTACTCGCATTTTAGTTATTGGCATTAGTTGTAATGTAAAGCTAAATTTTTTTTTGACAGACATTAATTCTTTGAGAGGAAACTTACTAATGACATAGTGAACTAAAGAAATGATTAACAAATATGATGTATAGTACGTATCCGTAAGTTTTATGTTTGTTATGTGTATTAATATGTAACTACTTATAAAACTAAATAAAACTTAGCTGTTAAACAAAAAGACAGTGACAACTCTGCAACAGTAGTATAATTAACTCTCGCAATGCGCGGAAGAAATCCTACTATTCTGTTTTTACTATGACATTACTTCCATGACATCGTCACTTTTACGTATCCAAATTCACAACAAACCTTCAAACCGTTATAATATAATATACCTACTATAAAACAAAAGCAAAACTCCGCTTGCGGTCGATATCCCGCCAAAACTGCCTGTGTGTTGCGTGTGCCAAATAATGCCAATTGTATTTTTTTTTCTAATACTGAATTACACGGTAATGGCCAATGAAAACCCTTAAAACCCTGTCAAATAAATATTTCAGTGTTGAACGAAACGGTTATTTCATAAATATTATGAAAAATATGTGCTGAAATACTTTGACGTTGCAAAAAAATTCTCTGAAGGGTTCCCGTAGTCTAGTATTATAAATTCTTTAAATTTTCTTTCGCATTATAGGGGTGTGTAATATTCCTGTAGAAATCCATAAAAGGATTCCATAGGAAATTAGGCATTCTAGACGGGAGAGAGTTACAAAGATTTTTTTTATTTGCGAGAATACTGCACAGTGAATTAACAATTTTTTTTTAACATTAATATTTTATCTATTTTAATTCCCGACGTTTCGTGTTTTTTGCAGCACCCATGGTCACGGGGAGATAAGGGTGTGTATTTCAACACTTTGAGTTGTATCGCGATAGAAACTTTAAAAAGTATGTTTCGTTATATAAATTTTTTTACTCGTAGTATATATAAAAGCATTTAGTCAATTTATCTGCGCCCTCTTTTCCCTGCGCACTCTTTTCCCAAAAGAGGGTCGCTCCCGATACGACATAAGAAGCTTAAACAGCCAGTTGCCAGTCCCCAAAGGCGGTTTTTAGAGGGTAACACTTCCTTCCCTCGGTAGGCAGTGATTCCCTCATAACCACGATAGTCCGGCTATCGTGGTATGTGTAATGCATTTTCCGCCTCCCTACATAAAGGGTAGCAATTTAATTGCTTTGGGCGCAAAAAAAAAAGTTTTTACGCTTTTAATTTCGTGAATCGCTGAAAGCAGTCAGAAATTTTTGTTAATGGAAATACCAAATGTGTTTCACTGGTTTCAGGTGTGAAACGTTTTAGCAGTATTTTATTTCTAATGATATCTTACAGAATGCCATTTCGAAAGCTCGCGCTTTTTAACGAGACCAAAGGTTAAAACACTAACCGGCTGCATAAAAATTAACTGAAAAGAGAATAGTTTTATATCCTGTTTCACTTCTACAACTAAGACGATTCTCACGACACCTCATGTGTTAAGATCCATTAAGCCATTAAAGCTACAGGGCGTGCTAAAGAAATATACATACATACACTTGAACAATATTACTTTCCTTCTGGGGCAGTCGGGTACAAAACTACACACGTCAGATGTACAAAGACAAATAGAAGAAGCGCTGCATCCATTTCAAATGATTCCGAAACTGTGCTCAACTTCGTGACATTGCTGGATGCACACATACGCACCTAAAACCTCCTTTTCAGCATAAAGGTTCTCTGGTTCTCTACACTCACACGAATACGAAACACAGCTACGTTAAGATGTTATTTTATGCTGGTATTTTGGAAGCGAGCTTGTGTCCTTACTATAAGTCGAGCATGGCATTGGCTACGTTTTTGAATCACTTTAAGTGTAGCGCTCTGTCTTTCTTTTTATGTTGGTGTGTATGATTTATGTATTTTTTTATTAATGATAACCTTTGTGACTTCAGAATAGAGTTGTTGTGAAGTGGAAAACGTGGTATATTAACCGTTCGACCGTGCTATATAGCTGGTTAACTATGCATTAAGTCGAAGATCAAGGTAAGAAGTATGATTTCCGAACAATATATATCGAATGCATATTATGTATAATATGAAAGATTGCAAAAATTATTAAATTTGATTTCTTTGTTACTTGCAATTTTTGTCACTTATTTATCATATCATGTGCATTTAATTAGATCATGATGATGTTAGTGAAATTTTTTTTATAGAAATAGGGTGAAAAACGAGCGCACAGTCCACCTGATGGCAAGTAGTTGCTATGGCCTATAGAAACGCAATTGCGTTGTCACCCATGAGAACTAAGATAAAATGCCGCGTTTCCAGTAAAAAAGTGTCTCCGGATCTCTACACTCACCATACGAAACACAGGAGTATTACTAAACTACTATTTTACGCTGGTATTCTGTGAGGGCGTGGTCCCTCCCCGGTCGAGTCGACCCATTCGTGTTGCAACCATGATGGTATATATTTATGCGTAAAATAGTTGCAGCGTGGCTCACCACTTATACATACCTACTCTATCACGCATAGTTAAGTAGTTAAACTAAATATTAGCAAAACAAGTAAATGTATTAATACAAATTCATTTGTGTGGTCAGTAGCACAGTAGATGAGCATTCCGGTAGATGTCGGATTCGAATCTCGCACGGAAAAAATGTTTGGTTTCCAAAAATTATTTCGAGTCTGGATTTGTCCTTGCAATTTATCAATCGAAAACATTTATTTCGGATTCTTCATATATAGGTCTTAGTAAATAATTAAAACGTATCCTAGTTTTAGTAACCTCAAATTTATGTATATAAAATGTCTCCACGATATAGTGGATTTTTTTTAAAACGACCGACTTTGATGATATTTTTGTGCAATTGAGTAGGTCCCTGGATGATTTAGATTCACAACTGGATCCTGTAGGTGGCGCTGGTGTCGAGAACCAGAAACCACCCGTGCGAAGCGGGAGCAGGATTGCTAGTCTTTATCTTTACATATAATAACACGGTATGCGTGTTCGTAATTCTTCTCCTCCTAGAGCCATGAAATATTTTGATAAATTTTTATTTCTTAGCTATAGTTGAACTCGGTAGATGGCGCTGTTGTTAAAATCCAAAAATAATGAGAAGCCGGGGCGGATCGATAGTTATAGATAAATATGATCCTTTTAAAATAGAAATAAAGTACTTGGTATGCAATATAAAGCTTCGAGTGTTTCATTCCTCTCAGTTGGAAGGCAATCTCATGGAGCCGAATGAAAGCTGCAGTATTGAAACTCAATACGCGCTCAATGAAACGATGCTTGCCTGTAATTCCATTTGCGTTTAATATAATAATTATACTTTGCTTCAATATTTACTCACAAACTAGAATTTGTTTCGCTTAGATGGGTTTGGTTGTTTAGATTTATGTTAATTAACTACCATTAATGGAACGAGTTTTTCATTTTTTACATGTCCAAGGTGTGGTACTCACCACCAAAGGTCGTAGTTCAAAAACGTTAAAGTTATCCTCAATGAGGGCATCCACGATACTTCTACCACGGGGCGGTGTTTGAAATGAGGTGAAATATTTGACAGATTTCATTGCGGGAAAGACTGAAACTAACTACCTAACTTGTTAAGAAAAGTTAAGAGTTAATGTTTCCGCCTAAGATATAATATCTTCTACGTCAAAGAGGTATCTGGCTCTCACTACTTACTTTTTACTGCCATCCAATGGTACTTTGTGAGAACATTGTGATTCCATGGACCATTTATCGATGTAAAGTTACACCTATATTTTAATTTATAGAATAAGGTTGACAAACGAGCACACAAACCAAATGATGGTAAGTGAATACTGTGGCCCATAGACATCTACATCTATCTTAAATTAAAAATTAAAATGCAGATGAGTCACACTGGAGAACTTATACGGCATACCTAGGCTGCACTAAAAGTATCGGGAATGGAATATTTCCACTTTTCCTGTCATATTAAAATCTTTTTAATTGAAAACTCCTTGGTTTTAAAAATCGAATACCATTTATTTATTTAAAAAAAAGAGTCTCGGTCTTGTCACATGGTTTTGTCAAACTTGTTTAGTCGTTGAGAAAATGGAATTGACTCGAGAAAACTCAAGAGCGATGATTTATTATGACTTTCGAAGTGGTTTAACACAAAAACAGTGTATTGACCGGATGATTTCTGCATTTGGTCATGAAGCCTCATCCAAAGCCACAATGTATCGCTGGTTTGCTGAATTTCAACGTGGACATGTTATCAAACTCAGTGATGATCCCCGTCAAGGTCATCCAAAAACTGCAGTCACCCAAAAAAAACGTTGATGCTGTGCGTAAGCTGATTGAGGAAGATCGATATGTGACATACCGCGAAATTCAGGCAATTTTAGACATTGGCATGAGTCAAATACAAATGTTCTTGCATGAACAATTAGGTGTAAAAAAGTTGTTTTCCCGATGAATACCGCATTAGCTCTGTGAAGAGCAAAAGGGGCTCCCGTTACTTGGTGCGTCAGAACTCTCGAAAGATTCCACGCAGGATCCTCAAATGCTGTACACAACATCGTATCAGGTGACGAATCCTGGATATACGCGTACGAACCCGAAACAAAAAACTCGTCACGAGTTTGGGTGTTCGAAATTGAGTTAAAGCCAACGATAATTGTTCGTTCACGGAGTGTTGCAGCAGTTTGTCCAGCGTCACGACTGGGTGTGTTTTGAGTAGAAAATGCGAGTTCTCACACCGCACACAGAACAAAAAGAGTTTTTAGAGCAAGAAAACATAGAATTATTAGACCATCCGCCGCCGCCGTACAGCCTCGACCTAAGCCCTAATGATTTCTATACTTCCCCTAAAATAAAGAATAAATTGCGTGGACAGAGATTTTCATCACCTGAAGAAGCTGTGGACGCCTACAAAACGGCTATTTTGGAGACCCCTATTTCCGAATGGAATGGTTGCTTCAATGATTGGTTCCATCGTATGGAAAATTGTGTCAAATTTCGCGGAGAATACTTCGAAAAGCAATAAATACATTTTTAAATAGTAATATTGTGTCACTTTCTTGATTTCCGAAATTTTCAGTACCACATTTCCAGTAACAAAGGTCTACGGTTCTGTACGCTCACCATACGAAACACCGCAGTAATTAGATGTTATTTTACGCTAGTGTTCTGTAGAGCTTTGAGCCCCGGTTGAGCCTTCTTATTTGTACTATATAGCTGTAACATGGCTCTGGAACGTTACTGACTAAATACATTACTGTTATTAAAATAAAATAAAGTTATCCAAAAAAACATGTTCAATCTTAAAAATTAATTTCTATTTTTCTTTTCAT